>PVHT020000027.1:0-42957 GCA_004024745.2 Catagonus wagneri
AACATTTATAGCAACATGGATGGACCTAGAAATTATCATGCGAAGTGAAACCAGTCAGACAATTAGACAGCAACATCCAATGCTACCGCTTACATATGGAAACGAAAAAGACACAATGAACTTCTTTGCAGAGCAGACAATGACTCACAGACTTTGGAAAACCTATGGTTTCCAAATAAGACAGTCTGGGGGGTGGGGGGATGCACCGAGGGTTTGGGATGGAAATGCTATCAAATTGAGTTGTGATGATTTTTGTACACCTATAATCGTAATAAAAATCATTAAGTAATGAAAAAAAAAGCAACTGTGGAACTGGAGTTCCCATCGTGGCTCAGTGGTTAACGAACCTGACTAGTATACACAAGGACGCAGGTTCGATCCCTGGCCTCGCTCAGTGGGTTAAGGATCTGGCGTTGCCGTGAGCCATGGTGTAGGTTGCAGACGCGGCTCGGATCCCGTGTTGCTGTGGCTGCGGTGTAGGCCGGCGGCTACAGCTCTGAGTCAGCCCCAAGCCTGAGAACCTCCATATGCAGTGCGTGTGACCCTAAAAAGACAAACCAAAACCCAAACCAAAACCAAAATAAAAAATGTGGAACCGAAGCACAGAAAATAAAGGAACTTGTTCTAGGCACATTAGGCAGCTGGGGCTCCAAAAGCCATCTGAGGGTCCCTGGAGGACAGGGATGGCCGGTGAGGAGGAGAAGAGGGTGGCAGCCCCAGGAACAAGTTTGAGGGGTGGGGGTGGTCATGGAACAGAACTGCAGCAGCCTCTTGGCTCCAGCGGGAAACCCTCTAGGCTTCACAATGGGGTCCCTGTGTACTGATCCCTGGGGGGCCTGGAGCTCGCCCCTTCTAGAAGCGCTACCAAACCACTCCCTGGGGGGGCTAGTGATCTTTGGAGCCATCTGCAGTGTGTCCTTCCCAAGGAGCTGAGGCCATGGGGGTGAGATACAGCTCAGGCCCCAGTCCTCTACCTGATAGGGACAGAACCCAGGGGATGCCCAGCAGGTAGAAAGTTCCAAGGTGAGACCCTAGCTTGCAGACTCCTCCCCTGCACCCTTGCTCCATATCTGGGCCTGAGGCCTCCAGGCTCTTAGAGAAAGATTGCTAAAATCAAATTGCAATTAACAGAGCAATTATCCGCCTATTAGAAAACGTCCCCTGAGCCAGGCCTGTGCTGTGAGCTAGCTGCCTGGGCCCGACTGAGCAGCTGGGCCCCAAGGGAGGCCCCAGAACAGGGAGGCAGCCAGGGGTTAGGGGGAGGCAGGCAGCAGCCTAGGCCTGGGAGCGGGGGGACTCTGAAGGGGCTGAAGGGGGGGTGTCAATAGAAGCTTGGGTGTGTGCGGTTCCCAGAGGAGGAAGCCCCAAAGCGAGCACTGGTTGGAAGACACTGGTGGCCCTTCTCCCTGGGTCCTCGCTGGCCCCTCCTGCCCAAAAGGCCTTCCCAGAAGCCAGACCTGGGGCAGCCTGTGTGTATGGAAGAACAAAGGAAAGAAAAATTCAATGACCCTCCAGGGAGCGATGATAACATTTTCACTTGAAAATTACCAGAGAACAGATTGTCTTATGCAAATTATATGCAAATCACACTCCGGTTGGTCTTTTCTGAGAGAGCACTACCCAGAGTTCTTCCAGCTCTTTCACTGACTGAGTAGGATGGGGGAGGGGTGAGGGTCCTCAAGGAAATCGGGATTTGGGGGGGGGGGCGCCTCCTGTCTGGAACAAGGCTGCATAAGGTGACCCTCTTCGCTTCCTGTCCAGCCCACTGTCTGCCCACTCTCAGTCTTGCTGCATATGTCATGAGCCCTACAGAAACCTCCCTGCCTGCTGCGATTGCCTCCAAACCCCATGGGGGCTTAGCTGCCGCTCAGGATGGCCTGTGTCACGAGGACCTTCCATTCCCCAGAAGATACTTGAACTAGGCTGGGTGGAGTAGAAAGAGGAGTATGAGACGAAGAATCGAGAAATCAGCTGATGGCTCTCTCAAATCTCTACAGCCCGGACCTCGCTGCCGGGCTCAAAAGGCAGCCTGTCCAGAGCTTAGATGACCTGCCACTCAACTCGCCCCACGCTTGTTCTCTCTGTGTTCCTGCCTCAGGGCCTGGTAACCTCATTCACTCAGCTGCCCAAGCCGGAGCCTGGGAATTATCCTCCACCCCCTCCTTCATCCCTTGCATTGAATCCTTCCAGTCTAATCTACCCGTTTTGAGTCTTATGAGGAATGTTCCTTCTTCTCTGTTCCCCAGGGGGACAGCTGTAGTTTCTCTGTCACCTCTTCCCTGACCTATTCCGGAGGCTTTCTTCTGTGTGGGCGCCTGCCTCCAGGCCAGCCTCTCAGCTTTCACAGAGGGTTTCCTACAAAATCCACTGACTGTTTGCCACAGACCCTCCGCGGCTCCTTCCCAGACGCAGCAGATCTAGCTCAGACCTCTGGGGCTGATGCACGAGACCTTTAAGGCACGAGCCCAGGCCATCCCAACCCTTGGGACCCAGTTATTCCCTTAAAACAGTTTCCCCTTTTCACTCCCCTTTCTCAGGGAAATTGTGGCTATTCTTTATGAATCGCGCTGTCTGGGAGACGCACTGTCTCCCAGCGTCCCCCCACCACACACTACACACACACACACACACACACACACACACACACACACACACACCCCTCCCAGCTGTCACTGCGTTTCTCCCTCTTTGGTTCTCCCTCAGCGTTTCTCCCACAACAGACATTAATTCCTATTTGTATCACCAGCGCCTAATAGATGGTGAATGAATAAATGAAGGAATGAATGAAGCAATCTGAATGAATGAGTTGATGAATGAATGGGGCCTGGGTCAGATTCCCAGCTTTGCCATGGATAAACCACCTCCCTGAGCCTCAGGCTCCTAATCTGTAAATCTTTTTTTTTTTGTCTTTATCTAGAGCCGCACCCACGGCATATGGAGGTTCCCAGGCTAGGGGTCTGTCTAACAGGAGCTGTAGCCGCTGGCCTTCGCCACAGCCACAGCAACACGGGATCTGGGCCGCATCTGCGACCTACACCACAGCTCATGGCAACGCCGGATCCTTAACCCACTGAGCGAGGCCAGGGATCGAACCCGCAACCTCATGGTTCCTAGTCGGATTCGTTAACCACTGAGCCACGACGGGAACTCCCCTAATCTGTAAATTAGGGCAGTAATGCCTACCTCATTGTGAGGATTCAACTGCGACAAGGCATGGAAAGTCACCTAGAGCTCCTGGGATTTCATAAATGCTCAAGAAAGCGCAGGTGAATCCTCATTTTTCGAAAGTGATCATTGGGGGAGTTCCCGGTGGCCTGATGGTTAAGGATCCAGTGTTATCACTGCCATGGCTCAGGTCTGATCCCTGGCCTAGCAACTTCTGCATGTCACAGGCGCGGCCAAAGAAACCCCCAAACAAAAAAACAGAGTGAGTACTGGCTTCAAGAATATGAGTCCTCTTAGCCAGCATGGCCTGATGGCCTTGACCTCTATGGTCCTCGCCCTGGGGTTGCCTCCTAAGAACGGTCTGGAGGCCCCTGCCACGCTAGTCATAGCTGCAAAGACATGTCTCCTAGAGGAAGGCCAGTCACACTATCTTGGACCTCACTGGCTTTCAGGGGAGGCCTGCTTGAGACTTCTGCCCACAAGTGGCCAAATTTCTGTGAATAGAGGGGCATGTTAAGGGGCGGAAGGGGCAGGAGCTCAAGATCCAGTCCTAGCCTTGCCAAATTCACCTACATCAACCTGGGACTCCTCCGGACTAAAGGTGTACACCCCTCATATGGGAGTGGAAATACATGCGTGCCCTTACGGGCTCGTTGTGAGAAATGCATGAAATAGTCTATGTGACATGAGTGGCACAGGGCTTGGCACATGAGAATAATAGCAGCTAGTATTTAATGAGCACTTACTGCAGGCATAACATGAAATACTTCACACACATTGGTTCACTTAATTCTCATGATAAGACTGTGCGATGGGTACTTGTCATCTCCCTTAGGCTGATGTAAAACTTAAGGTATCTGGAGGTAAAGCTGTTTGCTCCTAGCTCTACAGCTTATATGTGGACATAACTGCTCTATAGAGGTATGATTCGCATATGGCACAGTTTACTCATTGAAAGTGTGCAAATCAGTGGTTTTGGTGTTTTCACAGAGCAGAGTGAGATTTAGCTTTTTTTTTTAGGGATACACCCGAGGCATATGGAGATTCCCAGGCTAGGGGTCCAATTGGAGCTAAAGCTGCTGGCCTACGCCACAGCCCACAGCGACACCAGATCCAAGCCTCCTGTGCAACCTACACCACAGCTCATGGCAACGCCAGATCATTAACCCACTGAGCAAGGCCAGGGATCGAACCTCAACCTCATGGTTCCTAGTCGGATTCGTTAACCACTATGCCACAACGGGAACACCCAGAGTGAGATTTTTGAACTCAACTCTCTGATTCCAGATTCTGCTTGGGTAACCTCACCGCTATATGGGCTAATGCTCATAGTCTATGCAAACGAACACCCTTTTTCCAGGCCTTTATTCACCTCTGCACTCGCAAATGAAATCCCAGTCTTGCTCTAACCTAGTCTCTGCTCTTCCCGCCTTTCCAGGAGCTGGGGGCTGAGCAGTTGGGACCTACGACAGAGGGATGGAAGGGATGATCTTAGGAAGTGGCCTCTGCTGCTTGCGGGGACTTTGGTCCTGGGTGGACCTCTGGGGCTGTCCTGCCAGCTCCTCAGTGCCCCTCTCGGTTGCATTTCAATTCATCTAAGCTGAACCGGCTGAGCTGTCGCTCATGCCCAACTCTGTGCTTGGCTGGCAAAGACTGAAGGATGAGGAGAGGAAGACAACTGGGACTTTCCCTCCAGGGACTTACACACTGTTGAATGCGCAAGGCACACGCAGTGGTCTGCTCACTCTTGCTCAGTGACACTGTGAGGCAAGTAGCGACAAAGGAGGTTCCAGGAAGGGATTCGAGGAGAGCTTCACAGAAAAGGTGGCCTTTAAGGAACACTGGAAGAGCTGGTAGAATTTAAATGGGCACTGTTCACGAGAAACATCACACAACACACAAATGTGAGCCACGTATGTGATTTTGAATTTTTCTAGTAACCACCTTAAAAAAAGAAAAACTGGTAAGGTTTATTTTAATAACACATCTTCTCTAAATCAATCCATCTAAAATATCATCACATCCCTCTTACACCGTTGATGGGAATGTAAATTGGTGCAGCCACTATGGAAAACAGTATGGAGGTTCCTCCAAAAGCTAAACGTAGAACTACCATATGAACCAGCAATCCTATTCCTGGGCATATATCTGGAAAAGATAAAAACTCTAATTCAAAAAGATACATGCACCCCAATGTTCACTGCAGTGCTATTTACAGTAGCCAAGACACAGAAGCAACATAAATGTCCATCGACAGACGAGTGGATAAAGATGTGGTACATATATACAATGGAATACTATTCAGCCATAAAAAAGAATGAAATCATGCCATTTGCAGCAACATGGATGGACCTAGAGGTTATCGTGCTAAGGGAAGTCAGTCAGACGGTGAAAGACAAACATCGTATGATATAACTTATATCTGAAATCTAAAAATTGATAAAATGAACTTATTTACAAAACAGAAACTGACTCACAGACATAGAAAACCAACTTATGGTTACCAAAGGGGAAAGGGGGGAAGGATAAACTGGGAATTTGGGATTAACAGATATATACTACTATGTATAAAAGAGATGAGCAACAAGGAACTATACTGAATATCTTGTAATAACCTATAAGGGAAAAGAATCTGAAAAGTAATATATCTGAATCACCTTGCTGTACAGCTGAAACATTGTACACCAACTATACTTCAATAAAAAAATTAAAAATAAAATAAAATATATCAATCTGTAATCAATAGAGAAAAAATATGGAGATATTTACCACTCTTTTTTTGTACTGGATCTTCCAATTCTGGTGTGTATTTTATTTGTACTTATTTTTATGTCTCTTTAGGGCCACACACATGGCGTATGGAAGTCCCCGGGCTAGAAGTGGAATCAGAGATGCAGCTGTCGACCTACGCTATAGCCACAGCAATGCCAGATCTGAGCCGTGTCTGTGACCTACACCGCAGCTCACGGCAACGCTAGATCCTTAACCCACTGAGCGAGGCCAGGGATGGAACCTGCGTCCTCACGGATGCTAGTGAGATTCGTTTCCACTTAGCCATGATGGGAACTCCTGGGTAGATGTTTTATTGAAAACCAGAATAGGGCACTGACCAGGAGGCAAACAGATACGGTTGGGGCTTTAGAGAAACCACTGTGGCAGCAGGTGAGAGAGAGGTGAGGCTCTTAGGAGGCAAGGCAGAAGGACAGTCTGGGTGTGCGTGTGTTCTGGAAGCAGACTGTCTGAGTTGGGATCCCGGCTCTGCCCTTTACTAACTGTGTGCCATGGGACAAGGCACTTCACAGTGCCAGGGTTCAGTTTCTCTCATCCATAAAACTGAGCCAGTAAGAGTACAGCTCTCAGAGGGCGTTTGGCGGGAGGATTAAGGAAGACAAATGTATGCAAATATTTTGTCCAAAACCCGGCCTATCTAAACGAAAGGATAGGGAGTGTTGTTGGTGTTTTGATGACTAGGAAAGTGGTAGTGAAAGGCACAAAACAGGAAAGATAGGAGAGAGTTTTAGGAGTTGAAATGGGCAGGGCTGGATGATTTAGTGACTGGTCGATGTGGGTGAAAGGAGGGGAGGGCGTGGAGCCATCAAGACTCCCCGACAGGCCCCTGGCAGGGATGCTCAGTGACAGACCCAGAGATGGGGAAGCCTGGAGAGTTCTGGCCATTACCCGCCCTCAATGCTTCCCTGGATCTCAGGACCCAGGCCAGTAAGAGCTTCTTCTGTGAAGAAGCTGAAGGAGAAGAACGACTAGGAAGGTGAACCTGAGCCTATCGGTCTGCTGCTGCCAGCCTGTGCTCAGCGGCACCCTGCTTGTGCTGCAGTGGGCCTGACAGCCCTCACTGCCAAGGCTGCTGGGAGCTGGGGTACAGCTCCGTCCTGGCCCTCTGGCCCCTCTCCTCCCCTGCACTTTGTCTCCTCCGTGGCAACTCAAGTTGGCATCCTGCTGCTGAGGTGGAGAAGCCCCAGGAGAATGACAGGGCTCACGGGGACCAAGCTGGCTCCCAGCCGCCTACCCTGGATGACGAAGTACCAGCAAGGGATAGGAACAGGCACTTCACGCTTTGATGTAAGCATCTGAACGCCAGGTTTGGAAGACTTAATGTGCAAGGAGGTAGCAGGAGAGAGCTGGGGTAAGTGAGTGGCGTCGAAGGAGAAAGGGGTCTGGAGGATTCCCACGGGCTTAGAGGCAACGAGATGACATTTCTGAGAACCTTCAAGGTCACTCCAGCCACGTTCTCCTAGCTCACCTTTGGCTCACTTGGGCTCTGGAGCTCTAAGCTCTCTTGCTGGTCACCTATTTGTTCAAGGCCAGCTGAGATGCTGTGGGACCTGCAGCATGGTCTGAAGGGTGCTTGTCCCGTGGATGCTCACAGGTCCTTGGGAACCCCAAGCCAGCCAAGGAGGTTGGGGGAAGCCTAGGACCACCCCCACCCCCATCTTCCATGGAGCCTCTCCCAGTTCTCAGTGGCCTCTGGTGATATGTCCTACAGTCCCCCTGCTCTGTGTAACACACCGAAGCTCTGGTTGGGCTCAGGCAGGATATGAGCTTTCCCTCCCTTCTTAAATCGGGCCCCTGAAGTAAGCAGCTTTGCCACCAACTTGCCAGCTAACGCTGCCCCCTTTCCCCAAGGCAGCCTCAGCATCCGTTCTGAGCCAACCGCCAGAGGAGATTGGCTTGGGCTTCCTACCCACACAGCAGCCACTCCCCTTGGGTTTCTAGGTCAAGAAGCACTTATTGGATGAAACTCTCCAGAGCTCGTGGTACTTGCAAAGGAAGGCTCCGCGTGTTCCTTTCTGCGGAGGGGAACGTACAGCCGGTGGGCGCTGGGGTGGGGCTGGGGCCCTGGGGAGGGAACAGCTTAGCCCTTGGTGCTACTGAGGCCTCTTTTCCCCTTCGGGCTGCTTTGGAAAATCCCAGAAGGGCACGCAGCAAAGTGGAGTGTGGATGAGGGTCTCCCAAGGCTCCGAGGAGCCTGGGTCTTAAAAGATCTCTGGACCCCATCCTCCGCCCACCAGCTCAAGTCTCCATTCGCACTCTGAGCCTTCTCTCCAGATGTTCCCTCGCTTTATCTTGAACCTCAGGAAGGACCATTTAGAGAGCGGGGTCTCTGTTTTGGGCCAAGCAGCTCCCATGCCTCGCCTGGCACTGTGTCTGCCCTCTTGGTTCAGAGCCACCCACCACACCCTGGCCTGGGCTTCTGGGCCTCAGTCTAACCCACCAGCATCTTTAATGATTCCCAGCTGATCCCAGCCACATCCTCTCCCCAGGGCCCTGGCACGGAGAGCAAGCCCTTCTCCAATGGGCTCCTCAGAGCGTTAACCCCCGGCTGGCTGAGCCTCTGGGCTGCAGCACTCAGCCACAACAGGAAGCCTAAGAAAGACAGAGACAAAAATCTGATAGAGTGGTCAGACTTCTCTGAGTGTAGCTTGGGCTGCCCTGAGCTCCTTCCCTCTGGAGAAATGCCCTTAGGGAGCATCTCCAGCTGGCAAATACTCCCATGCTTGCCCACCCAAGCGCCCTTGACAAACCTGTTTTTCTATCTAATCCTGATGCTTCTTGCTGCAGTGTTGAGCCTTTTTAGTCGAGATAAAGCTGCATTGGGAGGATGGGTTCTGCAGGCAGTCTGCCTGGGTTCCAACCCCACCTTTTGTCACTTGCTCGCTCTGGGGTCTTGGACAAGATATTTTCTCTCTCGGTGGCTCGGCTCCCTCATCTGGGATAATAATAGTACCTACCTTGGAGTTCCCGTCATGGCACAGGGGTTAACGAATCCCACTAGGAACCATGAGGTTGCGGGTTCGATCCCTGGCCTCGCTCAGTGGGTTAAGGATCCGGCGTTGCCGTGAGCTGTGGTGTAGGTTGCAGACGCGGCTCGGATCCTGCGTTGCTGTGGCTGTGGCGAAGGCCGGCGGCTACAGCTCCTGTTAGACCCCTAGCCTGCGAACCTCCATATGCCGCGGGTGTGGCCTCAGATAAGGCAAAAAGACAATCAACTGACAGGCCCAGTGGTTCAGTGGTTCACACAGAACACAGCCTAAGTCGTGGCCGAGCTGCTGGGAGGCCAAGAAATGAAGATCCAGGGTATGGGTACGGGGAGTGCCGCGGTGGGGACAGGGAAGCCCAGGCTCAGGAGTCACACATGTCAGCCCTGGATTCGAATCCCCAACCACCACTTCCTGGCTGACTAACCGCCCCCAGCCTCAGTTTCCTCACTCGTGACACGGGGATAATCCCTTCTCCTCTCAGAGCTTGGCAAAAGTCCAAGGGAAAAAAACAAAACAAAACATGTCAAGCGTGCAGTGGAGTGCCTGGCCCAGAACTGGTGCCAAGGCAGTCACTAGAAGTTCCTGCCCTGACCCAGAGCCCTGAGAAGGGGGAAGCCCTGACTGGAGTGGGGGAGGCCTGCGTGGGGGTCTCTCTCGGGTTTGGTCTTTCTGCCAACAGGGGTTTCCAGATGGTGGTTCTGAGCAGGGCCCAGGCCAAGGGGCCACAGCCAGGGTCCCCCCCACCCCCACCCCGGCCGCCCATCCCCTACACCCTGGCATGGCAGGGTTCTTGGCCTCCTGCCACAGCCGACTATGTAAATAAACCAGCTTTTCGCTGGCTGGGAGCGAGCCTGCCCTAAGTGACATTTCAAATTAGTTCTGCTATATTGGACTTGAGCTCTGAAGGGCCCGGGCATTTTTCTTCCCTAGCTCATCCCTTTCTCTGTGTGGTGAAAGCTCTTAAAGCACACCCGGTGCGGGCAGAGGGCCAGGACTGGGTGGGGGGGCAGGCCTTCTGAGGTGACCTGCTGAAGCACTCACCAGGCCCCGGGGCCACAGCCTCCCTTCCAGGGGAGGTCAGGAGCCCTGCACCAGGGTGGCCCCCCACCCACCCCTCCCACCCCCTCCACGCCAGCCTTCCCCCCCCCAGGTTGCCATGGCAACCCAGCCTCCTTGCACAGGGCTCACACACCAGCTGGCAGGGATGCTAAAACGGAAGAAGGGCTGCATCGTTGGCTGAGGAGAGAGGGGGCTGGGCCCTGGAGGGGGCACGCGAGGGGTGGGCCAGCTGCGGGCCTGGCAGAGCCGAAAGGGAGATGTGCTAGCCACATGGCCGGCCCAGCTCAGGCTGGGGCTGGGGCCGCGCCAGGAGATGAGACCACGGTAGGGGCGGAGAGCCAGGAGCGTGGACACAGGCCGCTGTATTTCTGGCAAAGCGCTCCGGCTTCCCCGCAGGGCCGAGGGCAGAGGGCACTGACTTCAAGTCCTTGCCTTCCGGGCAAGTGGCTTTAGCCCACTTGGCCTCCCTTTCTTCGGGCTTGAAGCCCGAAAGTGTCAAAGGACTCAGGTGAGGGAGCCGGGCAGAGCTGAAGGGCACGCTGGGCTCTCACCCGCGGGTCATTTTACATCTCTGAGCCTCAGTCGCCTCCTCTGTAACTAGGAATACTAGCAGCAGCCGCTTCATGAGCTCATTGAGAGCAAGGGACAAGATGAGGCCCGCAAAGCACGGAGCAGAGTGCCTGGCGCATAGTAAGGGCTCATTAAGTGGCAGCTCTCAACACTATTGCTATTCTTTCAGTTTTATTCAGAGTGACACTTTCTGTACCTGTGTCTCCCAGTAGACCATGAGACCCTGGTCGGGGGCGGGGGGGGGGTGGCTGGCGGGCAACGAAGACACTTATTCCTGTTCCCATCCCCAACAACTCCAGGCTCGGACAGGCCCAGAGGAGGATTCTGGGACAAGTGGCGGTGGGGGTGGAGGAGCAGATGACACAAATACACCAGGAATGCCTTGGGCTAAATGGCTTCAAAACTCTCTTGTGGCTTGGACTTTCTGTGCTTTTAACTCCATAAGCTCTCAGGAAGGGCTGCCCTAGAGTCTATAAGCTATGGATGTGTGTCTACATATATATTATATATACACACACACACACATATATATATATATACACACACACACATATATATATTCGTGTGTGTGTGTTTAGGCTCCTATTATATAAACAATCCAAGTTACCCCAAATCAGAACAATTCTGGCAACCTCATCTCTCGCACATCCTGCCAAAAAAAGGACTGTGCTGACTCAGCTCCAGGAAGACACCGTAGGTACAAGTAGAGGACATCCGGTTGACACCATGTACGGAGCAGCCAGAGAGCGTCCCAAAGAGAAGAAAGAGGGACTGGGCCTCACCAGGGTCCTTATTTGGGCTCAGCGCACTCTACCTGGTTGGCAGTGCTGGCCTGGCTGGTACTCAGCATGAGGGGACATTAAGCACTTTGGGAGGAATGTCCTCCAAGCAGGCCCCCTGAGGCGTGAGGCTGGCCACAGAGCACACTGTTTCACGTAGCTAGCCACTGAGCTGAATTAATCTGAACTCCGGCCAAAGGAGCCTGAGCCCCTCCATGTTGTATATTGCCTATGCCTGGAATTCCAGATTTTCTCTGCATCCTCCAACATATTTCATCCCAGTTCACTGGCCAGGAACTACAGGTCTGAGCAGCTGTGACTGGCTAAAGGGAAGGATGATGGGAGAGGCATAAGACTAGCCTACCAGGCAGTGGAGGAGGGGCTGCTGTCACACCAGCAATGAGTTCCTGCAGGTCTAAAGGTTCATTCACCCACAGACAGGTGCTGGAACAAACCCTCCTGCGCTCTCTGAAGGCCTGGGGAAGGCTACCCTGAGGGCCGCCTGTGGAAACCAGGGAGGGCCTGATGGCAAGGGTTTTCTCAAGCCTGTAAAATCACTGCCACCACCTAAAGCCACCCATAGCCCAGGAGAGATGAACAGAGCTACTCCTCATGACAGCTGCCAGATGGGCCTTGGGAACTTGGCAGGAGTGAGGGAGGTAGGCTATAAAAGAGCATAAAGGTGGATGGTAGACTGCGGAAGCCAGGTTGTTCCATGTCGGAGTGGGAGTGTACAGATAAGCAAGCGGAAGGCTGGAGTGATCCAGGCAGTAATGGATGAGAATGGCAGACATCAGTGTGAACTCATGTTTAGCTTAATATGGATACAAATAGTTACCCAGAGAAGCACTTACTGATATATGTGTATTCACAGGTTAATATACACATATACATCTTCTTGCTTTGTCAGTGGATAGGGCCTAATACCCAGATCTTGATTTCTAATGTCATTCTCCAAGAAAGGAACCAGAGTTCCTCATAGAAGTGGTTGATTTCAGGGCCAGAACAGGAAATAGACAAGATGAGCCCAGGGCACCGTGAACTGACAGAAAGGAAGGAATTGCCAAAAACATAAAACCGACAATGATGGGTCAAAGTGACACAAGAGCCAACTGAGAGAGCTCGCAAAGGCCAAAGCTGGAACATTCTGAACTACGGAATAAATAATATAGTAGGGGATTATAACCCGAAGTATAAAACAAATATCCATGAGTCTATAGTGATATAAGTGATGAAATAAAGGGAGAAGAGGCCAATCTCCCGTGCAGAATTGCAAATAATTTATGTTGATGTTCCTCCTGCAAGGAGGTGGCGCTTATCTCCCCATTGCACGCCCCTTAAATGGGGGCTGTGCATTGCAACTTCCTTCCAACGAGTACAGTTATGGAAAGAGGTGAAAACAGAGTAACTTTCTTTTTTTTTTTTTGTCTTTTTGCCTTTTCTAGAGCCGCACTCGCGGCATATGGAGGTTCCCAGGCTAGGGGTCTAATAGGAGCTGTAGCTGCCGGCCTTCGCCACAGCCACAGCAATGCGGGATCCGAGCCGCGTCTGCAACCTACACCACAGCTCACGGCAACGCCGGATCCTTAACCCACTGAGCAAGGCCAGGGATCGAACCAGCAACCTCATGGTTCTTAGTCGGATTCGTTAACCACTGAGCCACGACGGGAACTCCTTTTTTTTTTTTAATGTTCCTAACTTTAAGGCTTTATTAATTTGAAATTTTTAGTATTGAATAGAAATTATTTTTTTTTCTTTTGCTTTTTAGGGTCACGCCCAAGGCATATGGACGGTCCCAGGCTAAAGGGTCGAATCAAAGCTGTAGCCGCCCATCTTAGGCCACAGCCACAGCAACGCCAGATCCCAGCCGTGAGCGACCTACACCACAGCTCACGGCAACGCCAGATCCTTAACCCACTGAGCAAGGCCAGGGATTAGAACCCACAACCTCATGGTTCCTAGTCGGATTCATTTCCGCTGTGCCACGACGGGAACTCCCATGGTAACTTTCCAGGGAAGAAACCTGACAGACACCTCAGCCAGGTGATCACGGTCAACATCAACAGTGATAAGTCATGTAGAGAGCATGTACCTTGATATGATGTGTTGAGAAGAGCACTTTACTTCTGTGGATTTCCTCCCCCAATCTCCTAACCCCAGCATAACCATGAGAAAAACATCAGACAACCCTCCTTCAAACTGTGAAGATCATCAAAAACAAGGAAAGTCTGAGTAACTGCCAAGGAGAGTTAAGGAGGAGTTCCCGTCATGGTTCAGTGGAAACGAATCTGACTACTATCCATGAGGATGCAAATTCGATCCCTGGCTTTGCTCCGTGGGTTAAGGATCCAGCGTTGCCGTGAGCTGTGGTGTAGGTTGCAGACATGGCTGGGATCTGGTGTGGCTGTGGTGTTTGTTGGCTGGCAGCTACAGCTCCAATTCAACCCCTAGCCTGGGAACCTCCCTATGCCGCACATGCGGCCCTAAAAAAAAGCCAAAAAAAAGAGTTAAGGGGACATGATGATTACATGTAATGTTGTGTCCTGGATGGGATTCTGGAACAGATAAAGGGCATTTGGGCAAAATTAAGGAACTCTGACTTTAACAGTAATGTCTCAATATTGGTCCTTTAATGGTAATAAATGAACTACACTAACGTAAGATGTTAACAATGGGGAAACTGGGTCGGGGACATATGGGAACGCTGTACGATCTCAACTTTTCTCTGTAAGTCTGACACAGTTCTAAAATAAAAAGCTTATTTAAACAAAAAGAACATCAAGTCTTGGGTTTGAATCCTGTTTCGGTCCCATCTAACTGCATGACTTTACGGAATTTTTACACATTCTTAAGGATATTCCCACTCTGTAAAATGGGAAAGAGACTTTCTTTCTAGAAGAACCAGAGGAGGTGATTCAATGAAATTTATATACACACAGAGAAAATCAATACTTGCTTATTTTTTCCTCCGCTCTTATTTATTTATTTATTTATTTATGCCTTTTTGCCTTATCTGGGGCCGCACCCGCGGCATATGGAGCTTCCCAGGCTAGGGGTCTAACAGGAGCTGTAGCCGCCGGCCTTCGCCACAGCCACAGCCACGCGGGATCTGAGCCGCGTCTGCGACCTACACCACAGCTCACGGCAACGCCGGATCCTTAACCCACTGCGCGAGGCCAGGGATCGAACCCTCAACCTCGTGCTTCCTAGTCGGATTCGTTAACCACCGAGCCATGAAAGGAACTCCTTTCCTCCCCTCTTAATGACCGCAAGAGCCCTGTGTGAAACCACTGAGGCTCAGAGAGGCAGGAAGACTTGCCCAGGGTCACATAGCTGGGAGCTGGAGGAGGCAAGATGCGACATCTCCTTTAAGTCATTCTGCCTATTGCTGAGTCCTGCACTACAGTGGGACCTGTTGGGTTGTAGGTGGAAAATGTAGGTCTCTGTCTGGGGGCTTCAGGGCTTCTGCAAAACTGTACAAAGGACTACAACACAGTGAGTGGTCAGGTGTCTGGGATTTAGAATCAGGCTGCTTAGTTCCAATCTCGACTCTACTACTTCCAGTGTGACTTGGGTCAGGTGTTTCACTTCTCTGAACCTCAACTTCCTCATCTGTAAAATGGACATCAATACTAGCACCTACATTTTTAGTGTTGTTGTGAAGGGTAAATTGGCGTTTAGAATAGTACTTGGTACACTCATAAGGGCTTGATAAATCTGTGCTGTCCTTATCCACAGTGTGGATAATAGTGCCTTGGTTTTTTTGTTTTGTTTTTGCTTTTTAGGGCTGCACTTGCGGTATATGGAGGTTCCCAGGCTAGGGGTTGAATCAGAGCTGTAGCCGCCAGCCTACACCACAGCCACAGCAACACCGAGATCCGAGCCAAGTCTGTGACCTACGCCATAACTCATGGCAACACCGGATCCTTAACCCACGGAGCAAGGCCAGGGATCGAACTTGCAACCTCACAGATACTAGTCAGATCAGTTTCCACTGAGCCACGACGGGAACTCCAAATGCCTTGCTTTCAAAGTCCCTTCTAAATCTTTTCTTGTGGTGAATGGGGTAGGAGGGGTACTGGGAATTATTTCTTTGAAAGTACCTAACTTTGCTGTACAGTTGAAAATGGACAGAACACTGTAAACCAAGTATAATGGAAAAAAATCTTTTTAAAAAAAAGTACAGAAGTGTTTTCACATCAAATAATAAACCCTCATTTTCCTATCAGTTAATGAGCAAGACCTTGGCATTTTGAAAGAAATTTCAAAAAATCATCATTTTAGATGGGTAAACTGAGGCCTGCCTAGAAAGGTAAAGGGACTAGCCCGAGGGAAAACGGCAAGTCAGTGGCTGAGCTGAGCCAAATGCAGGGCTCTGAGCAAAAGGCAGGGCTCTGAGATGAGCCCAATGCAGAGCCAAATTTGGTTTCCCTGTCCTAGACTCCTGCCATTCCACCAGCTTTAAAAAAAAAAAAAAACATTTGTATTGAAATATAGTTGATTTACAATATCATGTTAGTTTCACGTATGCAGCAAAGTGAGTCAGTTATACATATATCTACTCTTTCTGAGATTCTTTTCCATTATAGGTTATTACAAGATATTGAGTACAGTTCCCTGTGCTATAAATAGGTCCTTGTTGGGAGTTCCCATCATGGTGCAGCAGAAACGAATCTGACTAGGAACTAGGGACCATGAGGTTGCAGGTTCGATCCCCGGCCTCGCTCAGTGGGTTAAGGATCTGGCGTTGCCGTGAGCTGTGGTGTAGGTCGCAGACGCGGCTCAGATCCTGCGTTGCTGTGGCTGTGGTGAAGGCCGGCAGCTGTAGCTCCAATTAGACCCCTAGCCTGGGAACTTCCACATGCCGCAAGTGCGGCCCTAAAAAGCAAAAAAAAAAAAAAAAAAAAAAAAAGAAAGAAAGAAAGAAAGAAAAAAAAAGAAAAGTTAAACAAGGTCCTTGTTGTTTATCTATTTTATATATAGTAGTGTGTACCTGTCAATCATATACTCCTAATTTATCTCTTCCCCATTCCTCTTTGGTAAACACAAGTTTGTTTTCTATGCCTGTGGGTCTGTTTCCATTTTGTAAATAAGTTTATTTGTATCATTTTTTTTTAGATTCCAGATATAAACAGTATTATATGATATTTGTCTTTGTCTGACTTCACTTAGTATGATAATCTCTAGGTCCATCCATGTTGCTGTAAATGGTATTATTTCATTCTTTTTTATGGCTAATATTCCACTGTGTATATGTACCACATCTTCATCATTCTTCTGTTGATGGACACTTGCTTCTGTGAATCTTTGATGAACACTTCTATGGTCCCCAATTCTGTGCTATGCACCCTGGGAGACCAGAAGGAAAAAGTCAATCAATCATGTCCCTGCTTTCGCAGTTTTAAAAGCAAGTTTCAGGGATAAGATCCTCATGTTCGCTTGAGGAAAAAGAAGACAAAAACCAGCACATAGAAATGCTGGCTTAGGTACCTTTTCCTGTGGCACTGAGGCTGTCAGCAGGGGTGAGATCAGGGAGGCTGCCAGGCTTTCTGGGAGAGTAGCACTTGATCTGAAGGCTGAAAGGCTGGACTCAGGCAGAGGACATGGGCCAGGGCAATTTGATGGGGGGCACAGCAGAAGAGAAGCCTGGTGGTGTACCAGTAAATGGGCTCTTTGTGTGTAGGGGGTGCAATTTGTACAGTTTGCCAATTTCTGTGGTGTAAATACTCCTGCCGTGGCTACTCTGAAACTACCAACAGTTTAACAATCTGCTTGTAAAACTCCTGAATTGTTAGAAAGTGGGGCTCAACTCCAGTACCCCGCTGCCTCTGGGTGAGAGTGGGTTTCTTTCCAGGGCAGCAGGAGCTGGGCCTTGGGGGGAGCAGGGTGGTGGGATGGAGGACAAGCTGGCTAAGGTGGGGCAGCCTTCAGGGAATAGTTGGGTGCCAGCCAGCGGGTCACATGCAGATTCAACTATTAGCTATTGAGCTGGGCTCTTTGCTGGGCTCTGTGCCAGACATTTAACATGCATCAGCTCATTTAATCCTCACAACAGCTTCAAGAAGTGGCCATTCATTCATTGTTCCCACCATCTACTCATCCATCTGTCTATCCGCTAAGTCTATATTGATCACCTACTATGTGCCAAACGCCATCAAAGGCAGAATGGTGGTGACCATGTCATGGCCCTAATGGTGCTTATACCTGAGTGAGAGGAAACAGGTAACAAACAGGTTTTCTAAAGGAATGAAAAAAATCGTGGTGCTATTTGGATGGAAACAAAAGTAGCGAAATTGAGAACTAAGAGAGCACTGCTGTTTAAGATAGGGTGATCTGAGGAACATGTCCCTGAGGAAGTGACATTTAAGAATGAGAAGGGGTGGAGTTCCCACTGGGGGTCAGCGGGTTAAAGACCCAATGTTATATCTGTGAGGATGCGGGTTTGATTCCTGGCTTCGCTCAGCGGGTAATGGATCTGGTGTTGCTGTGGCTGTGGTATAGGCTGCAGCTGCAGCTCTGATTTGACTCTGGCCCTGGAGCTTCCATATACTGCATATTTGGCCATAAAAGCAAAGAAACCAACAAACAAAAAAGAGTGAGAAGGGGCAGCAGTGCAAATGGCTGGGGACAGAGCTGAGGTGGCTGTAACAGCAAGTACAAAGGCCCTGAGGTAGAAACGAGTTTGGGTTTTTCAAGCAACATTAAGGAGGCCAATGTGGCAGAGCTGGGTGAGTGAGAGACTTTGGCCTGAAATGAAGTCAGAGACCGTGGAAGTCTCCCAGGCCATAGTGAGAACTGATTTTTTTTTTTTCGTCTTTTTAGGGCCACACCCACAGCATATGGAAGTTCCCATGCTTAGGGGGCAAATTGGAGCTGCAGCTGCGGGCCTACACCATAGCCACAGCAACGCCAGATCCTAACCCACTGAGGGAGGCCAGGGATTGAACCCACGTCCTCATGGATAGTATTTGGGTTCATTACCACTGATCCACGATGGGAACTCCCATAGTGAGAACTTTGAAGGACTCAGAGAGGGATTAGCCTAGGAGGCAGCAGCTCATTCTGGCTGCAGGGTGAAGAATGGATTTTGGAGAAGCAGGGACACCAGTTTAGGAGATCACGTATCCAGGTAAGAGTTGTGAAGTTAGGTGCAGAAGGCTGGAGGTCCAGCCAGAGAGAAGCAGAGGGACATGACCAAGATCGTACAACTAATAAGCAGTAGACCCTGGATTCAAATCCAGGCCCCACAATCCATGCTCCTTCCTATACAGCCAGGGTTCTCATGGAAGGTGAGCTGGATTCACTCACTGACGGCCTCAAAGCCTTGGAAAAGTGTCTAAGCAGAGGCATGAACGACACGATGGAAGAGAACCCTGTCTCTTGTACATTTTTAGGCTTAAACAACTTGCTACTCAGAGGTTCATAGACTTCCCTTGAATGTGAGCTCCTTGAGGGTGGGGGTCTGAGTCATCCAGGATTTCCAGCCCAGAGCTTTGACCTGAATCAAAAGATGACCAACTCTCCCAGGCACCCTGCCAGCTCTGGCTATGCCCAGTTTGGCCACCCTGGAAGGCCTCTTGGCTGGTATCACAGCAAAGGGAGGACACTGCTTATCCTAATCCCTCTCCAAGCAGCATGAACCTTCTGGGCCTGTCACCTGGAGGGATGGCAGAGGCCAAAGACAGCAACCCTGACCTCGGAATCAGATCCAGGCCCAGCTCCCCCTGCTTCCCTGTGGTGTGAGCACAGACAAAGGGCCTAACTTCTGTGCATCTCAGTTTACCCATCTGGGAAATGGGATGAGGAAGGGTTCTTGCCTCTGAAGGTCATTGCGAGGATCAAATGAGATCATGCAGAGAATAGGCTTGATACAGTGCCAGGCACATAGTAGATTCTCAAAAAACTGTCCTGCCTTCATTCCAGATGGGTAGGATGCCTGAGGTGTCTCTGAGCTCGGGGTGCCTGGGGAGTCCCGAGCTCAGCCATGGTGGGTAAGCCGCTGAGACAGGGCAGTATGCAAGGCCTTCTCCTCCCTTTCCCCACCTGTCTTCCACTCCCCCATCCCCTTCTCTCCCCTCGATCTGGCCTCTGCCTTAAGCACCTGGGAGTTGACTAATTAGAACTAATTAGCTTCTCCTGCAATAAAACCCCAGCGATGGAAAGGTTCCGTAGCTCAGGCCTCTGACAGTAATCATGTTAAGTAGATATTTATTTATCCCTTTATTAAGCAAGTCAATTAGCCTGTAATATCTGAGCAGCTGATTTTCAGGCCTGGGAGCCGGGCACATGCTATCAAGAGTCGAAGGCCCCAGTCACGCCTCTTTGGTGTCCCTGAGCCCCAAAGAAGCCAAGTCACAGGAGGGCAGGTTTGGAGGAGTCATACGACACATCTACACAGACTGGAGGAGACCAAGGCCCAGATCAGGGGTAGGGGCTTGCCCAAGGTTACGGTGTGGGAGGCACGTGACTGCCTACGAAGGCAGAGGGTATTAATGAGTTCTCTAAAGGGTACCCACTCTATGCAATGGGGGCTCATGGGAAAATGGACAAGGTGGGTGGTCAGGAAAAGCTTCGTGCACAAGATAGAATATGCACTCTGACAAGGGGGCACTGGGTGGGGCAGGGCATATTCCTGGTAGAAGGAATGGTGTTAAGGAGAGGAACAGAAGTAGGCAAGCATACAGCAGGTTTGAGAAATTGTGGTTTGGAGTTCCCGTCGTGGCTCAGTGGTTAACAAATGCGAAGAGGAACCACGAGGTTGAGGGTTCAAACCCTGGCCTCGCTCAGTGGGTTAAGGATCTGGCGTTGCCATGAGCTGTGGTGTAGGTCGCAGATGCAGCTCGGATCCCGCGTGGCTGTAGCTGTGGTGAAGGCCGGCGGCTACAGTTCCGATTAGACCCCTAGCCTGGGAACCTCCATAGGCTGTGAGTGCAGCCCTAGAAAAGGCAAAAAAAAAAAAAAAAAGATAAAAAAATAAATAAAAGAAAGAAATCGTGGTTTTGCAGTTCGGTCAGTGCTCTGGCCGTGTGAGGGCAGCAGAGTGAGCGAGAAGGTCTCAGCAAGAGTGGGGCTCGAGTCAGCTGTTGAGGACTGACGACCAGCTGGCCAAGGTCACCCTGTGACCATAGGATTGGCAGGCTAACAGTGGGTGGCCGAGTTTGGAAGCTGGGCTCTGGGTAGGGAGGATGGAGTCTGGACCACTGACAGAGAAGGAGCAGGTCTGTGAGGGCAAGTCGCTGCATCGTCCATTCATTCATTCATTCATTCATTCATTCATTCATTCAAGCCATACTTGTTAAGTGCTACTATGTATCAGGCGCTGTGCCCTGGAGATGCTTACACTTGAATTAGGGAGGCAAATATGGTAAAGAAAGAATTCCAGCCAGTGTGATAAGAGCTGTGATAGAAGAGAATTCTCTTCCATCCTCCAATGACAGAGGGAGAGAGAAGCTAGCTCTGCCTGCCACCTTCAGAAATAACTTCTCAAAGGTGTTGGCAGAAGCCCAGAGAATTGGCCAGGGCTTGCGAGTTATAATTTTCTAGCGTCTGCTCACACATCCCTTTCACATCCAGTATGTATGTTTTTAATCCTCCTCATAACCTATGATGCTGAGCGTATTAGCCCCATTTTACAGATGACAGAGTAAGGCTGAGCAGCGGCACAAGAAGTAACAACGCAGGATGGAAAAGGCACAGTCTTTTTTGGAGTCTGTGAGATCTGAGTTCCATTTCTAACTCTATGACTCACTAGTTGGGTGACGGTGAGCACAAAACTTTATTTCTTGGTTCCTCAGTTCTCCTACACTTAAAATAGGGATAGTAACATCCGATTGGCTCAACAAGTGGTATCTGAGCGAATGGCAAGAGCGCCACAAATGTTAGTTTACTTAATCCTTGCCGTCAAATGACTTGCCCAAGATCACACAAAACTCAAACCCAGGCCCTTCAACTCTAAAACCTCTTCTATCTGTGAGGCGCCGTCTCTACACAGGTGAGCAGAAGGCTGGCCGTAAGGCTGCCCAGCGAAGGTCTTGGCTATATAAGGATAATAGCCTAAGTTTTCTCACCTCCCAAGGAAGCTAGAAAGAGAAAGGCGAAGCTTACTCAAGCTGACAGCGAGGAGGATGGAGGCTAGACACCGGGATGTTCTCGCTGACAAAGTGGTGAGTCACTAAACCGGAAGAGCTGTGGCTTCGGGGAGATCTCTAATAACAGGAATGATCCCAATGAGTCTGAGCTGGGGCGAGGCGGCCCTGTCCAGAGGAAGAAGGAACAATGAGACCATCCAGGCTGCAGACAGGAAAGAACCCCAATGGATCATCTAGTCCAGCCCCCTGCCCCTGGGCAGAATTCTTCCAGAACCAGACAGATGAGAATGTCTCCTGCTTTTCAAGGTCTTCAGGGGAAGAGATTCCTTGGCTTTCACTGGCCATTCTGGAGCAGGTTCTCGCAGATCACACCTAGAAAGTGCTTTCTTTTGATCAATTGCAGTTTCTCCAGCTGCCATTCCCACCTCTGGTGCCAAAGTGGGAAGGCTGCAGCCCCACACTGGGCCGCCTGCCCACCAAGCAGAGAAGAAGGATCGCGTTGCCTGTTTGCTGATGGGCCGCTGCCGACTCTCCAGGGGAGGCAAGGCCAGCCTCTCAGGCTCTCCCTAATGGTCCCACTGAGCTCTCCCAGCAGCGTGTTTGCCCTGGTACCGTTCATCGGCTCAGACTTCATGCTAAATAAAGACTGGGCCTGGATGGCCTAAGAGCTCCCTCCTCAGAATCTGGTCCAGGCACCAGAGCCAAACTGCTCCAGGCACGTGGTTTGCCAGGCCCCTCAGGGTCATCCCTGGGGCCCCGTCCCCCTGCCAGATCCCCCCCCCCCGCCCCCGTGGGATTTGAGATCCTTCACCACATGGCCTGTCAGGCAGGCCTGGCGTTGGTGCCCCCGGAGCTGAGAGCAGTGGATCTCAGGCTCTGCTTGAAGGAGGCCCTGGAGGGAAAGGCGGGGGAAGGGCAAGGAAGCCCCCCTCCCCACACCTGGGAAGGTCAACACCAGCAGCCCCGCCTCAGAGGTCGGCAACCCCCCCCCCCGCCCCTGCGGCCCCAGGAGCACAAGAAGGGTCTGTTTCTGGGGCTAATGCAACAGGTCCTTCTTGGGGTGTGAGGTCTGGCTCTTTCAGAGAGTGCAGAACCCGAGAGGGGCCAGCTCCCACAGAGAAAGGGGCTGTGTGCGACTGTTTATAGGTACCTCTCATTAGAGACACAGGCAGGGACCTAGAATGTTAGGGCGAGGCCAGTGGTTCCCAAACCCGGCTGCATCTGAACCACCCTAGGGACATGTTAAGCATAAAGACTTTCAGGCCTGGAATAACCAGGGGGTGTTATGGTTCTGGAGTAGTGATTTAGCCAAATTTGTGAACTACTGCTATAGTTCACTCTTTTTTTCTTTTTCTTTTTTTTGGCTGCACCAGGGGCATGCAAAGTTCCCAGGTCAGGGTCTGAAACAAAGCTACAGCATTGACAATGCCACATCCTTTAACTGCTAGGCCACCAGGAAACTCCTATTTTACTTTTCTTTTTTTAAACTGATATATTATTCACATACCACAAAAATTCACCCTTTAAAAACGCACAGGGAGTTCCCGTTATGGCGCAGCGGAAACAAGTCCTACGAGGAACCATGAGGTCGTGCGTTCGATCCCTGACCTCGCTCAGTGGGTTAAGGATCCGGCGTTGCCGTGAGCTGTGGTGTAGGTTGCAGACGCGGCTCGGATCCCGCGTTGCTGTGGCTGTGGCATAGGCCGGTGGCTACAGCTCCGATTAGACCCCTATCCTGGGAACCTCCATATGCTGCGGGTGCGGCCCCCGAAACAACAAAAGACAAAAAAAAAAATCCGATTTCTTTACATCCTAATCAACCCTTGTTATTTCCCAGGTATTTTTTTTTTTTAATTCTAGCCATCCTAGCTGGTATGAAGTGATAGCTCCTTGTGGTTTTTTTTCTTTTCTTTGTAGGGCTGCACCCTCAACATATGGAAGTTCCCAGGCTAGGGGTTGAACTGGTGCTGCAGCTGTCAGCCTCTGTCACAGCCATGGCAATGCAGCATCCTAGCCATGTCTGCGACCTACACCATAGCCCATGGCAATGCTGGATCTTTAACCCACTGAGCAAGGCCAGGGACTGAACCCAGGTCCTGATGGATCCTAGTCAGGTTCATTACCACCGAGCCACGATGGGAACTCCTCTCCTTGTGGGTTTTTATTTTTTTTTTTGTCTTTTTACCTAGAGCCGCACCCGCGGCACATGGAGGTTCCCAGGCTAGGGGTCTAACAGGAGCTGTAGCTGCCGGCCTTCGCCACAGCCACAGCAACACGGGATCCGAGCTGCGTCTGCAACCTACACCACAGCTCACGGCAACGCTGGATCCTTAACCCGCAGAGCAAGGCCAGGGATCGAACCCGCAACCTCATGGTTCTTAGTCGGATTCATTAACCACTGAGCCACAAAGGGAACTCCCCTCTCCTTGTGGTTTTGATCTGTATCTCCTTAATGACTAGGATGTTGACCATGGGAAATTTGTATATCTTCTTTGGAGAATATCTACTTCTTCCAGTTTCTCTTGTCTACTTTTTAATTGGATGATTTATATTTTAGGAGCTCCCTTGTGGTTTATTCTCGAGTTTAAGAGTTGTTTATACATTCTGGATACTAGACTCTTATCTAGATATATGATTACCAAATATTTCTCCCATTCTTTGGGTAGTCTTCTAACTTTCTCGACATACGGTTTACTCTAACCCCTTTTATACAGATGAACAGACCGGGGCTCAGAGAGTCAAGGGTTTTGCCTAAAGTCACATTCAACAAGAGTCAATAGCAGAAAGCTCCTTGTACTTATCCTTGCTGGACACAGAGGGATGTGGGCTGGGACAGTGGAGCAAAGCGGTGACGTGGCTAAGACAAACCCAGGCCTAGCCCACCAATTGTTTCTATTTGATTTTGGAACACACAATCCCACTTTTGGCAGATGATTTCTCCTGATCATTATGTCCTAGTCAAGCAGCTCCTAACATTAGATTACGTTCCTGATAGCCCATCAACCTGGAGAGAAAAAGTGGCCCAGGACTAAAACTTGCCTGGGGATCTTCTGCAGAGGCTGATCTAGAATCCGTGCCATTGTGTGTCTGCGGGCTTTGCTCTTTGGTGCATAATTGTCCACAGGGGGCTGAGAGAGAGTCTCAAGTGCTGGCTCAGGGACAGCAAGGAACCCAGAGGGACCATACCACCCCTGGAGGTGTGACTGTAACTTTTTGTTTGCAACTACACCTTTCACATTTCAACCTCAGAACAAGAAAAGGCTTTTCTTTTCCCCCTCCTTTTTCCCCTTTTTAACATCAGCAAGCTAATGTTAAACCTATAACAGAAGTTGACTAAAATTTACACAAGAATATGCATACATCCTGGCTCTGACATCAGGTAAGGACGACTATGAATTACCCCTTTGCTTACACTTCAATTATGAGTTCCCTATGATCTTAGGTAATTTCTAACGTTTGAATGAGTTTCCAACTTTCTTTGTTTCTGCTCATGTGACAGCTTTTTAGATAGCTTGAAAGGTGGTGTATCTCGAAGCACGATCATCTATGAAAAGAAAGTGATACATGCACCCGTATGTTCATTGCAGCAGTATTCAAAATAGCCAAGACAAGGAAACAACCTAAATGTCCATCAACACTCAGGCCTCGTTCAGTGGTTTAAGGATCTGGTGTTGTCATGAGCTGTGGTGTGTAGGTAGCAGGCACAGCTCAGACCCCATGTTGCTGTGGCTCTGGCATAGGCCATTGGCTATAGTTCTGATTGGACCCCTAGCCTGGAATCTCCATATGCCCTAAAACACAAAAAAATAAGAAATTTAAAAAATGTAGAAAAAGAAATGTCCATCAACAGATGAATGCATTAAGAAGATGTGGTATATATACGCAATGGAATACTACTCAGCCATATAAAAGAACAAAATAATGTCATTGGCAGCAACGTGGATGGAACTAGAGACTCAAACTAAGTGAAGTAAGTCAGAAAGAGAAAGACAAATACCCTATGATATCATGTACATCTGGAATCTAATATATGGCACAAATGAACCTTTCCACATAAAAGAAACCCATGGACTTGGAGAACAGACTTGTGGTTGCCAAGGGGGAGGGGAAGGGAATGAGATGGACTGGGAATCCGGGATTGATAGATGCAAACTACTGCATTTGGAGTGGATAAGCAATGAGATCCTGCTGTATATATGCATCTATATATCTATATCTAGTCACTTGCGATGGAACTTGGAGGATAATGTGTATGTATGTATGTATATTCTTTTTCTCCCACATACATATATATACATACATATATATATATATATATATATATATATATATATATATATATGGATGGATGGCTGGGTCACTTTGCTGTACAGTAGAAATTGACATAACATTGTAAATCTACTATAATGGAAAAAATAAAAATCATAAAATAAAAAAATAAAATGAAAGTGGACTTTGTTATGCTGTAAAATTATTTGAGAATGCCATGGCATTCAGTAGCTCTTTCCACAATTGTTTATTGAGGTGTCTGTGGGTATAGGGCCCTATGCTAAAATAGCCAGGGCTATTTTAATTTAAACATTCTGGGACTCAATTTCTTCCTCTGTAAATTTTAAAGATGGGTCAAGTCAGGCCTCTTTAAACTCTTTTTTTTTCAATGGCAGAATACTTTTCCGGACAAAATCTCATCTGGAACTGTAGTAAAAACAAACAAACAAACAAAACACCGCCACCACCAACAAGAAACAGACCAAGTAGGAGTTCCCATTGCAGCGCAGTGGAAACAAATCCGACTAGGAACCATGAGGTTGCGGGTTCGATCCCTGGGTCTCCAGGCAGGCGCAGGAGGGGGGTGGCCATTCCCAGGTCTGGGAAATATGGATGAGGCCAAGTGCCTGTTCTTGAAATCCAGGTGGTCAACTGCCTTGGAGGACTGGCTCTCAGACCCACACCCTCCCCCCAACCCCAAATTTCCTCAGCCCACCAGGAAAAGCAGAAGGTGGCTAGGAAATATTCTGCCACATTCCAGGTGGAGAAAGTGAGGCCCAGGGAGGGGGAAAATTGGCCACAACAGAGCCTAGAGCAAGAGCCATCGCCAGCCTAAAGGAATGATGGGGGGTGGGGCCGAGGTTGAGCTAAGCAGCTGGGACTCTAACTGCTGGCTCTCTATTTAGCTTTGGATCTGAAGCAGCTAAACCAATGCAAATGAAATCCCTTCGGAAACGAAGGTTCCTCTGGTGTGGTGCCTCCTTGGGGGCCCTGAATCCAGGTAAGAGAGGACCCACCCCGGGAAAGATTGGCTGAGAGCCTAGGCAGCCACTGGGTGGCGCCGTCTCTCCAAGTTGCTGAGGCCCGTTTCAGATGCCAGGGCAAGAAAGTCACCCCTATTCATGCCACATCCTGCTAGGGCCTTAACAAAGGCCGCTTGGGTTAGTTAGGGCAGGGAAAACCAGTTTTGACAAAGCTCCATATCTCCCCATGGCACGTAGGTAGGGAATGGAGGGTCCGGATTGGCAGGGCCCAAGAAACCCAGGGGAAGGAACAGACAGCTGTGCTGGGGTCCCAGGAGGCGGGCTCGATTTCTCAACCTCTCTTGGAGCTGAGAAATTCCAGGGGTCCTAAGCCTCCAAGATGAGAGACACAGTTCTCCCCATTTTATAGGCAAACAGACTGAGGCCCGGCGAGTGAAGGGCCTAAAGGTAAGCTGGCGTCGCAGTCTAGGAAGCACCCTGTCCCCAAACTTCTGTTTCAAAGCGAGCCCCCTTTTTGGCTGAGGCCAAAGCGGGCGATCTCATCTCCGGAGAAGTGGGCTTTAGAAATGCTAATGACCCGCGTGAGTGGCAGGCGGGGACAATGGAGGAGGGAGCCTTGAATGGGGCGGCCAGCCTGGGAGCGGGGCTCCCCACGTGGGAGCGGAGTGGGGGAGGGGGCAAAAGGGGGGCGGCCGTTCCCGGCGGAGTTGATAGGAGACTGGGGCTAATTGGAAGGGGCTGGAGCTGCGGGGGCAGGAAAGGGGAGGGGATTACCTGCGGGTCGGGGGCCTAAGGGGGCGGGGCTCCCAGGAGGGGGGAGGGGGTCCTGCCGGGAGCCGGGATGGGGGCGTGCAGGAGCCTTGGGCCTGGGGCGGAGGGGTGCAGAGGCAATGAGCTGGACACCCAGAGAGAGAGGGGTCGGGGGCTCAGGGGCAGGGGTGGGGGTGGGGGTGGGTATGAAGACCACGCATGGGGCTTCGGGTTGGGCAACTCTAGGCCCAAGCCTGGGTTGGAGCTTGGGAAAATAGGATAGCTGGTTTCTAAAGCCAGCTTGTGGCCCTGACCTCCTTGAGCAACCTGGGGATCAGTGTCCCCAGTGCCAGGACTCAGTGAAGACAGTGTGTGTGTGTGTGTGTGTGCGTGCGCGCACCCGCGCAAGCGTGTGTGTGATGGGCTGGCTGAGGGGAGGCAGGAGCTGGGTCTGTAACCTTCTCCTCTTTCCCCTCCTCCTCCCCTCCATTTCTTTCCTCTTTTCCTCTCCACCTCCCCCCCCCCAAGTGCTCTCCCTGTGCCCTCCCCTCCCCCTGCACCATGAAGGCTGTTTTTGTTCCTCCTCCTGGCCTAGCCCCCGAGGTGTGCAAACAGGAAGGACCTCTCCCCGGGCAGTGAGTAAGGAGGGAAAAATGAGGTGTTGAAAAGATGACAAGTCGCCCTGTCAGAGCTCACCTTGGCAGGGAGCAGGCGGCAGGGGCCGGCGGGTGGTGGAAGGTGGTGGGGGGGGGGGTCCACCCTGGAAGCCAGCCTACATGTACCCAGAGCCAGGCAAGCTGATCTTCAACAAGCAGGCACTGTGTTTGCGTTTGTTTGGTTTAAAAAGCACCCCCCTACCTCCATTCCCACCATCAAAGATTCCTTCCTTCCCTTCCCAGTAGGAAGAGTAAAGGCCGATGGGCCAGAGGTTTAGAGTGTGATTGAAGGGGGCGGGGCAAAGGGAGGGGGCTGGGCAGGGGGCCCCCATCCCTCTTCTAAGCCTGAGCCTTGCATCCAACAGCTTCCTGGACATCCCCTGGCAGGTCTCAAAGTCACCCTCAAACTCGACATCCTCAACTGAATTCATCGATGCCACTCTCCCCACCCCTGCATTCTGCCCCCTCCTCTAGGGTTCCTATCTCAGTCAATGACCTCATCATCCAGTCACCCAAAAGCCTAAATCTTGGGAGTCCTCCACGACTTCCTTGTACCCCCAATTGGATCAGTTTCCTAATCTGGTCAGTTCTCCCTCTTATCTTTTTTTTTTTTTTTCCGGTTTATCTAGGGCCGCACCCGCGGCATATGGAGGTTCCCAGGCTAGGGGTCTCACAGGAGCTGTAGCCGCCGGCCTTCGCCACAGCCACAGCAACACGGGATCCAAGCCGCGTCTGCAACCTACACCACAGCTCACGGCAACGCCGGATCCTTAACCCACGGAGCAAGGCCAGGGATCGAACCTGCAACCTCATGGTTCCTAGTCGGATCCGTTAACCACTGAGCCACGACGGGAACTCCTCCCTCTTATCTCTTGAATCTGTCTCTTCTCTCCTTCCTCATGGCTACCACCCTGTGTTAATTTCATTCATTCACTTGCTCCACAAGGATTTATTAAGCACGTACCGTGTGCCAGGGCCTGTGTTAGCCACTGAAGATTCAGCTGTGAACAAATACGACTGGCTCCTGCTCCCGTGGAATTTAGTGCCAGACATGGCTGGGTTCGCTGCAGTGAGATGGGGCTGCCTGAACGAGCCAACTTCCAAAACTTTTCCTTCCAGAGCGTACCGGTTCAGAGCAGTGATTCTGGAGCCAGCCTGCCTGGGTTTGGATTCTGGCTCTACCTCGTCTAGCTGTGAGGCCTTGGGCAAAACACTTAATCTCTTTGTGCCTTTGATTTTCTCACATGGCAAATGGAAGTGATGGTAGCCACCTACCTCTTGGGGCCACTCGAAGGACTGAGTATTTTTAAATCTCTTTTAACATTTATGTATATTTTAAAGCACAAGCACAGGGTTCTATTAGCATAGTTCATTGCATTGTTTAAAATATGGAGTAAGGCAGGGCCTGATGATAGAGCAAATAAATTCTCAGAGCCCAGTGGAAGGCCTGCCTGGAGGGCACTGGATCAGATCTCAATAATGTGGCAGCCATTGCTTGCAATGGCCCCGTCAAGAAGTCCACATGGGAAAGCCAACAGAGTCCTGATTCGCTAACGGAGGCCTGGCATAGGAGATCCAGGTACAGAACCCAGAAATCCAATGGCTAAGAAGCAAAGGATGGCAGAGTAGTTACTGTCAGGAAGGCTAGGGTACCAGCCCCAGCTCTGCCACTTCCTAGTTCTGTGATCTTGGGAGGACATTTCCCCTCCTGAGGCTTAGTTCCTTAAGGATAGCAGTGAACAATTATCAAAAGCTGAATAGGCATCAGGCCATTGTTCTCAGCAATTCGCCTCTCAAAGGGAGCTACTATTATTGGACTCCCATTTTACAGATGCTAAAACTGAGGCACGGACAGATTAAGGCACTTGCCCAAGATAGCAGAGTAAGCAAAATGCAGACCCGGGACCTGATGGCAAGTATCTTTGGGACTGGTGATCAGCATACTGCCTTTGCAGAGCTATTGTGAAAATTGTGCTATATACTTCCAGAAAGTAGCAAGCTGGCAGGCTGCCCAGGGAAGACTGTCTCTAGGCTGTGAGATCCAGTCCCTGGGCTGAGGCAGGAGGAAGCCTGGGCCTCGGGCATCTAACAGGACCCGAGCAATGCCAGTCTCGGGGACAGGCCAGAATCCCCTGGTCAGAAGCAGGGCTCAAGGTTAAGCCTGGGCTAGAGGCCAAGGGTAGGGGAACCCCTGAAACTGCTTGAGGGCAGAGACAGAGACGGTTTTGGTCACTTCTGCATTCCCCAGTGCTCCACAAAAGGAAGCACTTAGTAAATATAGGAAGGAAATGCCACTTCTGAAGGGTCTCCTACACGCTGCCACTGCACTAGGCCCTCATGTCCGCTTCACCGTGGTCACATGAGGGTATCGTCCCCATTTTACTGATGAGAAAACTGAGGTCCACAGAGGTTAAGTGACTCGCTCGAGGCCCAGAGCTAACAAGTAGTCGAGTGACTCTTTGAATGCAGAGAAGAGAAAAAAAAAAAAGCCAGAAAGCAAAAAGACCCCACCCTCCATCTATGGCCAAATAGGAGGGTACATTTTGTTTTTGTCTTTTTGCCTTATCTAGGGTTGCACCTGCGGCATGTGGAGGTTCCCAGGCTAGGGGTCAAACAGGAGCTGTAGCCGCCGGCCTTCGCCACAGCCACAGCAATGCGGGATCCGAGCCACGTCTGCAACCTACACCACAGCTCAGGGCAATGCTGGATCCTTAACCCACCGAGCAAGGCCAGGGATCGAACTCGCAACCTCATGGTTCCTAGTCGGATTCGTTAACCACCGAGCCACAACGGGAACTCCTAGGAGGGTACATTTTAACGCTCTAAGGATACATTTTTCTGGTGGCCACAGGCCTCACCTCCGCCTCTACCTCATGCCACCCCCCTGCCGCCAACGCACAAGCACCACCTCTGCAGAAGCCACACGATGACCAAGCTTGGGGAGGAGGGGGTGGTCCATCAGATCCACACGCTTAGGGTCTAGGCTTTCACTGAAGATACCAGAGAAGACTCCACCCACCGCTGGCCGGCCTGAACCTGTCACTCTGGGACTCCTTCATTCAGGAACAAAGAGACCAGCGGGAGCTTCTGACTCCCAGAGACCCAGAAGAGTTCCACTCTCTTAGCCTGAAGGACTCTGGGCAAGCCTCAGGCTTTTCTTTCCCGGTGCCCAGCCTGCGAGGGAGGAGTCAGTGTAGCAGCCATGCCTAATCAGGCTTGTGGGGGGGTGGTGGCCAGGACACAGAAGCTCCTTCATCCAGGCCCGAGGAGGGGTCAGGCCAGGGCTCAGGGAGGGGCCGGGGCAGACACCGAGCCCATCCAGCCGGGACCAGCCCACATTCCTCAGCGGGTCTGGATGGGGTGGGCACGCTCGCTCGACAGGAAGCCAAGCCCTTCACTAGAGGGGCTCAGCCCGCCATCTGTGCACACAGACAGTGGCGAGCAAAGGGCCTCGGCCGGCAGAGTCAATTGCACAGAAAAAAAAAAAAAAAAATAGCAAACATTTTGCTTCCTCCTCCTCCGCCCCCATCTCGCGGCTGCACTCTGCTTCCAAAGGGAATGTTGGACTCCTGCTAAGTATTTTTCTCCAGTCCGGGGCCAGGCATCCGGAGTCGGCCTTGCTCAGTCGCTGAAGACGGAACGATGTGTATGTGTGTGTGTTGGGGGGAGATTCTTTCTACGCAGGGAGTAGTGGTTTTTCTTCAGAACCCCGGGCTCCTGCTGCTCCAGCCCAGAAAAAAAAAAAACAAAAAAGCCAGCAGAAATGATAACAACCAACAACAACCATCCCCTTATGCTTATACAGCGTATTCTGTCCATCTGTTACTCCCTTTGCTCTATAAGATAGGGATTCTTTTGTCCCATTTTATAAATAAGCAAACCGAGGCGAGAGAGGGTGTGTGCCTCGCTCACTCGTCACTCACAGTGAATTAGCATGAAAACTGTTTCTGACACAGGCCTGACTCCAAATGCCAGCCTGCACCACCCGCCCCGAGGACTGGGTCCGCTGCCCATGGCCGGCCTGGCTTTCCTCAGGAAGAGCCAGCGCCCCCCCCCCTTTTTTTTTTTTTGCCCTGGTCACCTGCTTGTTGAAGGGAATTTGAGAAAGGCCCTCCAAATGGAAAGAAAATCAAAGTTACCCATAATCCTACTACTGAGAGAAGCGCTGCTAACATGATGGTCGAGGTAGATTTCCTGGTTGTTCTAGTACGCACACAGACAATCTGGAGGTCTCTTTTGCGTACCTAAGGTGTTATAGACCTGCTCTGGGTGCTGGGCCACCTTCCGGCCCTCACACTGTGTCCTCAAGAGACCAGCTAGGAGTTCCCGTCGTGGCTCAGTGGTTAACGAATCCGACTAGGAACCATGAGGTTGCGGGTTCGATCCCTGGCCTCGCTCAGTGGGTTAAGGATCCGGTGTTGCCGTGAGCTGTGGTGTAGGTTGCAGACGCGGCTCGGATCCCGCGTTGCTGTGGCTGTGGCGAAGGCCGGCGGCTACAGCTCCTGTTAGACCCCAGCCTGGGAACCTCCATATGCCGCGGGTGCAGCCCTAGATAAGGCAAAAAGACAAAAAAAAAAGAGAGCGAGAGATACCAGCTAAACCCTGGTTCCTCTTTTCCCTATAATAAGGGCTGCTCAGGCCAAAATTCTGCTTCCCAGGGACCATGCACACACACGCCGTGCTATTTCATATCCCTGTTCCCTTCGCCAGAGGTCTCTGCCCTCCCCCCTCCCACCTCCCCAACCCCTTGGCCATGTATACACACGGTTAAAAAAAAAAAAAATCAAATTAACAAGAACTCCAAAGGGGCAAAAGGGCATACAGTAAAGAGTGAGGCCCCTTCTCACCCCTGACCTCAGCGCCTGTTTCTTATGTATCTTTCCAGAGACATTCTATGTACAGGTAAGCACATATGTGCTTGTATCTTTTGTGAAACGCTCATGGTAACTGCGCCCACTGTTCTCTGACTTACTCTTGTAGCTTCTTGGTTTAGGATAGTCTTTTACTTATTTATTTATTGAGTCTTTTTAGGGCCGCACCCATGGCATATGGAGGTTCCCATCCTAGGGGGTCGAATCAGAGCTACAGCTCCCGGCCTGTGTGGCAGCCACAGCCACACCAGAACCGAGCCGCGTCTGCGACCTACACCACAACTCACGGCAACGCCAGATCCTTAACCCACTGAGCAAGACCAGGGATCGAACTCACGTCCTCACAGATGCTAGTCGGGTTTGTTTCCCCCGAGCCACGACAGGAACTCCCAGTTTTGAATACTCTTACACTGCAATAGCTGCAGGTCTGGTTCATGCTGGGCAAAGGCTGTCTAGTGAAGCATCTGATGTCTGTGCTGGAATTTATTTAACTAGGCCCCTAGTGATGGACGTGGAAATGCTTTCCAGTCTCTTGCTACTACAAACAATGCAACAATGGATATCCTTGTACAAACAACCTTGTGCTTTCACTCATGTGGGAGAAACTCTATCAGTGGAATTGCTAGGTCAGAAAGTGTGCAGATTTTAAATGTTAATACATTTCATGAAAGGGCCCTTCAAACAAACTGATTGACACTCCCACTGGTTGACAACAGGGGAAAGGCCCCATCCTACTCTCTTTCTCTCCTTTCTTTACCTGGCCGGTGCCTATGCACGCTTTCGGAGTAGCCTCATCCAGGATGCCTCCAAAGACCAGCCCCAACTGGCCCAGCACAGCTAGCAGGGCTCTTGGCTCCCAGGTCACCCCATGTTTCCTTCCATGCAGTGCTTTGCACAGAAGGTGGCAATCCTCTCTTTACACGTCTGTTTCCCACACTAGACTATGTGCTCTCTGAGGGAAGGACTAAGCTTTATTCATCCCTTGTAGGCCCTGGTCCAACACAGCCCAGGCAGGAGGTCGATAAATATCTGTTGAACTAGTCAGTTCTGAATCCCCAGCTCCGAGCACAGAGAGGACCAGAACGTGCTGGCCGAATATAAGCAGTGTCTTGGCTTTGGTTCTCCTGGGTCTCTGGATATTTGTCATCACGTGTTTGGTGTCCAGTCCCTACTCTCCTTCAGGCTGGCTCCCAGGCCCTGCTCGGGCCGCGTTCCTCTGACAATCTGTAAGCAGTGACTGTCTGCCAGTCTTCAGCTCCTGTGGAAGAAATCCTCTACCATCTGGGTCTTGTTTCTCCTCTTCCTCCCACCCAAATGCCTTGTGTCCTCTTATCTGGGTGCCCCCAGGCTGCTCTTGCCCAATCCCTCAGTGAGCTGCAGGGTGACTGGCAAGCTGGGGTGCCAGGGGCCAGCACCACTGAATGGTGTCTAGCTGGAGCCAGGCTGGACTTTTTTTTTTTTTTTTTTTTTTTTTGCTTTTGAGGGCCGCACCCGTGGCATATGGAGAGTCCCAGGCCAGAGGTCTAATTGGAGCTACAGCTGCCGGCCTACGCAGCAACCACAGCAACGCCAGATCCAAGCCGCGTCTGTGACCTACACCACAGCTCATGGCAACGCCGGATCCTTAACCCACTGAGTGAGGCCAGGGATCGAACCAGCAACCTCATGGTTCCTAGTCGGATTCGCTTCCGCTGCACCACGACGGGAACTCCAAGGCTGGACTTTTTATGTTGAGGACCAGACCCCTACCTGCTCACCTCACTGGGGCTCGGACAGGTGCAAACAAGATGTCCCTGCTGCCTCCCCCAGCATGCACACATATTGTCACTCTCCCTTCAGAACTTCCACCACCTTTCTGAACCTCAGTCTCTTTATGGTTCACCTCCGGGGGTTGCCGGAAGGGTCAGGTGACATCACTGAATGTGAAGGGGTCTGGGGAACACTTATTCAAACGTAAGAACTGGAGTTCCCGTTGTGGCGCAGCAGAACCGAATCCGACTAGGAACCGCGTGGCTGCAGGTTCGATCCCCGGCCTCACTCAGTGGGTTAAGGATCTTGCATTGCCATGAGCTGTGGTATAGGTCACAGATGTGGCTCGGATCCCATGTTGCTGTGGCTGTGGTGTAGACCAGCAGCTATAGCTCTGATTGGACCCCTAGCCTGGGAACCTCCATGTGCCGCGGGTCCGGCCCTGAAAAGCAAAATAAATAAATAAATAAACAAATAAATAAATGTATGTATGTATGTACGTAGGGGTTATAAGTCTCGCTAACATTCTACCACCCTCTTTGGGATAGCGAAGTCCAGAGGGCAGAAATGGTCTGCAGGGGGAGTTCCCTTGGTGGCTCAGTGGTTAACGAATCCGACTAAGAACCATGAGGTTGCGGGTTCAATCCCTGGCCTTGCTCAGTGGGTTAAGGATCCAGTGTTGCCGTGAGCTGTGGTATAGGTCGCAGACGTGGCTCAGATCCCGCATTGCTGTGACTGTGGCCAAGGCCGGCGGCTACAGCTCCTGTTAGACCCCTAGCCTGGGAACCTCTATATGCCGCGGGTGCGGCCCTAGATAAGGCAGAAAGACAAAAAAGAGGGGGGGGGGGACAGAGGGTGGGAGGGGTAGGGGCTGGGGGGGGTACCCCGTTCCTGGTTGGGGCAGGCCCCCCAGGACATTTCCTGGGTTCTCTGAACACCACCCCTGCCCTGAACTTACCTTGGGGAGGAACTCATTCATCCGGTCAGCAAATGCTGCTGAACTGAGAGCCAGGTGTATGGACATGACTCAGACACAGAGAAGCTCCTAACTGCGAGGACTCACAGGCATGGGGCGCAGAGAGGGAAGGAGGTAGCAGAGATTATTTTCAGGAGCTGGCCCGAGAACAGGACTTGTTAAGAGAATGGCTAGAATTGACAGAGCTGGCAAGGACATTTCAGGTCAGAGGTGCTGAAACAAGCGGAGAAGGATCTAGCTGGAACAGAGGGCTGAGAGAAGGCAGAGTCTTAGAGCCGGGAAGGACCTTAGGATGATCCAGCTGTAGTGCCAGCTGTGAGGGCCATCTCAGGAAGCTGGGGGTACTCTCTTGCAAGATGAAGGGGTTTCTGCCCCAAACCACACAGCCAGGAAACATGTCCAGAAACACAACATGTGCAGTGTGGTGCGTGGCACCTTCGATGAATATACCATATAACTTACTCTCAAAAATGGCTGCTTTGTGGGAGTTCCCGTCGTGGCTCAGAGGTTAGCGAACCCGACCAGCATCCATGAGGAGGCGGGTTCGATCCCTGGGCGCGCTCAGTGGGTTAAGGATCTGGTGTTGCCGTGAGCTGTGGTGCAGGTCGCAGACGCGGCTCGGATCCTGCATTGCTGTGGCTCTGGCGTAGGCTGGCAACTGTAGCTCTGATTCGACTCCTAGCCTGGGAACCTCCATATGCCACAGGTGCAGCCATACAAAAAGACCAAAAAAAAAAAAAAAAAAAAAGGCTGCTTTGTGTACAGCAGCGCCCAAGGCCTGCTGTTCTAGAACCATGGCAGGAGCTATCAATAATGGGTCTACTGCACTGTAAACAGAAACCACCTGACCCTTGGCCACCAGGGATCTCTCATATGAGTAAGAAAACATGCACAACAGTGGGCTAGGGTGCTGGTAAGTGTGCCATTTGGGGTTCTTAGTTACAAGCAACAGAAACCCACTCTAGTTAATTTAAGCAGAACGGTTTTACTGGAAAGCTTTGGGGGAATTTGGGGAACTGTCAGAGCGTCAGAAACTGGCAGGAACAAGGCAACTGGGCAGCCAAGGACATGGCCACATCTCTCCCAGGAACTCTGGACCACCCCATCCCCCACTCAGCAAATGCTCCAGCCCTCTGGCTCCTCCCTGCAGACAGACGCCCCGTGTTGGACATGATGAGACTGAGGTCTCGGCTCAGGCTGCTTGGGTCTGGGGGCCTGGGTCTCAGGCCTTGTTGATGTCCCTAGTCAGGAGAGCTTCACCTCCGCTTTGACCCTCTGCAGCCATGGGCTTATGTGACAGGGGACACGCAGGGGCTGGGGAGAAGTCCCCTTGCATGGATTTACTAATTCTGACTCTAAGGGAAAATGGGGCCACCGCTATTCAAGGAGCAGGGAGGAAGACAACCAGGACCCATGGGGGTTCCTAACACCCCTCCTTGTGTGGTTCCCGTCAGGGGACTGCAGAGGTTAATATTAGGCCAACTACCACAACCCCACCCAAATGAGGTCCCTCCAAGGTCACAGACTTCAGAGTCACCATGACAGCTGAGGTACTGGCCGGAGGCCAAGGGGGAACACAGAATGGCTGTGAGGGATGAAGTTATAAATAGCAGCTTGACCAGCTGCAGAAAAAAAAGGGGACGGTGGCTTCCACCACGTGTTTCTGTACTTGCAGAGAGAGAAAAATTCTCTTTTATCCATTGGAAACTTTTTTGATTTGACTTATTTTGTTAACATTCGTGAAAACACACTGACACCGAAAAAAAAAAAATCCGGCAGATTAACTATTTCGGGGAGGGGAAAAAAAATCAAAAGCTCCCTTCCTTATTCCTTTCCCTTAATCACCCGCCCCCCCCCCCGACAGGTAAACACTGCCATCGGTTAGGTTTGCAGCCTTCCAAACACTTTTATGCGTTTGCATATATAGTTTGGTTTTGCAAGGTTTTATTTTACATCAAGATCGTACATATTACATATTGCTCTACAATATGTTTTTTTTTTTTTTTTTACTTAACATGTTTTGGAGATCTTTCCATAGCAGTCCATACAGTTTTTAACTGCTGCATAGGATCAATTCTATACTACCATTGTACCTAATTCGCCCTCAGGGACACGCTCCGTTTTCCATTTTGAAAGCTAGCTAGCTACTCCTCAAACTGCTCTCTGAAACGGCTGCTATGGTTCACATTCACACCCTCAGCACGAGTGCTCCCATTTCTTCTCTCCCTAGCCCACACTAGATTATTACCGCGATGCAAAACTACTGCTTTCTGGTAGACACAATCAGTTTCATTGTCGTGTTAATTTACACATCACTGCTTGCCCACGAGGTTGATCATTAGCAGTATCCAAGCTGTTGGAGCCGAAAACAGTTCTCAAACTGTTGGTAGCAGGATCGATTAGCACAATCGCTTTGGAGAGCAGGTGGGCAATATCTAGTTAGGACGAAGATGCGCTCTAACCCTAAGACCCCCAAATTTCACCCCCCGTACACTTACCCCTAGAGAAACTCACACACGTGCACAAAGGGACAGTTTGTAAGTATGTTCACTGCTGCAAAATACTGGGATTAACCCATTCTCACAGTGGAATATCTAGTATACAGCAGTTAAAAAATGCTCGCATCGGAATGGCGACATCTCAGAAACAAGGTTGAATGAAAAAAAAATCAAGTTGCAAAATGATACATACATTCTAGCAATTATGTCCACTTAAAACACATAAACACTCTATAGAGGTTATGGAGATACAATACACACATGTACATACGCTAATACATACACACACACTCACACACGTCTAAAAACCTAGATGAGAAGTAAACACACCATTTCCTGGGTAGTGCTTACCTCTGTGGAGGAAGGAAGGTAAATATGACGGTGAAGAACTTCACCTGTGCCTGAAAAGGTATATTTACTGGAAAGAGAGAGAGATCTGAAGCAAAAGGCCAAACATTCAAACCTATTCCCTTGGTGTGGGTGGGTACCTCTGTTTTTCACAGCACTTGACTGGCATTTAATTTTCTATTCCTTCTGTGACGGTGTGTTTAAGGTATAGAATCAGCATACAGCTTTATTTTTTAACCCACTCCCTCTGAGACTTCCTATTGTCTAAAGGGAGATTTTTAACTCCTTTACCCCTACACTCCGTTTGGAGGTATTCCTACCACCACTGTTTATTTGTACTACGCTTTCTCACTGTTTATTTACTTCTCATAGACTGACAGTATCTTCTACTCAACCTTTGTCCCTTTAGTAGTTTGACAACCATACAATTTATTCCTGCTTTTGGAAATAATTGGCCTTACTTTTTTGCTGTTGTTGAAGCCAGCATTTCCTGTGAAACTAAAGTCTTTCTCCGAGTGGGAACACCAAAAAAAAAAAAAAAAAAAGAAAAAAAAAACCCTATTGGGGATGCAAATGCAAGAGATTAATTATAAAGTCCCTTAATGCCACCGTTTTAGACGAAACCAAACAATTCCACTATACCATGTAAAACCAAAAGACCTTTAATAAGCTTTTACGGCACTGCAATTACAGGAACATTAACCCATAACATGCAACAGAAATGATGATGCCTTTTGGACAAATTTAACAGATAAACTTGACGTTACAATCGACAGCAACATAGTCTACTGAAAAAAGACCGAATGCAACTTATTTCACTGTTCAGGTTAGAAAACGTATGTTCTTACTGCAATCTCAAGTAGCATTTAGAAAGTTTAGTTTTCCCTTTCTAACCTCTAAAAGACAGGATGATTTTTTTTTTAAATGCAATCACAACCATTTTCACATTGGAAATCATCACAAGGAATCGACAGGTGGAGATTAATCGACTGACTGGTTTCATTTCAGTGGTTAATTTGGAGAGGGCTCCTGCAGTATGGTGGATTTCAGATGGGGAAAATCATGAGACCAGGAGTAAAGAGCCTTGGTCTTAAAGCGGGGGAGGGAACATGCAGCGGCACACGGGGCAGGTGCCCGATTTCTGAAGCCAGATGGACACGCAGGGCTTGTGGAAATAGTGGTGGCATGGCAGCTCCGTGGCCACCTCCCCCTTCACGTATTCACTGCAGCAGATGGGACAGCACATCTCCTGCCCCACCGCGCTGTGATCTTCGGTGACCAGGATCTCGGGAAGAGCGTCGATGCTCTCCTTGCTGGCCGGTGGATTGGCCACCTCCACGTCCACCGCGAGAGATTCCAAGTGCGCGAGGGCAGTTTCCATCGCCTGGGCCAGACGTTCTTCGAGGGCCATGTACGTGAGGAACTGAGGATCCACGTAGGAAATGGCTTCAGCCACCCCCAAGCCATCCGCAAACCCGTCGAAGAGGCTCCAATCCACTTCCAGGTCTTCACTGACACTCGAGTCATCTTCAAGGTTGTTGTTGCCGTCCAGCATGAAGACGCCAGGCTGCAGAAACTCCTGAGCCGAATCATTGTCCCCTTCACTGCTGCTCTCGTTCTCGTTGTACTGGAGCCAGGGAACTTCTCCTTCTTCGGGGGAGGCCCGCTCCTCTTCCTGGACAGACGGCCCTTGAACTTCTTCAAGTTCATTGCTGCCACTGCTGCCAGCACTGGCACCGGCACCGGGGCTGGCCCCGGCGCCGGCATTCACTCTGGCTTGCTCAGCGTCCTGTTCTTCTTTCCCCGGCAGAGTCTCCCAGCTCTCGCCGCTGGATGACAGATTTTGCTCCCGACCTCGATACTTCCGTCGCAGAGCCGCAGTCCACTCTTTGTCGCTGTCAGAGTCTTCTTCGAAGTATTTGTAGTAATCATCGCTGTACGTCCAGAAGTCGGGGTCAGCCATGGTTCGTCGCCTTCTTGGCACCTTTTCTGGCTTCACTTGGTCATTCCTGGCCTCCCTCTTGTCTTCAGGGTACTTGGGCTCAGGGTAGCCACTTGAACTCTCGCCTCTGCCTCTTCTCGCCAGGCCATCCGAGTGGCCTTCCTCAGCGCTGGCAGTCTCCCTCCACCTGGAAGTACTGTGTGGCATATCATCGTCATCATCAGTATCAAAAAATATTTTTGGTTTCAGGCAGTTGGGACTGGCCAGATTTCTGATTTTGGGCCTCACCACCGGCTCCTCTGCACTCTTTGGGGTGTTTTCCCCACCACCACAAATACTCACAGGAGCCCTGCTGGGACGCACAGGTAAATTCTGCTCCCGTCTCTCCCTCTCCAGGCTGTTGCCGTTAGTAACCACCTTGCCTTCAGCAGAAGGTGGCTGAGAGGCCACGCTATTTGGCTGCAGAAACTCAGCCCTGCTGGCAGAGCATCTTGCCGCAGGGACCGGGTCTAACTTGTCAAGCTCATCTCTCGCATCACGGTTAAAACTAGAGAACTGTGGGGGCACCCCAGCCAAAGACCTTGCCCCCTTCTCTGGGTCATACAGCTTATCATCTTTAAACTTGCCAGTTTTCCCTCTCACTGGCACTCGCTCAACAGGCCCAGCCCCCTCCTCCTCACTATCACCTGCCCCGAAGCAGTCAACATGTCCATAAGCCATTGCTCTTCTGCTCCCCGAAGCCCTGTACTCTCTGGGCGGGTACCTGGAGTAGTCCTCATTATCAACATTCAGGCTGGTTCCCGAGCTCTCGCTGTCGTCCCAACTACGACGGGTGGTGGAAAACGGCGATCGGCTCCTCTTGGTGGTTTGACTGGGGGCTGACCTGTGCATTGGGACTTCAGATGGCGTCTTTCTCTGGCCGAAAATCCTTTCCTGCTGGCTCGTGGATGGCCTGAAACTGACATAAGCATGCCTTCTTCCATACCTCCTGCCTGTATTGGACTGATACCCTCCTGCTGGCTTGGGCCATATAGGCTTGCTAGATTCCTGACCCATGGCTCTGACTTAGGAGGATTTCCAACACGGGCTAGGGCTTGAGTGGAAAGGCTCCTGCTCCCTGCACACGCTTTGGAGATGGGAAAGTCAAATCAGTTCAGAATAAAGGAGCAGGGAGATTTATTTTCACTTCAGCAGGCAGGTAACAGAAAGAATAAGGGGCCTTTAAAATTAGTTTCACTTTCTTCTAAGGCCTGGAGTAGCATTCCAGTGACTGTCAGGTGTAGACCTGGAACACATTTTTAATGTTGGCAAAACGATTACAAAACTGGGTTTGTAGGAAAGCCAGACTTAGAGGAGAATCTGAAGGAAGGTGGCGGGGGGGTGGCGGTGGTGACTGGACGCTTGGGAGGTGGGTGAAGCACTGGAATTGGGCCAACATGGGAAGAGGAAAGACTGCTGTGGTTTTTTTATGGGGTGTCTGCATTTTTCTGAGCCCGGTAGACATACAGGAGAAATGCACACTGGAAGAGCACGGAAAATAGAGATCCCTACCACTGCATGCGCACGAGTGCCTACGTGTCTGTCAGGAGGAGAGGGGCAGGTGGAAGGGGGACCGGCAATCACGCAGCAGAGAGATGTCTGTGTAGGGGAAAAGGCAGGTGACACTGGCACTGGTAAGAGGCACGAGTGTCAGGCAGAATGAGTCCCATTCTGGATGTGATTATGAAAATGACCGGCATGGCTTCAAAAGAGAGGGGTGGGAGTCTGTATAAGCAAAAGAGAATGCGCGTGTGGTCTGATATATGGTGGCTGGAACTCTAGTGAGGGAATGCCTGTATTTCCCCGTCTGTGGCAGGCCAGGAACGGTAGAGCAGCGCTGAACAGGGGTGCCCTTGAATTTGTATGCGTGTGTTCGCCAAAATGGAAGGCGACGATGGAGAAATGTCAGTGTGAGCAAATGCATCAATGGGGGACAGCACTGGAGAGGGAGGTGAGTGTGGCAGGGGGGCAGGCGTGTGGGTACCAGCAATCAAAGGATGTCTGGATGCAGGAAGGGGGGAGGCAGTGCCTCTGGAGAAGGATTTATGCGAGTGTGAGTGTGTGCACCACAAGGACCAGTGAAGGAGGCTGTCTAGGCTCATGTGCTGCAGACAGGGAGCATCTGAGAGACGTATGGATGCGTATGTATGGAAGTGGCGTAGGAAAAAAGGAGCCAGCAATCCAAGGATAACCTTATGTGTGTGTGGCAGGCAGAGGATGAGGCAGCCCGGAGGGTGTGGGAGGGTGTGTGTTTGTATGTGTGTGTGTGTGTGTGTGTGTGTGTGTGTGTGTTCTGTGTGCTCACCAGTGCACGCAGAGACAGAGGGAGGAGAGGGAAGCTTCTGGAGGTGTGAATGTGGCAGGCCATGAGCGGCTTGGAAAGGCGGGGGAGGGGTATGTGGCTGTGTGTGTGTGTGTGTGTGTGTGTGTGTGTGTGT
>PVHT020000027.1:43957-71571 GCA_004024745.2 Catagonus wagneri
ACCCAGAGAGAGAGAGAGGGGTGGGGGGCTGAGGGGTGGGGGGCTAAGTGGCGGGAGGGGGGCGATCAGAGTTGGCCCAGCATTCAGGAAGGGGACAGCAGGTGCCTTGGCAAAGCGAGAGGGGGGACGAGGAAACGGGTCTCTCCCTTGTTCATTCACCATCGCAAGGTGGTGAAGAGGCTGCTGTCCAGCGAGGCTGCGGGGCCGATGGTTTCCCTGCTCTCTCCCTGACTGGCGATGTAGGCATCTGTCAAATTGGAAGAAGAGCATTGGCTTCGTACGATTCCCGGGGAAGATTCAAAGAGACGATGCAGGTAAAGTGCTTAAGAACGCGCACGCGTGCGCAGTCATGGCGAGCTCTCATTATTATCCATCCAAGAAATAATGATTCGGCGCTGGGCTTTGAGCCCTGGACTTGGCTTCTTGCTCCGTGGTTGGGAGGGCTGGCTGTGCTGAGGGAGACAGGAAGGGGCTGCACCTCAGCCCCAGGCTCTGGGGAGAGGGGGATGGGGCATTTCATGTGTGTATGTCCCCAGACCGTGCTGGCCCTCAGGGTCTGGGGAAATGGGGCTCCCCTGGGCCTTTAGCCCCTCCGGGAGCGCAGATCCTGGAGAGAATGCTGTGTATCCAGGAGTGGCTGCATGGCGAGGGGCAGGCCCAGGTCCCGGTTGATCTGGCGCTCAGCTCAGGGTGCCCAGCCTCCGACTCAAGCTTCCGCGGTACAGTCAGAGTCGGAAACGCAGAGAAGGGTGAGCAGACACCAGAAGAGTCACAACGCCGAGTGCCCTGAGCAACTCACTGGGGAGCCAGAAGAAAAATACTGCGATAGCTAGAGCGTTGTGTTTCCTTTTCACCTCATCCTTTAACAGTTTGGACATTGGACGTGCAATTTGTGACCTGCGTCATCAATTAGTAAAGTGATACATGTAGAGTGAGAACAGCGTCTGCACCCACTCTGTCCCAGACCCTCACAGCCACTTGATGGCAGTGAGTAGTACCATCTCCTCTTTCTAGAGGGATCACAAAGGCCCAGGGACCTCAAGCCACGCAGCCAGTGGAAGAGCCAGGAGGTGCATTTACAGGCTGGCCCCAGAGTCTCTGTTCTTAACCACTACATTATGCGTAGATACTTCTCTATGGTTATATTGGGTTCCTGGGCTCAAAATGCTCTAAGTGATAGGAATCCGTGATTTCAGAGTGTGGTGACTGCTGTCCTGTTAAGGGTATCAGCTCTGCAAGGACCCTTTAAGAGGCTCACGGTGTAGGCGGGCACACTGAAGGCCCAAAGGGGACGTTGTCCTCCATCACACAGCACGGGGATGGCAGTGCCAGGCCCCTCACGTGATCCTCTGGCTCCCAGATTTAAAACATACTCAGCGGCTCTTGCATCCCCAGTGCTCCCACATTCCCCCCCCACCCGACTCACCCATGACCCCTTGCTGCTCTCCCATCTCCCGCAACCCCAACAGATGCATGTAAAGCAGCTGCCACTGGCTCGGGAGGGTGGCCTTCCGGACTTTGGCCAGTTTCCTCATGGTAACCCCTTGGCCCAGGTCCAGGATGGCCAGCGTCCGGTGGGAAAGGGGGTGGGAGGGCCGGCCTCACACAACTGACACAAAACCAAGCAGTGGCCATGGAGGGGAGCAGATCAGGGCGCAGGGTCCCTAAACTCTCAGGGACCTCCATCGGCTGGCTATTCTTAGAAAGGGAGAGACAGAGTTCCCTGTTGTGGTCCAGTGGGTTAGGAATCTGACTAGTGTCCACGAGACTGTGGGTTCAATCCCTGGCCTTGCTCAGTGGGTTTAGGATCTGGTATTGCTGCAAGCTGTGGTGTAGGTCGCGGACGAGGCTCGGATCCAGAGTTGCTGTGGCTGTGGCATAGGCTGGCGGCTGGAGCTCCGATTCATCCCCTAGCCTGGGAACTTCCATATGCCGCAGGTGCGCTCATAAAAGTAAAAAAAAAAAAAAAAAAAAAAAAGAAAGAAAGAGAGTTCCCGTCGTGGCTCAGTGGAAACGAATCCGACTAGGAACCACGAGGTTGCGGGTTCGATCCCTGGCCTCACTTGGTGGGTTAAGGATCCAGCGTTGCTGTGAGATGTGGTGTAGGTCACAGACGCAGCTCGGATCCCACGTTGCTGTGCCTGTGGCGTAGGCCGGTGGCTATAGCTCCGATTAGACCCCTAGCCTGGGAACCTCCACATGCCACGTGTGTGGGCCTAAAACTACAAAAGACAAAAAAAAAAAAAAAAAAAAAAAAAAAAAAAAAAAAAAGGGAAAGAAAGCAAGGAGAGAGACGTAGATAGATACAGAGCTATACAGATGCATAGCAAAGAGAGAGATACACTTATAGAGCTATGGAGACATGGAGATAAATAGATATAGAGATAAACAAATAGATGTTGAAATTCATAAATACATAGATATTAGAGATATACAGTTACATGGCTATAGACATGACTACAGAGTGTCATACAAATGCTTGAGATGGAAACCACGGAAGATATTCCCTTACACAAAAGTGTGAATAAAAGCCATATTAGAAAGTTGGGCTATTTAAAGTAACACAGCAGGAGTCTCCCCTACGGGCTGGAAAGACAGGCTGGAAAGACGCGCGCGCCTTGCCCTCTGAGGACATGGGAATCACAGAACCAGCCACTCCCTCTCAGGCTTTGAACTTCTGTGATCTCACTCCCCCTGAGGCCCCCACCACCACCATGGGCGGGCAGCTAGTCTCAGAGCACACCTCTGCACACCCAGCCCCTGGGACGAGCCTCTGCTGGCTCTGAAGTTCTTCCCAGAATTGAGCTGAAGGCTGCCTCCGAGGGGGTCCCCCTCTCCCGGGTGGGGGGGGGCCCAGATCTGCTCCCCAGGGCCACCAGAACCCCAGCTGGCTCGCGCTGCTGGGTGGCAGGTGTGTGAAGGCAGAGACCACCTCCCCCAGGGTGTTTTCCTGGCTTCCCTGGTCCTGGAGCCACTGGGACCCCCAGCAGAAGCCCCCCCCGCCCAAGACGCGGTGGGGAGATTCCCAGTATTCCAGCCTCAGGCGCGTTCCAAAGCCCTGACCCACGCAGTTGTGTCAGCTGCCCCTGGGGGCCACTCCTTTGCCTTTGAAGGCATGGGTAGGGTTACAGCGTTAGCTGGGGAATAAGGCTCCCGCAGAAATCTCGGAGCTGCTGGGAGAAACAAAGGAACATGAAGCCAGGAGCCATTCTCTGTCTCGACTTTCTTCCTGCCTCTGGCTTGATGTCCTTTTTTTTTTTTTTTCCTATCTCCCCCTTTCTCCTGTCTCTGTCTCTGCTTCTCTCTCTCTTTCAGTTTCCTTGTCTACCCATCTCTGTCTCTTTCTCTGATTTTTCTTTTCTTCTTAACTCTCCTCTCGTTCCTTCTCCAGTCATGTCTTGGATTTGCTTTTATTTATTTATTTATTTCTTACCTTTGATTTTATTTTTTTCTTTCTTTTTCCATTGCTTAATGAATTTTATTACAATTATAAGTGTACAAAAATCATTGGATTTGCTTCTAGTCTTTAATTTTTTTTTTTTTTTTTTTTTTTTTTTTTTTTTTTTTTTTTTTTTTTTTTTTTTTTTTTTTTTTTTTTTTTTTTTTTTTTTTTTTTTTTTTTTTTTTTTTTTTTTTTTTTTTTTTTTTTTTTTTTTTTTTTTTTTTTTTTTTTTTTTTTTTTTTTTTTTTTTTTTTTTTTGCTTTTTAGGGTCATACTCGAGGCATATAGAAGTTCCCAGGCTAGAGGTTGAATTGGAGCTGCAGCTGCCGGCCTTCGCCACAGCCACAGCAACACCAGGTCCGAGCCGCGTCTGCGACCTACACCACAGCTCACGGCAATGCCAGATCCTTAAACCACTGAGAGAGGCCAGGGATCGAACCCGTATCCTCACAGATACTAGTCGGGTTTGTTACCGCTGAGCCACAGCAGGAACTCCTGCTTTCAGTCTTGCTGTTTCTGTCTTTTTTTTTAAACCATTTTTTTGCCTTTTTTTGGTCATTTTAGGGCTGCACCTGCGGCATATGGAGGTTCCCAGGCTAGGGGTCTAACAGGAGCTGTAGCTGCCGGCCTTCGCCACAGCCACAGCAACGCGGGATCCGAGCCGCGTCTGCGACCTACACCACAGCTCACGGCAACGCTGGATCCTTAAACCACTGAGCAAGGCCAGGGATCGAACCCGCAACCTCATGGTTCCTAGTCGGTTTCGTTAACCACTGCACCACGACGGGAACTCCTGCTGTTTCTGTCTTGAACTTTGAGAACTTGCACAGATATTCTGATGAGAAGAGCTGGCAAACATCCCTGTGGGTCTCTAGCAATCACAACAAGATAAACATACAGAGAGCCCCGGGGGTAGAATAGTCCTGCCCTTCTTTCACTGGGCCTTGATAGCATCTCTCAGGGTTTTTCTTCCAGCCTCTACTTGCACACCTCTAGGGATGGGGGTTTCATTAGTTCCTGAGACAGCTTTCGTCTTGCAGAACAGCTCAACCTGACAGGAAGTCCTTCTCTGAAGTGGACTGAAATCTCTGACCCTATGACTGCCACCCATAGATCCTAACTGTGCTCCTCAGAGTCCCTCTGCTCTTTGACAGTCCTTCGGAAGTCTCCCTAAGGAAGTAAGGTCCTCGAGTTCCTGTTGCGGCACAGTGGAAACAAACGCAGCGAAGTATCCGTGAGGACACAGGTTTGATCCCTGGCTCTGCTCAGTGGGGTGAGGATCTGGTGTTGCCGTGAACTGTGGTGTAGGTCGCAGACATAGTTCGGATCTGGCATGGCTGTGGCCAGCAGCTGTAGCTTCGATTTGACCCCCAGCCTGGGAATCTCCATAGGCCATGAGTGCGGCTCTAAAAAGATAACCAAAAAAACGCAAGAAGTCGGGTCCTTGGGGACCTGCATTCTCTCAGTGCGGGCGCTCAGGAAAGAATGAGAGAGGCCCTTCTGCTCGGAGTAGTTGCCCTGCTTGCTGCGAGAGGCACTCCTTACCCAAACCAAACCAGGGAGGGTGTTGGCAGGAGCATGAGAAATATCCCAAGGAGGGGCCGCTAGTCACAAACGAAGCCCTACCGGGTCACGTCCAAGAAATTCAGTGTAAAATAAAGTAGTTGGTGGGCAATGGAAACTGGCCCAGCCTGAGGAAATAAGGAAAACAAGAAGGAGCTAGAGGAGTCCCCACTGTGGCTCAGTGGTTAACGAATCCGACTAGGAGCCATGAGGTTGCAGGTTCGATCCGTGGCCTTGCTCAGTGGGTTAAGGATCCAGCGTTGCCGTGAGCTGTGGTGTAGGTCGCAGACGCGGCTCGGATCCCGCGTTGCTGTGGCTGTGGCTGTGGCTGTGGCGAAGGCCGGCGGCTACAGCTCCTGTTAGACCCCTAGCCTGGGAACCTCCACATGCCGCGGGTGCGGCCCTAAAATGACAAAAGACCAAAAAAAAAAAAAGAAGAAGAAGAAGAAGAAGGAGCTAGAAAGCAGGCAGGGCAGGAGGCAGGCCGGGCCATCCCTGCCAGATGAGGGATGCCAGGTGCCCACAGAACTAGACAGAAGGGAACCAGAGAGCAGAGAGAGGCCCGCCCTGAGCCAACATTCAGGGCTGGTTGCCCTAAAGAGAAGGAGGTGCAGAGCATTCGGTCTGTCCCCTCATCCCAGGCACCAGGAAAGAGTGGGACTTCCTTTCAGCTGTGCACCCCCTGGAGAATAGGATGAGATTGTGAGGTCATGCCAGCCTGGACGCCTCAGCCTGCATGGAACTAGGCAGGGGCCTGGGGTGGCCGACCAGCTCCACTGTGGAAAAGGGTCTAGCAGTTCCCCCCCGCCAAAAAAAGACATATAGTTACCATGTGACCCAGCCATTCTACTCCTGGATAGGTACCCAAGAGAAATAAAAGCATATATACGCATGATGGAGTTCCCATCGTGGCTCAGCGGAAACGAATCCTAGTAGGAACCATGAGGTTGCAGGTTCGATCCCTGGCCTCGCTCAGTGGGTTAAGGATCTGGTGTTGCTGTGGCTGTGGTGTAGGCCAGCGGCTACGGCTCCGACTAGTCCCCTAGCCTGGGAACCTCCGTATGTCATTGGGTGTGGCCCTAAAAAGAAAAAAAAAGCATATATACACATGAAAACTCGTACCTGAGTTTTAGTTCGTAGCTTCCATCAGAGCCCATATCCCCAGAGCCACCTGTGAAGATTCCTCTCAGGCACTGACCTCAGGTGTTTCTAAACCCTTTGGGGGCGACAGGGGTCTCTTCTAGGCCTCAAGCCCTCAAGGGGAAATGACCAGCCTCCTTGGAACTCTTCCCAGCGATGGATCGGAATCCTTCACGCCACAGCTCGTGCCCTGGCCTACCCTTAGCGGATTTTGCTCTTTGCTGCACATTCGCGAATGCCGCCTTCTTCGGTGCCAAGCCCCACGCTGCCTTTTGGCACACATGGCACCCATGAAAGGGTTAACACCATGTGCCACACCAGAAGCCCTGCCCCCCCCTTCCAGCATCTCCCCTGTACCCCTCAGGCAGCCGGAGTCATATTCCCTAAGGCGGTGCTTGGCAGAAAGGGGCCTGCTCTGCCTGGCTGGCCACATGTCTCTCCCCTCCCCCTTCCCCCTCCCCCTCCCCCTCTCCCTCCGTTCCTCAGGCAAGTGTCAGGAAACAGGATCCAAGGAGAAAAGCAGGCACCTGTTCCTGAAGTTCCTGACAGCCCCCCCTTCCCTGCCCCCCCAGCCCCTGGGCCCCCTGGTGCCAAGAGGGCCTGATGGGAAATAAAGGCCTCAGTGGCGCAGGCCGCCTTTTCCTGGTTGCCTCTTTATTTTGGCCTGCCACGTTTGTCATCAGAGGAGAAGCAGTAGAATGTGGCAGTGAACAAACATAGCCTCCGCAGCCGGGTGGCCGCATAACGGTTTTGTAACCTTGGGCAAGTGACGTCACCTCTGACTCTCAGTTTGCTCATCTGTGAAATGGGCATCATAGCAATACCCAGCTCACAGGGTAGTCTCGAGGGTTATTTGAGCTAATACATATAAAGTCTTCAGAATGGTGCCTGAGACATCGTAAACAAACAAACGAGGAGGCGAATCATGAAATACATTCCACGGCTGTCCCCTAAGATCCGCCTCAGGGTTTCCCCAATGTCTGATCTTTCTGTTGTCCTTGGACAGGTATGGAAACTCTGCTCTTGGCTCCTACCTTGACCCCCCTACCCCCACCCCCCGTCACTGTCTCTCAGTCCCCTGAGGCTAGGCCCTACTCCCCCGAAGTGGACTTTGGGGGTGCTGGAGGACACAAGGAGCTGGTTGCGGCCTGGCCAGAGCCTGCCTGGGAACGGGCCTTCCTCCACCTGCAGCTCAGCAGGGGTCTTCCCCCAGGAGGCCTCTTGCCTTCTCCTCCCCAGAGTGGGGCAGCTGCTCTGCCTCTTTAAGGCCCTAACTAGGTCATCGCCCAGCTGAACGGGACCCTTCACATTCCCCTCACACTAAACAATCTGATCTGATCACTGGTGATGAGGTCAATTTCACATGGCTTTGTTCCTGCAGTGAGCTTGTCACGACCAATCATTTCCGAGCGAGGAGCCCATAATCCCGCACCGGCTCCCTTGCCCCCAGAGGCCACGGCCCCTTTCTTGCTCGCCAATGTGAGGTCCCTAAGGGCCGGCTCAGCACCAGTTTCCTCATGGCCTCTGTGTGCCCTCCTGCTCTTCCTGGCTGCAGCGGGAGGGGGTCCGGGTTGGGGTCAACCATGGGGCTGCCAGGAGAGGGCAGAATGGCTATGCCGGGTAACTGGGGAAGACATCGGCCCCCCGGGGAGGGAGGTGGGTGGCCGATGAAAGAGGATGGATGGCAGCGAGGCATGCATTTCTGGGCTCTGGGCCCACCCAGCTTGGAGAACAATCCCTTCCTTTGGGGTGACTCAGGGTGGAACCTCATGTCATGTCCTGGGGACGGAGGCTTATGGGAGATTCTGAACATAGACACCCCCAAACCCCCTTGCCCGGGCCCTTGCATAGACTCGTAGCAGCTAGTGGGGGCCACGTGCGCACATGCCAGGCGTGTGCCAGCTGGGGCGTGGTCGGGCTCTGGAGGCAAAAACATACCTCTGGGACTGAAGTCTTGGGTGTATTCCCTGCTATGTGCCCTTGGCGCAGTCCCTTCTCTCTGAGCCTCAGTTTCCCCAGGCGAAATGTAAGAGCGGTGTGCCAGAGCTGGCCCATGCTTTCTTTCACTGTGGAGCGTTCCTGAGCCTTTTTGGGAGGAGATCCGGAGTCTTGGGATTCTGATGGGGGAGACAGAGGGGGATGTTTTGCCACCTCTATGTCCCCCCAGAGGGGCTTGGAGGACTCCCCCCACCTCCGCCGCCGCCCCGCCGAGTGGGTGTCAGTTATGTTTGGTTTTGGTGGGGAGCAAAAGCATCATGCCAGAGAAGATGAACTTTTCTTCTTTATTCCGCATGCTTTGTGCACGATAGGACACATCCCATGTGCTTGTCTGGGCCCCAAGGAATGGACAGTAAGAATGAGAGAGAGAGAGACAGAGAGCCTAGCAGGACCCTGCCTAGAGGTGCTGGCTTCTGCATGGGGCCTGGGGTGGGGAGGGTTGTGCCAGGGCAGCCTGGCCCAAGAGGGAAGAGGGAAGGCAGCTGGCCAGGCTCTGGGTAGGGGGCTTTGGCCACCTCATTTCGTGTCTCATTTAGTCCTCATGTCGTCAGAGAGGCAGTGGGCTGCTCCTGTGTTTTACGGTCCCTTCCGCTGCGGAAGTGGCTGGTCTCGGAGTTCCCATCATGGCTCAGTGGTTAACAAATCCGACTAGGAACCATGAGGTTGTGGGTTCAATCCCTGGCCTCGCTCAGTGGGTTAAGGATCCGGTGTTGCCGTGAGCTGTGGTGTAGGTTGCAGACGCGGCTCGGATCCCGCGTTGCTGTGGCTCTGGTGTAGGCCGGCGGCTACAGCTCCTGTTAGATCCCTAGCCTGGGAACCACCATATGCCGCGGGTGCGGCCCTAGATAAGGCAAAAAGACAAAAAAAAAAAAGAAGAAGTGGCTGGTCTCAGGAGTGAGGTGGCAGGGGTTGAGGCGGGCAGAGCGTGGCTCAAGGCCAAGTTTACACCAGATTGGTGGCCGGAGACTCCTCTTCAGAGAACTGATCTCTGGGAAAGCAGGATCCAAAGGCCTGGCCTGGCCCAGGCCCGGGTCACCGTGTCAAGGAAAGCACATCAGGTTTGGAATCACACAGACCTGGCTCCCAGTTCCAGTCTGCCATCCCCCCCTCCCCCCAGGGCTGTGTGATGTTTGGGCCAGCCGCTTGCCTCTCTGAGCCTAGATTTCCCCTTCAGTCTAACGGAGGTACATGAGCTTGACCTTACAGGGCAGTCAGAAGGATTCGTCGAGGTGCTGGCTGCACTAATAATAGATGCCAAATAAGTGTTCTTTATTATTCTAATTCATTAGCAAGCCATGCCATTTCATCTCTAAATAAATCCCACATCCGACCGCTTCTGCATACCTGCACCACCACTGCCCCCACTCCAGGCCACCATCACCTCTTGCCTGGATCACTACAGAAGCCTCCTCATGGTCTCCCTGCTTCTATTTTTGTCCCCCGCCAACTGTTATTCACACAAAAGCCAAGTGATCTGTAACAGCCCTGTCAGTCATGTCACTTCCCTGATCAAAACCCTCCCAGGGCGTCCTATGTTACTCGGAGCAAAATGCGAAGTTCTTACCCACGGCCTCTAAGGCGCTTCAGAGTCTGGCCCCTGGGGACTCCTCCGGCTTCATTTGGGATCACTTGCCACTTTCTTCGTTCCAATTACATTCACCTCTTCTGTGCCTTGACCCCACGAAGCTGGTTCCTATCTCAGGATCGTTGCACTTTCTATTCCCTCTGTCTGGAGCACTTTTCCTCCAGTTCCTCCCGTGACTGATTCCTTCATGCCATCCAGGTCTCAGCTCAGATGTCAAATCTTTAGAAGGTGCTTCCTGTCTAAAACTTTCTTGGTTCTCCAAGTCTCATCATCTGAGAATGCTTCCTAGAGTTTAAGCTACAGCTATGCTGTGCCGTCTAACTTTCTGCTTGTGCTCTGTCCTTCTCAGAAGATGTCTCTTTAAGACTCCATTATTCTGGGAGTTCCCTTTGTGGCTCAGTGGTTAACGAATCCGACTAGGAACCATGAGGTTGCGGGTTCGATCCCTGGCCTTGCTCAGTGGGTTAAGGATCCGGCGTTGCCGTGAGCTGTGGTGTATGTTGTAGACGCGGCTCGGATCCCGCGTTGCTGTGACTGTGGCGAAGGCCGGTGGCTACAGCTCCTGTTAGACCCCTAGCCTGGGAACCTCCATATGCCACGGGTGCGGCTCCAGATAAAGGCAAAAAGACACACACACACACACACACACACAAAAAGACGCCATTATTCAACTCCAGGACCCTCAACACTTACTGCTTCTGGGTTCTTCTGGAAAAGGTCCCGCAGAGGGATGTGAGCTGCCAGAAGTCCTGGAGGGAGAAGAAAATGGTAGTTTCTTTGGCTGCCTAAGAAATACCAAGCACTTGGAGTTCCCATCATGGCGCAGCGGTTAACAAATCCAACTAGGAACAATGAGGTTGCGGGTTCGATCCCTGGCCTTGGTCGGTGGGTTAAGGATCTGGCGTTGCCGTGAACTATGGTGTAGGTTGCAGATGCGGCTTGGATCCTGCATTGCTGTGGCTGTGGTGAAGGCCGGCAGCTACAGCTCCTGTTAGACCCCTAGCCTGGGAACCTCCATATGCCGCGGGTGCTGCCCTAGATAAGGCAAAAAGACAAAAAAAAAAAAAGAAAAAAGAAATACCAAGCACTTGTCCACAGGTGGTCTCACCTAGTCTTCACATTATATCATTTACTTCTTGCAATAGCTTCAATGGGTAAGGATTCTTATACCCATTGTATGGATGAAGAAACTGAGGCTCAGAGGGGACAGGAGGCTCGGCCAAGATCACACAGCTGGTTGTGTGGTTATTTCCTGATTCCAGGGTCTCTTTTCTATCCCGCATGTTAGAATAGACCCCGTGCCACGTACACAGCAGGGCTTTTTCCGGGGCCCCTGGTATGCCTCTTTAAGTGCTTGCTGAATACCCTTAGAGTTGCCATTAGTTGTCTCTTCTTCAAGTGTCCACTGATGGCATCTGACTCCCTGTGTCAGACTCTGCTTGGTCTTGTGGGAGGAGAGACCACCTGCACTGGGCAAAAAGCCCCAGGGCACCTCTGGGCTAGGCTGGACACAGGGGACCAGACAGAGCCCAGACCCACGGCTCACTCTCACACCAGGAGAGCGTGGCCCATGAGTCCCTGGGAATTCAGGCCTTGGCGAGGGTTTCCTCCACAGAGTGAGAAATACTTGGACTGGACCCTGGATGATGAGTGGGGATCAGTTACCTGGAGATGAAGCAGAGGGTGAGGCAAAAGCACGGGTCGAAGCCTGGAAGAGCAGGGTGAGTGCCTGCGGGCGACAGGCCCCCCGGGGGGTGGCGGTATGGAGAGAGTTGGGGGACGCCCCTGGGGCCGGGGTCTCCTCTCCGGTCCCCAGCGGAAGGCTCCGCCAGCCATTCGTTCTGCCCAGTTCCCGTGGACAGACAGGCAGGCCTGCTGGGTCCGTGTGTGCCAGGTTCTGACAGCCAGAGGAGTGAGGGCTGGGATCCAAAGCTCTAAGGCTTGCGGGGGTTCGGGGGAGTTGGTCCTGGGCATTTTTACAGACAAAAGATTCTGCTGGGGTGGGAAGGGCCAGCACCGGGGATCAGTAGTTCTTGGCACTTGGACCAGGAAGAAGGGAGAGTCATGAGCTTTGGTGGAGAGCAAATAGTTTTTCACCCTTGGCAAGAGACAACTACCACTGCTCAGGCCCATTAACAGCCTAATAAATTAGAAAGAAAGCATTAGCACTTGGGGGAAGCGCCGGGGTGTGAGAGGGAGGTGGTGTAACTCCTTTCCCTTTGTGGGCCAGAGCAGAGAAAGGGACCCCGGCGTCCCCAGATGGCTTGAGTACCCACCGCAGGCCAGACTGAGAGCTATCAGTTTCCCACAGGATTTGAATGCCAGGCTGACGCGGGGCGGGTGTGTGTGTGTGTGTGTGGCACAAGCCTTATTGTCGCCATTGTACAGAAGGGAAAACCGAGGTGCAGAGAGAGCCAGAGACATGCCAGAGCTAGCCCAGCATCACCCGGCCCAACGAGAAGGAGAGGCCCTAAGGAACCTTCCACCACCCTGGGGGGGCGGCTGGAGGGGGATTGGTGGGTTGTACGTGGGGGTGGGGGCGTGGGGGGTGGCTTGCCCCCCTCCCCCGCCCGGAAACATTTCAATTAGGTCCTTGTAAAGAATAAATGTCTAACTCTAAAGACAGGCTTATTCACGCACGTTTTTGGCGGCCTTGGTGCCAGAAGATGGCAGGGAGCTCAGGAGGATCTAATTGCTTATGTAATCTCTGTCGAATTGGGTCTATTGGGAAATAGCTCTTCGAAGCATTTATCACCTCCCCTCTTATAAATAGCCACGCGGGGGGGGGGGGGGCTCTCCTCCGTGCCTTCCAGCGGCGGCCTGGGAGCTGGGCTGGCAGGGGTCAGGAGAGAGGAGCTGCAGAGGGAAAACAGGACCCCCAGGGACAGGGTGGGGCACCTGCCTTGTCTGCGGGGCTCTTGGAAGCCAGGCTGGAGGGCACTGGGTTTCGTGAAGCACACGCATCAAAGCAGCTGACTATCTTGCCATCATCTTGCCCAAACCACAGGGCATCCCAAAGCGGGGATGGGCGCGGGGAGTGTCCCAGCATTCCCAGTCCCCCCCTCCCCGCGCCTTGGATACCTTCAGGTAAATAGAGGCAGCCCATTCTTGATGCTGGACATCTGGTAGAAGAGAAGAACTGAGGCCACAAAGGGAAACTGGGAGTGGAGAAAACGTCCTGGAAATGCTGCCAGTATTAGCATGGCTCCCATGTGATCAACTGGGAGACTGAAAGTCAGGGAGGCAGTGGGCACTGGTCTGTGGTGCGGGGCCTGGAAGTGGTCTAGGCTTCTGGTGGCATGGCACATGGCCACCTGCCTGACAAAGTAGGGTGCTGCTCATCTCTCTCTCTAGGAGGAAGGTAAAGTGGCAACGCGGCAGGATGTGGCCTTTACACACACACACACACACACACACACACACACACACCAACCCCTTTCCCTTCTGTAGCTGCAGTGTCTCTGGTCTTAGCAGCCTGATCTGTCCCATCGCCACAGCTCAGAGAGCCCCAGCTCCCCACTCTGTACATCTCCCCCTACCGTGGGCTCTGGCAGCCCCAGCTCCCAGTCTGCCTCTTCCGGGTAAACTTGCTTGCGACTTAACAGCCGTCAGTTTCCCAGCTTTCTCTGCTCCTCGATCGGGGCCCCCTCATTGCCTGTATTAGTTTCCCGTGGTTGCTGTAACCAACTACCACAACTTAGTGGCTTAAAACAATACAAATGTAGAGTTCAAGGTCAGAAGTCCAAAGTCAGTATCACTGGGCTGAAATCAAGGTGTCGGCAGGGACAGGCTCCCTCTGGAGGCTCTAGAGGAGACTGTTTCCTGTCTTTTGCAGTCATCAGCATTTATTGACTTACAGTCTCATTACTTGATAGTCCTTTTACGTCTCACCTCCATGGTCAAATGACCTTCTTTACTTTCTGTCTGTGTCGAATCTCCCACCCCCTGGCCTCTTATACAGAAACCTTCTTCTTAGAGTGTAATTGCACTTAGGGTCCATCCAGATGATTGAGGATAATCTTATCTCAAAATCCTTAACGGCATCTGCCAAGACCCTTTTTCCAAATAAAGGACCACTTACAGGTTCCAGTCATTAGGACCTGATATCCTTGTGGGACTGGAAGCTCCCAGAGAGCAGAGGCAGTCTCTGATGTCTCCGGTTTTTCACTGCAGGACCCCGATCACGCTCAGAGCCTCCCACAAGCCTCTGGAAGCTACCCCTTGTGCCTGTGGGGCCTCCATCAACTCCTGGAGGGACCAAAGTGTACATAGTAAATATGACAGGGAAAAATGTCAGGTCCTTTACTCTTGGATCTTATTTTTTTTTTGTCTTTTTGCCTTATCTAGGGCCGCACCCGCGGCATATGGAGGTTCCCAGGTTAGGGGTCTAACAGGAGTTGTAGCTGCCGGCCTTCGCCACAGCCACAGCAACGCGGGATCCGAGCCGCGTCTGCGACCTACACCACAGCTCACGGCAACACCGGATCCTTAACCCACTGAGCGAGGCCAGGGATCGAACCTGCAACCTCATGGTTCCTAGTCAGATTCGTTAACCACTGAGCCACAAAGGGAACTCCCTACTCTTGGATCTTAAAACCCAGTCCTCAGAGACAGGCTGACCAGAGGGAAGAGGTGAGAAGGCTTGAAGCAGAGTAAGGAGGTCTGCTCTTGCCTAAGTCCAAGAAGCCTTAGGTTACATCCATAGGGAGCACAGAAGTTTCTAGAACAAGGAGGTGACAGACTGCCCCCGAATATGCTGTCAGCTCTGAGCGCCATGTATGAAGAGTGCCACATGCATACTGGAGCGTGGTGGGCTAGGAGGCAGAAGCAGACTGGGAAGGGTGTTGGAACACCAGCCTCACGAGGAAGAGTTGAAGGAGCTGTCTGGCTTGGAGAAGACTCAGGGCTTTGGTGATGGTGATGACCTCGGAGGGGCTATTTTAGAGTCAAGGAAGAAGGCAGAGTCCAGGTGGCCCCAGGCGGCAGTGCAGTGACCACCGGGCAGAAGCCACAGGGAGCTGAAGTTCTGCTCAATTCAAGAAATAACTTGCTGGGAGTTCCCATTGTGACTCAGTGGGTTACGAACCCTACTAATATCCATGAGGATGCAGGTTCGATCCCTGGCCCTGCTCAGTGGGTTGAGGATCCTGCATTTCTGAGGCTGCAGCTCCAATTCAACCCCTAGCCTGAGAACTTCCATCTGCCACACATGTGGCCATAAAAAGCAAAAAGAAAGAAGTTTCTTTTCTTTTTTGTCTTTTGTGATTTTGGGGCCGCACCTGCGTCATGTGGAGGTTCCCAGGCTAGGGGTCTAATCGGAGCTGTAGCCGTCGGCCTACACCGCAGCCACAGCTACGCGTGATCCGAGCCATATCTGCGGCCTACACCACAGCCCACAGCTCACGGCAACGCCGGATCGTTAACCCACTGAGCGAGGCCAGGGATCAAACCCGCAACCTCATGGTTCCTAGTCGGATTCGTTAACCACTGAGCCACGAAGGGAACTCCCGAAAGAAGTTTCTTCGAGAGAGAGGGCCATCCTGAGATGATTTCTCTCTTGCGAGTCAATGAACTTCCCACCTCGGGAAACAGGGTAGCAGAAGCGGGTCGGGCATGTGGATGAAATATGGTAGAAGGGACTTGAGTGTCACACGGGTCTATGAGTATCTCAGACCAGCACTCAGAGGCCAGAGAGGGCCCTCTGCCCATAGAGACTTTCTCCTCTTGTCCCTGTCATCCACAAACTTACTCTTCCTCCTCGGAGGACCCAAAGCACTGACCGCGGTGTCTTAGAGCAAATCATTTAGACTTTATCTCCCCGTCCCCCGTGAGACTGAAGGTCTTCCAAGCAGAGAAAGGACTTTTTTTTTTCACTACGTGTCCACTGCTCCCCTCGCCCCTTTGTAGCCACCCGAGAAAAAAGAGAATGGTGCCAAGGATTGACGGGCAGGGAGAGTGATCAATTGCCAGCCAAGAACCTTTGGAAACTAGGTTCAAATGGTGGGACTCCATCCTGGGGAGAGTGAAAGGATCCTCTCGATAATTCTCACAGGCCACAGGGGACTATCCTAAGTGCCAACCCGGATACCTGGCACTTCCTTTTCTTCTTTGTGCCATTCTGAGAGCGTTCTCCCAGCCCAGGCTCTATTCCCAAGGGGCTCTCCCTCCCTGCTGGCCCCTCTGGCTCACTCCAGGCCCCCTCCAGATGGGCCCCATCCTCCTTCAAACCCCTGGCTGGGCCCGCCAGCTGGACCTTCTCAGGGAGTGAGGCCCCAGGAAGATCCAGAGCCCACCCAGCAGGCTAGAAGGAGAACAGCTGCCTGTGGGGGTGAGACGGGTGTGCGCTGAGGTTCCCCCCACAGGCAATCTGCCTTGGAAATGGATGAACAGAGAATGGGGATACACGGGGGAGTGACTTTGTGGGCCATTTAAAAAAAATACAGCAGGTCCAGAGATCCCAGGCCCAAGGGAATTCCATGAGCTCCGTGCCTACTTCAACGCTACACACATTGAAGCATTGCCCCACACCCAGAGCCCTGAAGCCTGAGCATCAGTTTCAGGTTCTGCCACTGATTCTCTTGTGACCTTGGGCAAGCCCTGTCCCCCACACGCACCCTGGGGCTCCCCCGGGCATCCCTTCAAAAAAAGGTTTATAGTGCCAATTCAGAGTGAATGACACTGGGCCCCCGGCTGTTCTCATGTGGAGGTAGTTTTGGATTTCTTACTCATTCCCTGACACCCTCATGGCTGGGAAGCTCCCTGGAGGCAGGCATCCATCTCCTCTCGTGCCTAACGCAGCACCTTGCATACCGAAGGCTTTCAATCCATACTTGCTACGTGGGGAGAAATCTTCCTGATGTGTTTCCTAAACCCTAAGGAAACTATAAGTAAGGGGCTAGAGGGAAGTGGCTCAGGAAGTCGAAATGAATGGTAAATGGATGTCACCCCCAGAAAACTCATCCACACACAATCTGGCCTACACTTCTAGCACGTCCTCAGGCTCCAGAAATCCATCTCTCAGATACACTTATAGGTCTGTGGCCCCAGGTTAGGAAACTCAGGAAAGACCCAAGAAGGTAGCACACGTTCATTGTATGGTGCCCAGTGTGAACGAAAGTTTTCCGTGGGCCTGGTTGAGGATGAGAATGGGGTGATCAGAGAGCCAGAAGGTATTAGGGGGTCTCCAGGCTTGGCCGGGACAGAGTGGCCCTGAGCCATAGAGCTACCAGAAGCACCAGGCTTCCTCTGCCTTATCCATGAGCTTACCTTATGATACGAAGCCAGTGAAGACAGTGTCTCCTGTGATGATGCTTTACCCCGAGCTCATAAATAGACCCTGCAGATGAGACCTCAGAATCTTGGGCTTTGGGCCAGTGGAGTCCTGAGTCTTCAGGGGTGAGGAATAGCTGCTGGGTCATTGGGTCCCACCAAGGGGTTGTCCCTTGGGAAACCAGGCCTGGGCAGCCAGTGGGCTTTCCCCTAGCCTTCTGCCTGCTCTCACCCCCACTGTGACAGCTCTCTTCATCCTTGCCAGTGTCAGCTAGGATCTAATCCCTGCCCTGCCTGCTTCTCAGGCCCGGAGTGGGGTGGAGGGGGCAGGCAAATTCTTTGGACTCTCTAAAGAGCTGTGCCCGGGGAGTGTTTTTTTTTTCTTTTGTCTTTTTGCCTTATCTAGGGCCGCGGCATATGGAGGTTCCCAGGCTAGGGGTCTAACAGGAGCTGTAGCCGCCGGCCTTCGCCACAGCCACAGCAACGCGGGATCCGAGCCGCGTCTGCGACCTACACCACAGCTCACGGCAACGCCGGATCCTTAACCCACTGAGTGAGGCCAGGGATCGAACCCGCAACCTCATGGTTCCTAGTCGGATTCGTTAACCACTGAGCCATGACGGGAACTCCTGGGGTGTGGTTTTTCGTTTCTGGGGGGGGGGGTGAATGTCCTCTAGGGAATGCCAAGGCACAGGGAGGCTGTTTGCCAGAATGGGAAAAAGGGGGGCTTGGAAGTTGATCTGGCCGGAGTTAAAATCCTACCTCTGCCACTTCTAAGCTATGGAACCTTTGGAAAGTCACTTGATCTCTCTGAGCCTCAGCTTTCTCATCTGTAAAATAGGGATGCCGGGACGGATGCAAGGATTCAGCGAGGTAATCCTCATGAAGCACTTAGCACAGGGCCCAAGTCTGGCTTTTCAGTAGACAGTAGTTTTCCCTGGTAATTATACTGGCGAGGGCTCCTCGAAGTGTAGCCCCGGAACCAGCAGCACCGGAATTCCCTGGGAACTAGTTAGAAATGCTGTCTCCGGCCCCATCTCATGAGTTGGAATCTGCATTTTCATAATATTCCCCAGGGGATTCCTAAGCTGGAGAAAGTTGGAGAAGAGCTAGGCCAGTGCCCAACCTTCAAGCCTGTTATATATGAGGAATATCCGTTTCTGGCAGCATTTACAGAAAATAGCTTTCTACATCCTTAACTTTATTTATTTTGCTTTTTAGGGCCGCACCTGTGGCCTCTGGAGGTTCCCAGGCTAGGGGTCAAATGGGAGCTACAGCTGCCAGCCCACGCCACAGCCACAGCAACAGGGGATCCGAGCCGCGTCTGCAACCTACACCACAGCTCACGGCAACGCCAGATCCTCAACCCGCTGAGTGAGGCCAGGGAATAGAACCCGCAATCTCGTGGTTCCCAGTCGGATTCGTTTCCGCTGCGCCACGACGGGAACGCCTCTATCCTTAACTTTAAATGATAGTGGTAGTGCTTGCAGTAATGAACACAAATCGTGCCCTTTGCTATGCATCAGGTATATTTGGGGTGCATCCCAGCAACCCCATGATGTTGATACTACAATCATCCCCATTTTACCAACCCACGAGCAAGGCAAGGCAAGTTTAAGTCATCAGCCCAAAGTTTTGGTGGGTGAATAATGGGACCACAATACAAACCCAAGCCCTATGCCTCCAGAGTTCATGCATCAAGGGCATAGTACATAAAAGAATCCATATTTTAGTGCGCGAATAGTCAGTTCCATGCCGCAGGCACCTACTGCATTGCTTCTCTGTGTCTACTTGGTCCAGGTCATGGAGATAGACAGAGCAGATCTGACTTCAAGGAAACCCCCGCCCACCCCCAGTCCAGTGCAGGAGACAGGTATCCAAATAAATGATGAAAGGAGGCAGCCTGCGATCTCTGCTGTGGCAGCAAGGGTGAACACAAATGCAGTGGGGCGTGCGGAGGAGGGGAGCTGAGAGTCCTGCCTGCCGCCAGCTGGGAGGATTTCCACGCAGAGGCAGCTTTCCAGTGGGCTGGGCTGCTCCTAGTTAAGGCTTCCTTTTGTAAATCTCCAGGCTCTTAGGCGTGATTAAAGTGCCTTCCAGATCAGCCGGTGAGGCTAGGATTCGAAGGAGAAGAATTTTGGCAAGGAGGGGAGGTTGCGGTGGTCAGGAGATCTGGATGTGAGCCCTGTCTTAGGTTTTAACTCTCTATGTAGTCTTGGACAATCGGGCCCCCAGTTTCTTCAGGGATGAGAGGTAGATGCTCAGGATGGGCTTTCAAGCCGTTATTGAGGACCCAGGGGCCTGCTGCAGTTTCTCTGGTGCCGGGATCGCATCCGCCTTGTCCGCTGCTATATCTCCAGCACCCAGTCCATCGCCTGGTCTGGAGCTGCTGCGCCATAATACTTTGTGGAATGAACTTTGAGTGAGGGAGGAGGTGCGGGAAAAGAGGCCCCCGAAGGAGCAGATCCCAGCCCCCTCTGATGCCCAGAAGCTCTCCAGCCTCAACAGAGTCCAATCGGTCTCCTCTCTCTCTCCGGGGCGTCTCTCCATCAGGTCCCCAGAGATGCCTGGCCACTGCTGTCAGGCGAGAAGCTCAGAACCGACAAGGCCCTCAGAGATAAGCCCATTGTACAGATAGGAAAAGAGGTAAAGAAGAAGGGCCTGGCACTGTGACATGCCGGGACCGGCATAGGCAGCCATGTGTTCTTGTGCCTTGTATAAGGCTCCCCAACTGTCCCGGCCCTTGCCTGACGGAGGCTCCCAAGGGTCAAGGACAGAGAGGGGTAAAGCATGAATGAGAGAGAAAGGTCTTTCACACGGAAAGATTGGCCTTCAAGGCCTAAAGGGACAGATGGGAAGTGGGGGAGGGGGGTCCGAGGTGGCAACACTAGGACAAGACCATACGTGGGCACGAGCTGGTGGGGAAGGATGGGGAGCGGGCAGGTGGGGAGCTGCAGCTGGAATGTTGAGGACACATGTTTTTCATTAGGCACCCCTCCTCCCCTGCCTCCTCACTCCTCCGGGAAGCAGAGGGAGAAGAAAGGCTGTGATGTCTAGGTAAGCCCCATTATGTGGGACGTGTTGGCAGGAGCTCCCCAAGTAGCTCCCTCTGCAGTCCATGGCACTCGGGCCCAAGGCTCTCCTCTGGGTCCGAGCCCCAACCTGCTTGCCCAGCTCTTCTGTCTTGATGCTGGTTCAGCACCGTCAAGCTCTCTGGCCTGGACAAGCATGAGATGCCCTCAACGGACTGGCTTTGAGTCAAACACGGTCAAGTTTGAATCTCTCTTCCGGCACCTATCAGGCTGGGTGACCTTGGTTCCCTTTCTTCTCGGAGCCTTGGTTCCTGCAGCTGGAAAGTGGAGAAAATTATCCCCGTCTGGCCTCCCTCCCTAAGCAGAGTGGAAAAAGGAAGCTGAGACTGCACCCCAGATCCCCTGAGCTCCCGCCTGTCCATGGGCAGCGGCGGGGCTCATGAGTCCCTCACCTCTTTCTCTACCTGCATCTGTCCTGGTCCTGCCTTGTGGGGACACACCTCACATGTCAGGCCCTCTACTCAGTGGAAGTACCTCTGGGGACCCCTCAAAACTGCCCCTCACATAAGCCACCCCAGAAACAATCTCAGAAGAATTTTTTTTTTTTTTTGCTTTTCTTATGGTGCACCCGCAGCATATGGAGGTTCCCAGGCTAGGGGTCTAATCGGAGCTGCAGCCACCGGCCTTCGCCACAGCCACAGCAACGCGGGATCCGAGCCGCGTCTGCAACCTACACCACAGCTCACGGCAACGCCGGATCCTTAACCCACTGAGCAAGGCCAGGGATCGAACCCGCAACCTCATGGTTCCTAGTCGGATTCGTTTCTGCTGTGCCATGATGGGAACTCCTCAGAAGCCTTTTCATAGCACAAAACACAGCTACGCATTCACCATCTACACACACACAGAGGCACCCAGAGAGTCCTCAAATGGACCTCCCATAGTAGATCCTCCACAAAGTGCCTGCCACGTGCCATCTCCCAGCTCTTTGCCACACCCGTAGGAGGGCTTGCCTACGGTGAAAAACCAGAAAGGTTACTCCAAGTCTCCCCGCTCCAGGGTGGCTGATCCCATATCGGTCAGATCTCCAAACCCAGCCCGTTCTGACTGTTCTATGTGGCCATCTCTCAGGCTTGAGGAGGAGAGCAGCAGGGACACATATCATTACAACTGAGTGCACGAGGGCATATTCATGTGATGGAACGCTGCATAGCAATGAAAAAGAACAGTCTGTTGTGATGTGCAATGACCTGGATGAATCTCCAAGACATTATGTTGAATGAAAAAATCCACCCCTCAAAAAAAAAAAAAAAACACTCTAGCATGCCACATTTATACTCCGCATATGTGAACTTCAAGAACCAGGCGTTCCCTTCGTGGCTCAGTGGTTAACGAATCCGACTAAGAACCACGAGGTTGCGGGTTCGATCCCTGGCCTCGCTCAGTGGGTTAAGGATCCGGCGTTGCCATGAGCTGTGGTGTAGGTTGCAGATGCGGCTGGGATCCCGCGTTGCTGTGGCTGTGGCGAAGGCCGGTGGCTACAGCTCCTCTTAAACCCCTCTCCTGGGAACCTCCACATGCCGCGGGTGCGGCTCTAGATAAACGCAAAAAGACAAAAAAAAAAAAAAAAAGGAACCGGCAAAACCCATCCATGGGGATAGAAGTCAAAACTGTAGTTACTCTTGGGTCAGGAGGGGGGATTACGATGGGCAAGAGGTCGGGGAGAACCTTCTGGGAAATGTTCTCCATCTCCATCTAGGTGGTAGTTGCCAAGCTTGATACATATGTAAAGATTCATGGAGCTGTAACACTTAAGATCAGTGTACTTGACTCTATGTAAATTTCACCTTAATAGAAAAAGTATTAAAAAAAAAAACAAAAAACCCGATGTGCCAGGAGCTTCCCCCAGATCTTTTTGCATGGCTCGCTCCTGGGCATTCAGTTCACACCCTAAACGGCACTACTTCAGAGAGGTCTTCCAGGATTCACTCCCGTCACCTAATCTAATCTAGTAAAAACCCCCTTCCCCTCCTCCGTACCCCAGTTATTCTCTCTTCTGTTACCTTGTTTCCTTTAATTTTTGGCAGGCATCACTAGGGTGCTGGAGCTGCCTGTCACTTCTCCTTTTCAACTCAGTGTTCAGTGGCTTCCTGTTGGTGGCTTAGAATCAGCCACTATGGGAGTATTTACACCACAGAAATCGGCAGATGCTGCAGGTCAGGACTCTTCCCCTCCCAGAGCTGTTTAACATTTACCAGCGTAGTGTGTATATTTCACTGTCTGAAATTCTCTTAGGCATTTGATTACCTGTTTGTTACCCAGCTCCATGAGGGCAGGGTCTGTGACTTACTGCTTTTGATTGTTGGACCTAGAACAGTGTTTGACTTTTTTAAAAAAGATTGCTGATTGTACTTTTAATTTTTCTTTCAATGATCCATTCTCTGTGTGCTTTCTATTTCTTTTGGTCTTTTTAGGGCCACACCCGCAGCATATGGATGTTCCCAGGCTAGGGGTCAAATCGGAGCTGTAGCTGCTGGCCTACACCACAGCTCACGGCAATGCTGGATCCTTAACCCACTGAGCGAGTCTAGGGATCGAACCTGCGTCCTCATGGTTGCTAGTCGGGTTTACTAACCACTGAGCCATGACGTGAACTCCCAGGGTGTGGCATTTAAGGGATGCTCAAATAAAGGCCGGATGAATGAATAAAGGTCTGATGGAAACACTGTAGAAGCACAAAAGAGGGAACAGTTAACTTTGTAAAAATTTGCCAAGTGGACAAGAGGGAAAGGGTTTCCTAGCAGAGAGAATGAAGTGGAGGCATGAAAAAGCCTGGGAGCAACTGGGGAAAGTCCAGCAACTGGAATGGCCATATTGTAGGGGGATGGGGCGAGGAGAGGACTGGGAGCCGTGTAGAAAGGCAGGCTGGGGCCATAGTGTGGCAGGCCTTAACTCTCCCGTGGAGGGCTGGGTTTTCTCCTGGAGGTGGTAGGGAGCAATTGAAATGTTTCTTTTTTTCTTTTCCTTTTTTTTTTTTTTTGCTTTTTAGGGCCGCACCTGCAGCATATGGAGGTTCCCAGGCTAGGGGTCCATTCGGAGCTACAGCCGCCAGCCTACACCACGGTCACAGCAATACAGGATCCGAGACGTGTCTGTGACCTACACCACAGCTCACGGCAATGCCAGATCCTTAACCCACTGAACGAGGCCGGGGATCGAACCCACAACCTCATGGTTCCTAGTCAGATTCCTTTCTGCTGCGCCACGATGGGAACTCCTGAAATGTTTGCATGAAAGAAAGAATCCAATCATGTCTTTGCTGGCAAGACGCCTCTGCCGGCAGTGTGGAGGGTGGGTTGCGGGGGGGGCGGCGGCGGCTGGACATCTAAGCTCCTCTCCACGGTTGCCTAGGATGGAAAGCTAGTCTTTGGAACCCTCACGCCTCTTTTCTGTTTTCTGTGCCTGTTTCCTCTCCCTCGGGCCTCAGTGAAGATGGAAAACAGCTGGCCCGTCCCTCAAAAGCCCAGTGGCCTTCCAGGCCCTTGGCCTTAGTTTCCATTGGCCATGCTTCTCAGCCTGGCCCAGCCAGACGGGGCAGTTCGTGTGGCCCTGCCAAGGTCCTCTGAGGGAGGGTGCCCACTGCGAGCCGAGGGACTGTCTGTCAGCTGCCTCGCGTCCTGTTCTAGGGCCCCATCCTTCTGAAGCCCAGAGCAACAGCTGCCATCGCCACGGTTGCCACTAGAGAAGGAGGGTTAAGGGGACTTTGTTGTCTGGCGTGTTGCTATGCGGAGCCAGCCACAGGCAGCTCTGAGGTTGGGCTGTGGTCTGGTGGGGGGCTCGTGCTTGGCAGCGAGGCGGGACACCCCAGCCCGGTCTCCTGCTCTAGGCAGGGAGGGCTAAATTAGAGCCTCCAGCCTTCCAATTTAGAGCACCAAAATAAATCCCGGAACATTCCTGCTGAAGCCCCAGTACACCAGCCTCTGGGCAGAAGCCAGGCTCTGCCCTCAACCCCTAAGTTATAGAGGTCAGGGAGCCAGGGGTGGCTAAAGGCTGAGCCATGGGGCAGGCAGGCAGCGGAGGGGGCCCTGGGTCTGGGCTTTTGTCTGTGTCTCTTTAATCACTTCTGTCTGATTCAACTCATTCCACGTTCAATGTCAGGCACTGCGCTCGCTCAGTCCTGGGATGACCTCGGGGAGTCATATTAGGACTTACCCATCTAGGAGATGCCCTAGAGATCATCTGGGCCACACTTCTCATATTACGAAAGAAAAAGGAGGCCCCCAAAGGAAAAGGAACAGACTCAAGGTCACGTAGAAAGTTGGGGGTGGGGGTAGAGCCAGGACTCAAACCTAAGGCTCTAAGTGCAGAACTAACTCCACCCGAGGCAAGCTCAGAACGTCTGCTGGAGCTCCAGAGGACATGTCAGAGGTGCCCTGGAGGATCCCTGGCATTTTCAACAGGCAGGAACTGGGGGAGTTTTCCCAAAGATAGGTCCTGGGAACCGGGTTGGGAAAGAAGGCAATTTAGGCATAGAGAGCTGACCTGCCAGGTCTGGGATGTGGGAAATCTCATGAGAGTGTCTCCTAGCCAGAACTGGGAAACAGACGTGACTCAAGAGTTGCATGGGCCCATGGGTGGGCCTCCCGTAGGATCAGTTCCAGGAGCTCCCTCTTTCTGAGAAGGAAGAAAGCTAAAATGATGATTATCATCAAGATGATAGTTAATGTTTATTGGGAGTTGCTGTGTGCCAGGCTTTGTGCTAAGGGTTCATATATGCTGTCTTATTTGATCCTCTTGACAAGCTTATGAGGTGGGGCCTGTTTTGTTATCCCCCTTGTAAGGGTGAGAAAACTAAAGCAAATCGAGGTGAAATGGCTTTTGTGTGTGTGTGTGTGTGTTTTTGCCTTATCTGGGGCCGCACCCGGGGCATATGGAGGTTCCCAGGCTAGGGGTCTAACAGGAGCGGTAGCCGCCGGCCTTCGCCACAGCCACAGCAACGCGGGATCCGAGCCGCGTCTGCGACCCACACCACAGCTCACGGCAATGCCGGATCCTTAACCCGCTGAGCGAGGCCAGGGATCGAACCCGCAACCTCATGCTTCCTAGTCGGATTTGTTAACCATTGAGCCACGACGGGAACTCCCCGAGGTGAAATGGCTTGATTGGGGTGACCAGCTAGTGTTGGGTCTGGGATTTGAACACCGGCAGTCTGGTTCTAGGGTCTGTGCCCTGAATCTCTCTACCTCATAGTGCATCATTATGAGTTTAACGTGTATGGAGGACTTAACTACGGGCCAAATATTGTTCAAAACTTTTCACAATGAACAGCTTGGTTGATGCTCACCACAACTTTATGGGGTAGATGTTATTATCACCCTCAACATTACAGATGAGAAAACAGGCACAGGGAAGTGAAGTAAGAGCTCGTATTGCTTCAGGATTTGCCAGGCAGGGGAAGTGAAAAGGCATGAGGGCACATGGGGAAACCCAGCAGCTGGAGTGTATTGCGGGGTATGTCAGGGCAGAGACATCGAGGGTTCCTGGGGGTTGTACCCCCAGGTTGCACAGGGGGAACCTCACAATGGCCTGGGTGTGATGGAGCGAGGGGCTCTCCATAGTTGATCAGGACCTGGGGGCTCGGCTGGTGAGCCAGAAACCTCCAAAGAACCCACCCTTGCCTCGGTGGGCCAGGCTGGGTCCGGGCAGGCAGAAGTGGAGGAAACAAAAAAGGTAGGACCGGGGCCGCCTCCTGCAGGGCATTGCTGTAGGGTCTCTCCTTTTCATCAGGTTGCCCTCCTGCAGAGTCTGATAATTCTCAGAGACCCAGAGAACACGAGGCCTGCAAGAGAGGCCCTTAGCTGTGGCGTAGGCTGGCAACTCCAGCTCCGATTCGACCCCTCGCCTGGGACTTCCATATGCTGCACCTGCAGCCCTACCAAAAAAAAAAAAAAAAAAAAGGGAAAAGAGGGTGGGGGAGAGAGAGAGAGAGAACCGTCATCTAGGCGTGTTCTCATGGCATCAGGGTCAGAGTTGAGGATCACAGCGGTGGGGACAATCATCCAGTGTCCCTCAGCTCAGGAGTGGTGGAGCATGGAGTTCCCGTGGCGGCTCAGGGGTGGTAAACCCGACCAGTGTCCCCGAGGACTTGGCTTCGATCCCTGGCCTTGCTCAGTGGGTTAAGGATCCGGCGTTGCCGTGAGCTGTGGTGTAGGTCGCAGACACGGCTCGGATCCCGTGTTGCTGTGGCTGTGGCGAAGGCCAGAAGCTACAGCTCCTGTTAGACCCCTAGCCTGGGAACCTCCATATGCTGCGGGTGCGGCCTTAAAAAGACAAATACATAAATAAACAAGCAACCAAACAAATAAATAATAAAAAAAAAGAAGTGGTGGACCAGTGCTTCAACTCCTGGTCCGGAGTTCTTTCTCCTCCCCGCCTTGCATTCCTTTTGAGCAGGCCCTTGAGTCAGAAGAGACCGGGTATGGATGCTGTGAGAGTTCTCACCCAAAACCACGGAGGCCAGGAGGAAGTGCCACCATTATTTATGAAATCCCGGAAGGAAAGAACTGTCAAGCTCGAATTCCCATCTCCCGTGAAAATATTGCTTCTGGGGGAAAGTGGGAGTCAAGGTATTCTCAGGGGAAGGAAAAGTGCGAGAATGTATGGCCCGCAGATCTGTGGGTAAAGGAAACGCTAAAAGCAAGTCCTTCAGATGAGGAGACGGGGAGCGAAATTCAGAAAAAGGGGAGGATTCGCTCATTTTGTCCCTTTTGCCCTCGGCACCCCCTCCCATCAAAGCCTGTGCCCTTTGAACTCTGGCAGGGACGGGGCTCAGGAGCCCTCGGCCTGGGTCTTGCAGGCAAGGCAGAAAGCGTAGGGCATGCCCACGGGCTGTGCGATCCTGGAGTTCAGCGCGGCACCTAATTTCACTGCTGACTTGTTGTGCAACCTGACACAGGCTGCATGTCCTCTCTGAGCCGCTATCTGGCCAGTGCGGATAGTGACCTTTTTGTTTAGCTGAGACAAGCGGAGGGGGCTGAAAGTCAGTTAGTGGTGTGTGTAAAGGCTGTCCAGATGCTAGGGGTGGTTATTATCATTCCTCTGCTGGCCTCTCCTCTTTCCAGCCAGCCGGGCATCTGCAGCAGGGGCGGGGGGCAGGCCACTTAGCAACTCGGCTTCCTTTTACTTCCTCCCTGGGGCCTTTGCTGTTCTGAATTCCAAGGCTTTGATGGAAGCGGTAGGAGATGCCTCTTCCATTAGCAGCCTGGGCTGCCTCTCCCGGGCCTACCTCTCTCCGTGGCTTCTTTCTGGTACCAGCTGCTTCTTCACACATGCTATTGGAAGTGAAGGATATGGGCCAGAAGCGGGGTGGCTCTTCCACGGGGTTGGGGGGGGGGCGGCTCGGGGGCAGCAGTTGCCCCGGCTGTGCTCTGGGCTCACTTGGAGGGTGGGAGGGCTTCTCCAGTCGTAGACAGGGCCCTGATTGCAGAGCTTAGGACAGGATGGAGAGGGGAGCAGGTAGTCAGAGCTGCTGGGGCTCAGTTACAAGGTGAGCAGGGGAGTTCCCGTCATGGCTCAGTGGTTAATG
>PVHT020000027.1:71671-107209 GCA_004024745.2 Catagonus wagneri
AGGAACCATGAGGTTGCGGGTTCAATCCCTGGCCTTGCTCAGTGGGTTAAGGATCTGGCGTTGCCGTGAGCTGTGCTGTAGGTTGCAGACGTAGCTCGGATCCCGCGTTGCTGTGGCTGTGGCGAAGGCCGGCGGCTACAGCTCCTCTTAGACCCCTAGCCTGGGAACCTCCATATGCCGCGGGTGCAGCCCTGGAAAAATCCAAAAAAAAAAAAAAAAAAGGAAGTTATGTGGACAAATGGCAAGTCCAGAGAGCCCCAGGGTTTTTGAGATGTTGGATCCAGGGCTTGGGGTCCAAAACAAAGTCAACTTGGGTCCAGGCTTGCAATAGCTGGAGAAAGGGTGGGGAGAGAGGGGGGTTTGTGAGGGGAGAAGGTCAGAATCTCAGAGTTTCCTTCCCTGGCTCCCTAACAGCCAATCAGTTTCTCCCCGCATAAAGAAACAGGGGCACTTTAAGAAACTGTCCCCAATGTCAGTGTCAGCTGGTAAGGGATGAAGGAGGAGCAGCGCCAGAGGTCGTAAACTAGCCTGATGTCCCTTGACCCTGAGACATTCTTCCCTGCCTCTCAGGGTGTCTGCCCTTTTCTCCGAGCTTGGTTCTCCTCCTTCCCCAAGCAGATGCTGAGCCGTCCCAAAGCCTTTCGGAGAGTCTCTTTCCAGTAGACTTAGCTGGAGTCAGATTCAACCCAAACCCCTGCTGAATGTGGCCCCAGTCAGCTCAACGTTCGGAACCAGAGCAGCCATCTCAACTCTGGAACAGACTCAGTGCACAATGAACAGTGGGGCCAGTGCCATCTAGGTCTCTTGAGTCACGGGGAAGCATGATACGGAGCCCTATTGCCAAGCTGTTGGGCTAAGGCATGCGGTATGCGTTCAACGATGGGTGCATGCATAAAGGAATGAATAAACTGCCTCCACTCCCAGCGATCCCACCCACCCTGTCCTGGGTGCCAGACTCCCTCTGCCTCTGACCACCAGCCTGCCCTGGGCCTCCCAGTCCACCTGAGCTCAAGGAGAAGGAAGAGAAAATCAGAGTCACAAGATGGCAGAAATGACCTGGTCCTTAACTCTGCGGAGCCCAATGGACAAAGTTGGGAAGGCCAAGGCCCAGAGAGGTGACGGGACTGGCCGAAGGTGTTAGGACTTGGCTCTTCTGCCTCCATCATAACACATGGTGGGGATTTGTGTTTAGTTTGTGCTCCAGAGGTCCCACTCCAAAACCGTTCTTTCCCAGGATGCACTGGGACTTCAAAGCATGGCAGGATGGCATCTGGGGTCTCCCCATTCCCCTTCGCCCCCCGGCACTCCTGGGGCTAGAGGGCGGGAGTGCCTTTGATCAGCCAGGAGTGTTGACTGTCCTTCACCGGGCCTGACAGCAGAGATGAGCCAGAGGCTGGCCCGTGCCCTCTGGATGCCGGGAGAGCACACAACGTCACCAGAGAGAAAGTCCAGCCTCCAGCCTGGGGCCTCCCACATCTGGGGCAAGCCACCCAAAGCCTGCACAGCTGGCCGGCAGGGAGGCCCCCAGCTGGGGGATGTTTGTGCTAATCCTTAGCAATGGAAGCAGCTTGATAGCCGGGCTGATGTCTCCAGGGTGGGCTGTCATTCAGCGCGGGGGGCTTTGCTTCCCAGCCACGTTCCTCCTCCAACTTCTCCCCCTCGAATCCCTGCTTCATGCACCCCACCCCCACCCCCACCCCGGCTTCTCCCACCGGTCATCACCACTTCCTCAGAAAAGGTCATGGGTGTGGAAGAAAGCCCTCGACTGAGACTCTGGAGCCCCAGGTTCTGGCACTGTCTTGCTGCGTGATCTCGAGCTGGTCCCTTGCCCTCTCTGGACCTCAGGGTGCTCAGCTGCAGTGCAAAGGGACTGAGGCAGATGCCGCTGTCCTGACATTGCTACTCCGTGAGTCTCTGAATCAAGAAATGTGATTTGCGGAGTTCCCGTCGTGGCTCAGTGGCTAATGAATCCGACTAGGAACCATGAGGTTGTGGGTTCGATCCCTGGCCTTGCTCAGTGGGTTAAGGATCCGGCGTTGCCATGAGCTGTGGTGTAGTTTGCAGACGCGGCTTGGATCCCGTGTTGCTATGGCTGTGGTGAAGGCCGGCGGCTACAGCTCCTGTTAGACCCCTAGCCTGGGAACCTCCATATGCCGCAGGTGCAGCTCTAGATAAGGCAAAAAGACAAAAAAAAAAAAAAAAGAAACATGATTTGTGACTGATGATGACACATCCACATCTAAGTGTCACTCACTGGTTCTCTGTCCTGCTGGGCTTGGGTGGCTTGTCTCAGCGCTCTAGCCCATGGCCATGCCCCTGAACCCAGTGGTAAAGGAATAGGGAAGTCAAGTTCCAGGGAAGCCTTCGATCAGGCTGGGAGAGGAGAAGAACAGAGACAAGAGCAAAGTGCGTTTTCAAATTCCCCAGTGCTCCATCTGTCCTTGGACCCATAGCCCAGGTGACAACGGCTGACGGTCGATAAATCCAGGAACGAGGTGTCCTCAAATAACAGGTTTTCTGGGTCCAGAGATCACCACTTACTCCTAGAGGCTGGTGATACTCAGGCAAAGTGCCTTTGCTTGAGGATGAAGAGCAGGTCATGAGACGTCCCCGCCAAAGAAGGACAGAGGCTTGTGCTTAGAGTCCCAAGCCCATCTACGCCACCCCTGGAGGCCCTTGTGCCCAGTGGAGCCAGGGACCACCACCACTACCTGCACAAAGCACGAAGCAGCAACACAGACCTTGCTTGTTAAGACTGGGCAAAACCTGTACATCAAGCACTAAACCGAGATTGTTCAGGAAGGGGGCTCCCCGCCAGAGCTTTATCCCCTTGGGGAATCCCTCAGGACCACTGGGTGTAGGGCTGGGAAGAAAACAAAGCCTCCCGGGGGTGGTGGATGAAAAACTCCTGACAGTGTGCTGTGGCCCATGGCCAGTCACCCGCAGGAGCATGCTTGTGACCCAGGCTAGGTGGGCCCGGGTCTTCACTTGCCATCTTGTTAGCTTCCAGGTGACAGTGTCTCTCTGCCTGTCTTGAGCTGCAGGTTTTTATTATTTATTTATTTATTTATTTATTTTTTGCCTTTTGCCATTTTAGGGCCGCACCCGCGGCATGTGGAGGTTCCCAGGCTAGGGGTCCAATCGGAGCTGTAGCCGCCGGCCTACACTGCAGCCACAGCAATGCAGGATCCAAGCCGCGTCTGCAACCTACACCACAGCTCACGGCAACGCCGGATCCTTAACCCACTGAGCAAGGCCAGGGATCGAACCCGCAACCTCATGGTTCTTGGTCGGATTCGTTAACCACTGAGCCACGAAGGGAACTCCTGAGCTGCAGGTTTTAGATTGTGAAAGCCGTGGGCATCTGGGGCTTCAAGGATCCTCGCCTCACCTCTGCTCACTGAACCCCGTGGTCTCACATTGAGCCTGTGATCAAACATCTTCGTGTGCCACAGCCCTAGGCAAAGGGGACCCCCTCGTGGCCAGGGCTTCTGTCCTAGGCCACCGTGGACCTGAAGCCAGCCTCCTTAGGTGCCCATCTGTGGAGTGGTTGGGATTTGCCTCCTTGGCCACTCTCTCCAGGACAGAGGGGAGGAGCAGCTCACGGCTTTGAAGTGCTCTCAGCATCCTCCCAAATTCCCAAGGCCGGCCCAAGCCCTGACTGCCCCCTCAGAGGCAATGCAAATGCAAGCAATCCTCTGGCTTCTAACAGGCTGCTGACCCATACCTCCGAGAAGAGAGCAGACAGACCTATTTGCAGGCTCCAGACCCAGGAGCAGGCTGGAACCCCCAGTGGCAGCCTCGTGTTCGCAAGTAATCCAGCCTTTCAGCCCCTGCCCCCACCCTACGCGCCACAGCTTGCCAAACCGGGCACCAGGCTCACACCTGTGCTGCGCCCAGGGACACAGGTGGAGCCTCCCGGGCATCCTTGAGCTACCCATGCCTGTGTTGGGCAGCTCAGCCAGCTTGGCTCTGCCAGAGGTCCTCACAGAGGCAAGTGGGCATTAACAGAGGGTGCACAGGGGCCAGAGCTTCAGGCTCCTTCCATTCAGGCCTCCTTTTTGGCAGGAAGGAACAAAGTGGGGCAGAAGGACAGTGAAACACAGGACTGAGGGAGGCGTGGCTCTTGCACTGGGAAGAACACTGGATGTGGAGTCAGGGCAGAGTGAGCCCCCAGCTGACCGGCTGGGCAGGCTTGGAAGAGTGACGTTTCACCCTTGCTGTCAGAAAGTCTTCATTCAAATCCTGTGTATGTGCCAAGTACACAGGACTTCCTCTCATCTTAACAATGTCTCTCTGAGAGAGGGACCTGTTTATGCCCACTTTACAGATGTGGCCACTGAGGCCCAGAGATGTGAAGTGATTTGTGCAAGCTCAAGCAGCAGGAAAGTGGCAGAGCTGCTATCGAAATCCAGGTCTATAAACAAGGACTTACTGTATAGCACAGGGAACTATATTTAATATCTTATAATAACCTATAATGGAAAAGAAGCTGAAAAGAATATAAATATATTTAGAATTCTCTCTATATAGAATATATAGAATTATATATATAGAATTCTATATATAATGATATATACAGAATATAATACAGAATATATATTCAGAATTATATAGAATTTTATCTAAGAATATATATAGAATATATATAGAATTCTATATATAGAATATATATAAGAATACATATAGAATTCTGTATATATACTCTATATATACAGAATTCTATATATATAGAGTATATATACAGAATATATATAGAATTATATATATAGAATTATATACATATAAGAATATATACAGAATTCTATATATAGAATATATATAGAATTCTATATATATAGACTATATATGAGAAGATATATAGAATTATATATAGAATTCTATATCGAATATATATAGAATTCTATATATAGAATATATATAAGAATATATAGAATTATATATAGAATATATATAGGTTATATATAAGACTATATATAGAATATATATAGAATATATATTATATATATTTTATATATATGTATTTAAAAGAATATATATATAGACTGAGTCACTTTCCTGTACACCAAAAACTAACAACCCAGCTGCCTCTGGTTGAGAAACTAGAGGTGGAGAAGAAGAGCCCAAGGCTGCCTAACTAGCTGGTAGCTGAGCTCAAGTGGCACAGCCGGCACTTGTCCCCCATAGGGTGGAGGCTGCCCTAAATCCAGACATCTAGGCACTGCCCACAACCCCTGCACATCATGGCCCCATGGAAGGAGCCAAATTCCTAAATGACTGGATCAGAGAAGGCCTGAAGGCCTCCTCTCTGCAGCTCAGTGTGCTGTAAGCACCACGCTTTTTCTGAGCATCATGGTGACTCGTTTCTACCAGCGACAGCTTAGGTGGTCATCTCACCTCTCTGAGCCTCAGCTTTGTCCTCAGCGAAGTGATGCTCATGTTACTGTAGCTTGTGGGGATGTCAGACAGATTAACCGAAATAATTCATGGGAGGGATCTGGGGTTCCAGACCAGCCGGGAACAGGAAAGAAGTGGTCTGAGAATGCCTTACGCATGTACGCCAAGGTGGACTTCGCAAAAGTGCCGTCTCGTTCATTTCCAGTGCCTTCTCGGTTCTGTTCCACAAGCCAGATGCTGGGGACGGAGTACTGATGGCAGTGATGGTGACGGTACGTATGGTACACATGAAATGCAACCCGTGTGCATTTGAAATATGGCTGCACCCTTTGATCCAACAACTTAGCATTAGGAAATAGACAAGTACGTGAAGGATGCTTAATGCCTTCTTGTTTGTATTAGTTGAAATGGAAAACAATGTAAAAGCCCGATGCTAGAGGATTGGTTAAACATCTTGATTGCGGTACATACAGCACATACAACAGAAGCAGAGCACACTTCCAGCTGAGGTAGTCACAGACCCCTTTACACCAAGCCCAGACTGATGGATCATCAATACCCTGTAAAAAAGAGAAAACCCTCAAAGACAGCCTAGCTCAAAAACTGAGGTATCTGGCAGGCACAGAAGCACACAATGACGAGCAATGTGGCAGCCTCCCAGCCCTCAGATCAGAGCACAAGAGGTGGGGAGCCCGGCACTCAGCTCTTGGGGTGCTTCAAGGGCTCTGCCCTGGGGTGGGAGGCCAGAGCCAGGCTCGCTATGGAAGTCAGTGGAATGAGAAAGAGGGCTCTTCCAGTAAGAGCTGGAAATGCCCGCTGCTGTTGGGTGGGTGTTCTGCCTACAAGGCAGCATGGACTGGGTTGGCCAAGGGCACCCAGAGGAGCCAGACCCTAACTCCTGACCAGGAAGTGAAGCGAGCCACAAGGGCTCCAGGATGGAGCCAGAGATTCCGTAACATCTCCTAGGGCAGAGCCCTGAGCTGCCATTATAAGAACTGATTCTGGACTAGGGGCGTCTCAGGGACCAGTGGAGGCAACCGTGAAACCACTGGATGGGGAGGGAGGGAGGGGGTAGCGCTGAGGGAGAGAGACAGGCCATCAAACATAAACACAAACAAAACAGCACCGACTCTCCCTCTCCAAATGAGGCTGCAACCCCAAATTCCAAAACATATAAAGAAATCTAACGCTTGGAGAGAGCCAACAAAATCTATAATCAGTACGTAAATGCATTCCAGATGAAGTTTTGGAGAGCAGGCGGACAGATTTTGAAAATAAGCATGTCTAGCGTGCTCGCAGAAATAAATGAAGGCATGATGGTCCTTAAAAGGACGAGATATGATTGCAGAAAAGGACGAAGAGAGATATGAAAAGACAATCGATTTGAAATGAAAAATACGATCGCTGAAATAAAAAAGAAAACCTCCAAAAATGGTGGAGTGGTAGTCAATAATTCTTTCCATGACCGGGTCATGGAAAGAATTAATGACTGGAAGGCTAGTACCAAGGGAGTCCCACCAGCATAGATACTTAAACTTTGAGCAAGCAGTGAAAATGCCTGAAGGTGGGGAGTTCCCTGGTGGCCAAGGGGGTTAAGGACTCGACATTGTCACTGCAGCAGCTTGGGTCACTGCTTGGCTTGGGTTCTATCCCTGGGCCTGGGGACTTCTGCACGCCACAGGTGTGGCCAAAAAAAAAAAAAGCATCAAGGCAGACACCAAGGAGAGGCTCCAGCCTAAGTCCATACAGATGATGGAGAACAAATGAGGAAAAGGCAACACTTGAGAGATGATTGCTGAGAATTTTCCAGAATTGAAAGAAGGTATGCGTTCTCAGGGAGAAATGGCATTTGCTCCAAGGACTGAGAAGAATAAGTAAGTCTATAGCTGAAAAATTTGTGGAAAATTAGCATACCATTGAATATAAAGAGAAGACCTTACAGGCAACAGCAAAGAAGAGACCTGCTCTGTCCAAAGGAACAAGCCCACCTACTGTGCTGCACAGCTGTTGGTGCAAGACTGAGCCCTGAAGGGTAGGTGGCCGCTGTGACTCCTCGATGGGACAGGCTGCTGTTGAGGCCTCTTTGGTAGGCTGCCTCGAAGCCTGAACTAAGGGAGACAGAGTTTTATTTTATTTTATTTTATTTTATTGAACTATAGTTGATTTGCTGTGTTGTATTAATTTCTTCTGTACAGCAAAGTGGTTCAGTTATACATATATGTATATATCTTTTTCATATTCTTTTTCATTATGGTTTATCACAGGATACTGAATATTGTTCCCTGTGCTATACAGTAGGACCTTGCTATTTGCCCATCCTATATATACTTGTTTGCATCTGCTAGCCCCAAACTCCCAGTCCAACCCTCCTCTAGCTCCCTTCCCCCTTGGCAACCCCGAGTCTGTTCTCTATGTCTGTGAGTCTGTTTCTGTTTTGTAGATAGGTTTACTTGTGTCGTATTTTATTTTATTTTTTATGGCCACACTCGCAGCATATGGAAGTTCCCTAGCCAGGAATTGAATCTGAGCCGCAGCTCCAGCAATGCCAGATCCTTTAACACACTGCGCATGGCCGGGGATTGAACTTGTACCTCCAGAGCAACCCAAGCTGCTAGAGTCAGATTCTTAACCCACTGCACCATAGCAGGAATTTCTTGTGTGTGTATTTTAGGTTCCACATATAAGTGACATCACATGGTATTTGTCTTTCTCTGACTTGTTTCTCATAATATGAGAATCTCTAGTTGCATCTATGTTGCTGCAAATGGCATTATTTCATTATTTTTAATGGCTGAGTAGTATTCCATCGTGTATATGTACCACATCTTCTTTATTCTTTCATCTGTCCATTCAAGTTATTTCTACGTTTGGCTATTGTGAATAGTGCTGTTATAAAGATAAGGGTGCATGTATCTTTTTGAATTACAGTTTTGCAGAGACAAGGTTTTGATGGCTTTGAGCTGCATCTCCTCAGCATGGCATTCCCGCTGACCTGCCACTTCCTTTCTAGTTCCTGTGACCAAACATCCATTTTACTTTCTTTGTTGGGGCCACTGAGGAATGAGGGGGGCTGGGAGGAAAGTGCCTCATGAACCTGTGACCTTGAAGAGATCTAGCCAGTACACTGAGACTTGCTTTGGAGCAGGTGATTAGAATAAAACAGCTTTTTTTTTTTTTTGTCTTTCTGCCTTATCTAGAGCCGCACCCACGGCATATGGAGGTTCCCAGGCTAGGGGTCTAACAGGAGCTGTAGCCCCCGGCCTTCGCCACAGCCACAGCAACGCGGGATCCGAGCCACGTCTGCAACCTACACCACAGCTCACGGCAACGCCGGATCCTTAACCCGCTGAGCAAGGCCAGGGATTGAACCCGCAACCTCATGGTTCCTAGTCGGATTCGTTAACCACTGAGCCACGACGGGAACTCCTAAAACAGCTCTTTATAAGGCCACTCCTGTCTCCCTCAGACCTGGCATGTGAGCGCAAAGGAGGGCTTCCCATGTGTTGAAGAGTGCACTTCACACACTTGGGAGTCACATGTACCCAGCTTTGAATCCCTGCATTGTGACTTCCGGACTACATGTCTTTGACTGGGTTGATTACTTTCTCATTTATGAAACGACGATAATAGCCCACTCAAGCAGGATGACCGTGCAGAATAAAGGGCCCCTAAACATCAGTGGAAATGTGTTGTGTAAGCTGTGACGTGGTAGCTTATTATGACCACTTCTGGTCCCTGGCTTCTGCCCCTAAAAGATTTCAGTTAATCTTCATAACAGCCTTATGGGAGGAGTGTCAGGGTCGCCCATTCACAGAGGAGGAACGAACGGAAGGCTCAGTGAGGGAAGGTCCGCCTCCCTGAGGTTTTTTTTTTTTTTTTTTTTTGGCATTTGGTCATTTTAGGGCCGCACCCGTGGCATGTGGAGGTTCCCAGGCTAGGGGTCTAATCGGAGCTGTAGCCACTGGCCTACGCCGCAGCCACAACAAGGCAGGATCCGAGCTGTGTCTGCGACCTACACCACAGCTCACGGCAACACCAGAGCATTAACCCACTGAGCAAGGCCAGGGGTCGAACCCGCAACCTCATGGTTCCTAGTCGGATTCGTTAACCTCTGCGCCATGATGGGAACTCCCCTTGAGTGTTAAGTGGAGGAACGGGGACTTGAACCCGGATCTCCCTCACTCCCAGCCTGTTCTTCCATGCCAGGCCTGGCCTGGCCCTCTATTCAGAGGTGGGTGGTGGGAGGGAGGGGCTGCTGTGTCGGAGCCCCTACTCCTCAGGGGGACTGAAGAGGCAGGGCCGGCTCCCAGGCAGAGGCTGGGGACAGCTGCAAGCAGAGGAGCTCAGGAGATTGGGGTGGGTGAGGGCAGAGAGCAAAAGGGAAGGAGCTTCTGACCGCACCGCAGCCAGGGACCAGAGCGCGCCAGCAGCCTGCCTCGTGGACCCCGGCTCCATTCCACAATAGCCCTGTCACCTAGGGCAAGCCATTTATCTCTATGTGCCTCAGTTTCCTGGTCTTTCTGTTAAGGATAAGAGCAATCCCTGCCTCCTGATGCTGTGATGTATATAAAACACACAGCCCTTCCCATCAGGCCTTAACTCCAGGTTCTGCCCCAGCCACGTCTCCCTTGTGCCTTGTTTCCCTGCTCCTTTTCCGTATCTGGCATTCACAAGGAGGCAGGAATCCAGACTGCCTGGCTATTTGGAAAGATGGTTTCTTTCTTTCCTTCTTTCTTTTTTCTTTTTAGGGCCACACGCGCGGCATATGGAAGTTTCCAGGCTAGGGGTCAAATGGGAGCTGCAGCTGCAGGCCTACACCACAGCCACAGCCACGCCAGATCTGAGCTGCATCTGCAACCTATGCCACAGCTTGCGGGAATGCTGGATCCTTAACCGACTGATCAAGGCCAGGGATAGAACTCACATCCTCATGGATACTAGTCAGGTTCTTAACCTGCTGAGCCACCGTCGTGGGAACTCCTGGAAAGATGGTTTCTATGTCTGGGCCAGCCTTCGGTCAGTGAGAATGAACGTTCATTCATTCTGGTATCTGTTCATGGATTCCAGTATTGACCGATCACCTAATGTGTGCCAGGCACTGTGCTAGGCACCGGTGATGGAGCAGTGAGCCAAAGAGACCGTGCATTCATAGAGCTTCTGTTCTAGTAGAGAAGTCCACCTTCTCCGTGGAGGAACCCGGTGCAGTCCTACACCCAAGTCAGCTGCCACATTAGACATGGATTTTCAGCTCCTTCTGAGCTTCCCAGCCCTGGGGCCACAGCAGAGAGCCCAAGAGACAGTGCAACATATCCTCTGCCTCCAGACAACTATCCTAGCCCAGATGGCTAAAACCTGCTGCTGTCTATCAAGCCCTGGCTCTGGAGTCCAGCGACATGGGATCCCAGCTTGACTCTACTGCTTACTAGCTTTGTGACCTCGGGCGAGTTCGACGGCTGTTCTAAGTCTCTGTTTTCTCATCTTTCAAATGGGCATAAGAATAGCACCAACGTCATAGGGTCGCTGTGAGGATGAAATAACACATGTAAGTGTGCCTGGCGTACTTAGTGCAGGTTCACTTGTACCGTTATTATTCATGTTGCTCTTGCTATTTTTAAAAAATTATTTTATCTTTTCATTGAAATAGAGTTGATTTTTTAGCATTTCAGGCATACGGCAAAGTGATTTTGTTATACGTGTATTTTTTCAGATTATTTTCCATTATAGGTTATTATAAGATATTGAGTATAGTTCCCTGTGCTATACAGTAGGTCCTTGCTTGTTGTCTATTTTATTTATTTATTTATTTATCTATCTATCTATCTATCTATTTATTTATTTATTTATTTTTGTCTTTTTGCCTGATCTAGGGCCGCCCCTGTAGCATAAGGAGGTTCCCAGGCTAGGGGTCTAACAGGAGCTGTAGCTGCCGGCCTTCGCCACAGCCACAGCAACGTGGGATCCGAGCCGTGTCTGCAACCTACACCACAGCTCACGGCAACGCCAGATCCTTAACCCACTGAGCGAGGCCAGGGATCGAACCCGCAACCTCATGGTTCCTAGTTGGATTCGTTAACCACTGAGCCACGACGGGAACTCCTCACACTACATTTTTTTACTTAATTTTTTTTTAAACTGTGGACTTACTTTCCCTTCTACGGTGTAAGCAGGAAGAGACTGTCCACTCTGTGGGGCCACGTAGGCCCAAGGCAACTGGCCAAGAGATAAGCCAGATAGTTCAGCCTGCTAGTTAATAACTACAGGACAGTCTCTGCCTTAATCAGAGCTTCGGTTTACCCATTAGAAGCAGGCAGTGGGTGGAACTAGTGGTCTCAAAGGGCCTTCTTGGCTCCGTCTTAGAACATTCTGTGCTTTGTGCCAGTTTTCACGGCACACAGAGCAGGGCCCTGGACTGCCCTCAGACTAGCCTATCGTAGGAGGCTGCACCACAGGCAGTGTCAGGGCTGCAAGCAGGATTCCTCTGCCCCTCGATCTGGCCTCTCCACCCCTGACCTTTGTCGGGGGGCCTTGGGCTTGGGAACAGGGTGGCCCAGTCCCCTTCCAAGTGGTGAGAGTATCCAGCCTCAGCTCCCTGTCCTGGCTCATCGGACTCAGCCTGTGGCCTCCTCCCCTCTGACAATATTGTCACCAGCCATGGCTGGCTGTGTGCTCCCCTTTGGGGCGACGTGACTGGACATGATACTGGCATGTGCTCTCACGAGGTGCCCTCTCTGTTCAAAGGATACCTTGTGGTTTGCTGATGGGGTGAAACAACCCCAACTAGGAGAATTGGCTAGTTTGGGGACCACTGGCTCCTGGATGCAAGTTCTGCCTGGAAATCCACCTTGCCCCCTTATTCTGAGTATGAGGTATCTGCTAGGGTCCAGCACAGATGAGGCCAGGATCTGGCACCTGGCCACACGCCCCCGCCTCTGCCTCGAAAGAGGCACTGTCTGCAGGAGGTAGCACCTTCATCCTAGCACGTCTCCCCATTTGTGCATTTAATTAGGTAACTATTATGTGCTTTAGGGGTCGAGGAGACCATCATAAGCAAATACAGGCTTGGCATCTACTCTCTGGTTCCACTTACATTCTCCTGGAAGAGGAGGCATTAATGCAAGGACCAGGTGTGTGTGGAGGGTGTTCCCATCATGGCTCAGAGGAAATGAATCTGACCGGCATCCATGAGGACACAGGATCGAGCCCTGGCCTCGCTCAGTGGGTTAAGGATCCAGCATTGCCGTGAGCTGTGGTGTAGGTCGTAGACGCGGCTCAGATCCCATGTTGCTGTGGCTGTGGCATTGGCCGGCGGCTACAGGTCTGATTCGACCCCTAGCCTGGGAACCTTCGTATGCCACAGGTGCGGCCCTGAAAAAAAACACACATACACAAAAAAATACAGGGACTGGGGGAATATTATAGAAACAGGTACTTACAAACTATGGGTATCCTGCTGCGGTTTCTATAATATGCACGTATTGGATGAGAGGCAAAGGTGCTTGGGATGGCAGCCTGACAGTTCCGAGGTGGGCAGAGGCAGAAGGCTGGAGAGGAAGCAGTCAGCGGGAGGGGGCTCCTGGGGCAGCAAGCTGAGACAAGACAGTGGATTTCTAAGCGGAAAGAATGATGATACATCATCAAGTGAGCCCCACAAAGGCGAGGGAGGCCAGGGCAAAGGCCAGAGCGTTGCTGAGCAGGGAGCATGGAAAGTGACCTGTCATGGGCTCCAGAGCACAGAGGAGACAGTGACAGCAAGGACAGTGATGTTTACTTATCCGCTATGACATGTCAGCTCCCCCGTTTGACACCCTGTCTGCCTCATTCTTTCATTAATTCAGTCAACAAATCTCCTGGATGCAGGGACCTCATGCATGATAAGCCAAAAAAGGTGTAGCCTCTGCCTTCATGGATCTCTGAGTGTCACAGGGAACAGGACCCAAGCATGAATCCAAGAATCGGACAAATAAAATGGTAAACCACAGCTGGGCAGAGGGTGATGCGAGAGAGGCAAAAGGTTCTATTGAGAACCTATAATCCTGGGCCCTGACCTCCAGGGAGGTCAGGGTGTACTTCCCCAAAGAGCAGGTGGGTCACCTGAGAGCTGAAGGACAAATAGAAATAAATGACGTGAACAGAGAAGGGGAGAGTGCTTTCTGCAGAGGGAACAGCATATGTAAAAAAGAACTGTGACAGCTGCCAGGGGGCCAGAGAAGAAAAGGGGAAGGCGGGGCTGGGCAAGGTGAGGATGGCCAGGGGGTGGGGGAGGCCAGATTAGGGGAGGCACGGAACATCTTTTTTTTTTTTTTTTTTTTGGTCTTTTCGCCTTATCTAGGGCCGCAACCGCGGCACATGGAGGTTCCCAGGCTAAGGGTCTAACAGGAACTGTAGCTGCCGGCCTTCGCCACAGCCACAGCAACGCGGGATCCGAGCCGCGTCTGCGACCTACACCACAGCTCACGGCAACGCCGGATCATTAAACCACTGAGTGAGGCCAGGGATTGAACCTGCAACCTCATGGTTCCTAGTCGGATTCGTTAACCACTGAGCCATGACGGGAATTCCCGGAACATCTTTAAATAGGAGGATGACGCGACCCAAGTTGTGATTTGGAAATGCACTCCAGCTACTTCAGAGAAAGGAGAGAAAGAGATGATTTGGGCTGAACATTTAGGAAGCTCTTTGGCTGCGAGTGAAAGATGGTGGTAGCTTGTCTTAGAGTTGAGACAAAGGAGACCGAAACAGAGGGATTACAAACTACAGTTAGTGGAGTTCCTGTCGGTGGCTCAGCGGTTAGCGAACCCGACTAGCATCCATGAGGACGCGGGTTTGATCCCTGGCCTCGCTCAGTGGGTTGGGGATCTGGCGTTGTCGTGAGCTGTGGTGTAGGTTGCAGACGTGGCTCGGATCCCGCGTTGCTGTGGCTGTGGCGAAGGCCGGCGGCCACAGCTCCTGTTAGAGCCCTAGCCTGGGAACCTCCATATGCCGCGGGTGCGGCCCTAAAAAGAAAAATATGTCTACATATATATATTGTATTCATTTTTCCATAAAGATGCATGGGAAGGCTACCCTCCAATAATAAAGTGGTTCACCTGTGTGGGTCTGGGGGCTGGGGTGCTTGAGGTGGATGGAGTGAGACACCTCACACCATCTCTTCTTCTGTTATTTTGATTTTTTTTTTTTTTTTTTTGTCTTTCTGCCTTATCTAGGGCCACACTCGCGGCATATGGAGGTTCCCAGGCTAGGGGTCTAACAGGAGCTGTAGCTGCCGGCCTTCGCCACAGCCACAGCAATGCAGGATCCGAGCCGCATCTGCGACCTACACCACAGCTCACGGCAACGCCGGATCCTTAACCCACTGAGCAAGGCCAGGGATCGAACCCGCATCCTCATGGTTCCTAGTTGGATTTGTTAACTACTGAGCCATGACAGGAACTCCTGTTATTTTGATTTTTGAATCTGCAACCCACTTAGAAAGAAATAATGTTCCAAGCCAAAGTGACTTCGTAAAATGATCAGGGTTGGCTACAGGGTTGGTAATGTGCGAGAGGTTGACCAAGGTCTGGTCACTTTGCTGTGTATGAGAAGGGACAGGGGACAGGAGTTTTGGGGAGGAAGATGGTGTGATGGCTTTGGGACAGGCTGTATGTGAAGTATCTTCAAGGAGTGGGATGGGAAGACAGCCATGGCAGTAGACAGAGAAGGAAGCAAGTTCAAGAAAAAGTGGCATGGGAACCTCCATATGCCGCAGGTGCCGCCCTAGATAAGGCAAAAAGACAAAAAAATAAAAAAAAAATAAAATAAAATGGGATTCATGGTAATAACAGGCAGCCAGGACTGCTGTGAAGGTGAAATGTCTGGGAAGTAGCGAGTGAAGTTCTGGGGCACGGAAGGTACTCAGACAGTATCAGGACCCAGTGGCCCACTGGGAGGGGGTGATATGCGTCCCTCTGGGGAGAGGGGGAAAGGCTAAAGCCATATGGACTCTTGACTCTTCCCTCCCTGGCTATACATCTCCGACTGAAATAGAGAAAGCTCCTTTTATGAAACCCAAACTTCATTTGTACTTTGGGTCTCCTGCCATTCTGCTTGCCCTGGAAAGAAAAATCTGACCCCATCAGCGATCCCTTCCTTCTTCAGGGCAGCCAGGTTCTCGCTTTCAACTGGGTCTTTCCCAGTTGCTTTGAAACGGCTCAGGTCTCCTTCACTGAAACAAACAAGCCGCATTTTTTTTTTGTCTTTTTGCCTTTTATGTAGAGCCGCACCCGCGGCATATGGAGGTTCCCAGGCTAGGGGTCTAACAGGAGCTGTAGCTGCCGGCCTTCGCCACAGCCACAGCAACGCGGGATCCGAGCCGCGTCTGCGACCTACACCACAGCTCACGGCAATGCCAGATCCTTAACCCACTGAGCAAGGCCAGGGATCGAACCCGCAGCCTCATGGTTCTTAGTCAGATTCGTTAACCACTGAGCCACGAAGGGAACTCCTGAATCCCATTTTAGAGCTGAGCAAAGTGAGGTTCAAGGAAAGCTCATAGATATCACGGCTAGTGAGTGGCAGAACCCAAATCAAGCCGCATCGCCTGCCTCCCCGAGCAATGGAGCCATGGAGAGGGACTGGAAGAGAGCCATTTGAGAGATGGAATTAGTGAAGCGACCAGGACCTGAGGCTCAGAGGACACTTGTGTATTCTGAGGTTCCCTCTACACCAGTGGTTCTTAGCCAAGTGGGGGATAGGACCCCGCCCCCAGGGGACATTTGGCAATGTCTGTAGACATTTCGGCTGTCACACCTTGGGGTGGGGTTGCTACCGGCAGCTAGTGAATAGAGACAGCTAGTGAGCAGAGAAGCTCTGGAAGCTGCTAAACGACCTTCAAGGCACAAGACAGGCCTGGCAACAGAGGAGTATGGGGCCCAACGGGCCATAGTGCTGAGGTACGGACCCCCCTCTTTGCTTTCAAAATTCTGAGAACCAAGCAAATTGTCGGCCTCCACCCCACCCACCATCTGCCCTGCACAAATACAAGTACCTTTATTGTTTCCACTGACTTTTTTTTTGCTTTTTAGAGCCGCATCCCTGGCATACGGAGGTTCCCAGGCTAGGGGTCTAACAGGAGCTGTAGCCGCCGGCCAACGCCACAGCCACAGCAACGCAGGATCCGAGCCGCATCTGCGGCCTACACCACAGCTCACAGCAACGCCGGATCCTTAACCCACTGAGCGAGGCCAGGGATCGAACCTGCAACCTCATGGTTCCTAGTCGGATTCGTTAACCACTGAGCCACGACGGGAACTCTGCCAATGCTTCTTAAACCAGATTCCTATTGATGAGCACTGAGGCTGTTTGCAGTGTTTTGCTCTTATAAATGATGCTGTGAATATTACTGATCCCCCAAAAAAGAACAAAAGCATGCCATTTGCAGCAAAACGGATGGAACTAGATATTCTCATATTAAGTGAGGTAAGCAAAGAAAGACGAGCACCAGATGATATCGCTTATATGTGGAATCCAGTTTTAAAAATGATACCAATGAAACTATTTACAAAACAGAAACAGATTTCAAAAACAAACTTGCGGTTACCAAAGAGGAAATGTGATGGGAGGTATAAATTAGGAGTTTGGGTTTAACATACACACACTACTATATGTAAAATAGATAATAGGAGTTCCCATCGTGGCACAGTGGAAAGGAATCCAACTAGGAACCTTGAGGTGTGGGTTTGATCCCTGGCCTTGTTGAGCGGGTTACGGATCCGGTGTTGCTGTGAGCTGTGGTGTAATTTGCAGATGCAGCTTGGATCTGGTGTTGCTGTGGCTGTGGTGTAGGCCGGCAGCTGTAGCTCCGATTCAACCCTTAGCCTGGGAACCTCCATATGCCACAGGTGCAACCCTCAAAAACAAACAGAGAGATAATAAAGACCTACTCTATAGCACAGGGAACTCTACTCAATATTCTGTAATAACCTATATGGGAAAAGAATCTGAAAAAGAATGGATATATGTATATGTATAACCAAATCATTTTCCCATATACTTGAAACTAAAACAAGATTGTAAATCAACTATAATCCAATAAAATTTTTATTTTATTTATTTACTTCTTGTCTTCTTAGGGCTGCACCGGCGGTATATAGAGGTTCCAAGGCTAGGGGTCAAATTGCAGCTGTAGCCGCCGGCCTATGCCACAGCAACGCCAGATCCGAGCCGCGTCTGCAACCTACACCACAGCTCACGGCAACGCCGGATCCTTAACCTACTGAGTGAGGTCAGGGATTGAACTCGCCTCCTCATAGATACTAATCGGGTTCATTAAGCACTGAGCCATGATGGGAACTCCTAAAATTAAAAAAAATTCAAAAAATAAATTAAAAAACCCAATGCTATGACTTCCTTGTACGTATGTCTATCTGTACGCACTTGCTGTGTCTTTAGGATCAATTTCTGGAAGTCAACATGCCAAGGTACGCATATTATAAAAAGTGAAAAATATTTCTAGATTGTTCTCCACAACAATATATAAGCCTACCAGTTTATACTGCCATCGTCAGAGTCTGAGAGGGGCCATTTAGGGTCTAGATCTCTCTCCTCTTTCTCTCTGGTTCATATAACACAGTACCTGGCACGTGTGAATAAGGCTTGGCTGACATTACTGAATGAATGGGCATTGAGAGAATTAGCTAGGCATCCTGGGGTCCATGAGGAAGGTGCAAACTCTTTCTCTTAAACTTGTTCCTCCTTCTTTTACTTTTTTATTTTTATTTATTTATTTATTCATTTATTTATTTATTACCTTTTGTCGTTTTATGGCTGCACCCACGGCATACGGAGGTTCCCAGGCTACGGGTCTAATCGGAGCTGTAGCCGCCGGCTGACGCTACAGCCACAGCAACGCGGGATCCGAGCCGCGTCTGCGACCTACACCACAGCTCACGGCAATGCCAGACCCTTAACCCACTGAGCAAGGCCAGGGATCGAACCCGCAACCTCATGGTTCCTAGTCGGATTCTTTAACCACTGCGCCACGACGGGAACTCTGCCTCTTCCTCCTTCTTGAACCCCTTCACAATCACCTCTTACTCCTCACCCCATCCCTCACACTGCTATAGCTTCTAGGTCCTAAATTGCTCTTGGATTGGTCGTCTCTCCTCTGTCGGTGAGCAGTGCTGCAATTTAAGCCTCATCATCTCTTGCCTGCAAGAGTTCCTTGCTGGTCTCTCCATCTCCTGTTTTGCCATCTCTGATCCATTCTTAACAACTCCAGAGTGGAAGGTCCTAAAATGACATCTGACCAGAACCCTCCCCTTCACCCCCCAGAGGCTGGCTGCCTATGGCCCACTCTACGGGGCAGGCTGTGGTACATAGTCTCTCCGCTCCCATCTCATCTCCTGGGGGGCTTTGCCTTCCCCCCTTACACTCCAGTCCCACGAAGCTGCCCACCTGCCTCAGGCACAGCAGGCTTTGGCTCCTTTCTCATTTGGTTCTCTCTGCCTGGACCCTCCTCCTCTTCTTTTCTTGTCATCAGGGAGGAAGTGCCCACTCATGGGTTTGTGGCTCCATAGCATCTATTCCTCTCCTTTCCTTAGAATTTTCTTTTCCTTTTTTTTAAAAAAATTTTTATTGAAGTATAGTTGATTTACAATGTTTGATAAATTTCTGCTCTACAACAAAGTGACCCAGCCATTCATATATATATATATATATATATATACACACACACACATATATATAATATATATATATAATTTTTCCTGTATTATCTTCTATTGTGTTCTATCAGAAATGACTGGATATAGTTCCCTGGGCTATACAGCAGGACCTCATTGCTTATCCATTCTAAATGTAAGAGTCTGCATCTGCTAACCCCAAACTCCCAGTCCCTCCCACTCCCTCCCCCTCTCCTTTGGCAACCACCAGCCTGTGAGACTCTTGTTTTCTTTAAGTGAATTGTCTCTGCCTCGTTTAGGGTGAGGTTGGTGAAAGAGTAAATAGATGTGTCTGTCTTCCTCGCTGGCTCCAGGATGCGGAGCTAACTCTCTCAACGCCCATGGAAGCCAAGGCTGCATAGCCTCCCCGTCCCTAGCCCAGTCTAGCCACAGGGGCAGGCACCGAACTAAGTCCGGTACCTGGACATTCTCTTTGGACTGTGAAATCTGGAGTGGGCGGTATAAGAATAGAGGAAACAACTTTCATCCGCTTCACTGGCAGCATCCTGATTAAACCATTCCTGCTTCCCACACACCTTCCCAACCTCTCCTATAATGCTGCTTTTGCTTATGACTGTTTCAGACTGGATTCTCCAGCCTTTCCCTTGATGCTATAGATTCCCTATAGAACACTCTCCAACCTCACAAATTCCCTTTTCTCTTCAGTTAATCAGAGATGATTTCTGTTGTTCACAACCAAAAATTTCTGATAGAAAGCCCGGATCAAGTGTCCCTTCCTGTGTGAATCCTGCCCTAATCCTACACACGCTTGCACAGAATGGACTTTACAATCTGCACTCTGTATACTTTTCTGTACATTCCCACAGCATCTTATGCAAAGTGCAGGTCACACCAGGGATTTTTTTTCCCCCTTCCCTTTCACTAGGGTAGAGATTCATTTTTGTCCCATTCTTCTGAGCTCAGCACTCTAGCTCAGTGCCTGGTCCAGAGTCAAACATGTAAGGACTAAGCTAAGAGATCGGTAGCTCTGCCTTCCCCATATCTAGCAGCTTCAGCGGCTCGGGCACTCTTGTCATGTCACAAAAATGGTGACTCTCTTGGGAGGCTGGCTGGGAATAACATCGGCTGTTTTCTGTCCGGGATGCTCACGCCTTCTGTGCCCTGGAAGATGGGGAGGCAGGAGGAAGAGAAACAGACAGGAGGCGGGGGCGGGGGCGGGGGGGGGTGGTGACACGCGGGGAGGTGGCTGTTGGAGCAGCTCAGGTGGAAGATGATGGCAAGATGCTTAAGATGGTTGCAGTGGGGAGAGACGAAGAGCCTGACTGGCAAGATCGTGAACTGAGCGCTTTGAAACGAATATGACACTCAGTTGTTGCTGGTAATTCTCAAAGCACAAGCTGCCCATTTGAGATGGCTTCCCTCAGAAGGAGGTGGCGGGGCAGGGGGCAGGCGGGGGGGCGGGGGACGACGTGTGTGCGTATTTGCATTGTTAGCGGAGGGTGTCGCGCCAGTATCCCCCCACCCCCACCCCAGCCCCCAACTCCCTCCCACAGCCGACCACGCAGCCCCCGCCTAGCCTGTTTTCTAAAGAGCTTCCCCAGGCGGCAGGGGAGAGAGAAGGGGGGCCCCCCCGAATGCACTCACTGCTCAGCAGAGGTGAGCTGGAGACTCCTGGGGCGCCCCTCCCTCCAGCCGCTACAGGCTGCCAGGTACCTTGTTTGTGATGAAAGCTTTTGAAAAACCCATGGGCATGGATGGCCGTGCATGCGTTTTTGTTCATTTAACTAATACTCACTGAGCCTGAGCAGCACGCCTGGTGAGCAAAGCCCGCCATGGACCCCGCTCTCAAGGAGCTCCAGAGCGGGCGGGGGGAGAAGATGCGTAATCAGGCAATTAGGAACCAGTGCGAGCGGGAGGTAAGCGCTGGTTGCTATGGGAACACGAGGAGAGGCCACAGCTGCTGCTCCTCTCCGAAGAGTGGTGGCAGGCGAAAAAGGAGCTGCGAAGCAGGCAGATCTGTTTGCCAGGCCCAACTCTGCAAGGCCCAGCCGCCTCATCCAGGACCAAATCTGGCACGACAAAATCGGTCACTTCTCTGCCCCTCCATCACCTCAGCTAAGAAATGAGATAAAAGGCAAAAAGAGACCCTGTATGTCTGTGCCTGGCCTCCAGTAGGTCTGCGATGTAAGGTTAGCTGCTGGGATTTTTTTTTTTTTCAAGAAATATTTGTTGACTGAAAGTTTTCTGGGCTACTAGACATCAGAGGTAGAGCTGCGAACAAGATAAAGGAGGCCTGGGCCCCTCAGAGCTCATGGGAATTTGAGAGGAGAGACAGCTATTTTTCTTTTTTTTTTTTTTTTTTTTTAAATCATGGCAGAGTTCCCATCGTGGCTCGGCGGGTTAAGAGCCCAACTAGTATCCATGAGGATGTGGGTTTGATCCCTGGCCTCGCTCAGTGGGTTAAGGATCCGGTGTTGCTGTGAGCTGCGGTGTAGGTTGCAGACGCGGCTCGGATCCTGCGTTGCTGTGGCTCCAGTACAGGCCGGCAGCTGCAGCTCCGATTCAACCCCTAGCCTGGGAACCTCCATATATCGCGGGTGAGGCCATAAAAAGAAAAACCAACAAAGACAATTGTTGAATTAAAAAAAAAAATCGTGGCTCAAGGAATTACTCTTGTAAGAGATATTATGATGGTGATGCTACCAGGGTAGTTCAGAGTAGGAGATGGCCTATAATAGGGGGCCAGGAAGGAAGACTTCCTGGAAGAGGTGACATTTCAGCTAATATCAGAAGGAAGAGTTAGCAAAGGAGTGAGAAACTGCATCCAAGTGTGGTGAAGAGCAAGTGTGAAGGTGCAGAAGCACAGGGAGTCTGATCTGTTCTAGGCCAGGAAAGGGGATCAGTGGAACCTGGGGCGGGGAGACTGGAAAGATAGGCAGGGCAGCAAGGAAGCCAAGACTCTGGGCCATGGCAAGGAGTTCACATTAAATAGGGGATGACCCCCCCCAAGTCCCAACGTTACTCTGATTCCCACCCCTGATCAACTCACCTGTCAGTGCCTGAGGCAGGGCTGAGCTCAATGGGCTTGACTCGGAGCTGACTTGTAGAAGATTCTGGGATATGAGAGCTGTCAGAGCCCTTGGCGAGCATTTAAGGCCCAAAATGTCAGGGTGAAGATGGGAACACCGAGGCCCAGAGAGGAAGAACACTTGTTCAGCGTCACGTCATGGTTATCAGGCCTGGAACTAGAGCCCAGTTTAAGAGGTCAGCCAGTGCCTCATGCCTCCGTGGAAACATGAAGGTGAATATTTTTCTTTTCTCGGAGGTGTCATTTTTCTCTCCCTCGCAGGGCAATCAGCAATGTTTACAGCCCTTTCTTGCCTTCCTGTGCTCGCCCTCATTTTTTTTTTTTGTCTTTTTGCCTTATCTAGGGCCGCACCCGCGGCATATGGAGGTTCGCAGGCTAGGGGTCTAACAGGAGCTGTAGCCGCCGGCCTTCGCCACAGCCACAGCAAAGCGGGATCCGAGCCGCGTCTGCGACCTACACCACAGCTCACGGCAACGCCGGATCCTTCACCCACCCGCAACCTCATGGTTCCTAGTCGGATTCGTTAACCACTGAGCCACGATGGGAACTCCTCTCATGTTCTTTTCAAAAAGGCACATTTTCCATAACCTCATCTCCCCATTTCCTGATCCTCAATCCTTCTGCTGTGAAGGGGACAACCAAGGGCAAGGCCAGGATCCCAGGCAGGCCCCAAAGGAGCACATTTTGCCCCAGCTGTTGATGTGTCTTCCAGGCTCGCTCTGGCCCCCCGCCCTTACCCCTCCCCCAATCATGGTCCGTGGGCAAAGCTGTTCCCACTGCCACGGCCACAGCACTTAGCCAGGCAGGCCACCCCCCCCCCCACACACACACATTGGAAGAGTCACCGTGGGTTTCAGCCATCATCTAATATAATTTCGTCACTGCCAAGATGGGAACGGTGAGGCCCAGCGGGGGCGGGGTGGGGGTGGGGGGGCAGTTCTGAGTTCTTACCTGAGCTAACTGCGTTCTGGTCTTTAGATTCCGCCTAGCCCTCCCTCCAGCCCTCCTTCCCCCACCCCCACCCCCGCCCAGGCCATCTCCCAGCTGTCATCAGCTGGTTCCCTTCTCTCCCTGGGGATGGAAGCACAGAGGCACCCAGGGTTGAGGGGAAATCCTATGGAAAGAGAGTGGTCCAGCCCTGATCGGGTGAAGGGGTGAGGGGAGCCTGCTCTCTGCCCCTCTAGATCAGCCACTGTCCTGCCTTAGCTAGACTCGTCTACTCACTCCCTGAAGCTCAGGACCAGGCGCCCAGCTGTGGAGCCAGTAAGCTGCTCTAGGCATCCACCAGGAAACTCCCTACCTGGTAGGCCTCCCTTTGGGTCAGGAATGGAGGCCACCGCATTCTTCCCACCTTAGGCATGGAAGTAGCTGGCTTCGGAATCAACAGTCCCGATTCCGAATTCCAACTCTGCCTCCTGTAGCCTTGGACAAAGCCCTTATAATCTCTGAGCCTCAGCGTCCCCATCTGGACCTAGGACTTGCTATCTCACCAGCTTGCTCTGAAGATCCAATGACAGAGCCTAAGTCAAGGGCCTGGCGTGTATGATAGGTATTTGACAAATGTTAGTCCCCTCCCCACATTCTGGGCTTGCCCCTTCCGCCCCACTCCCAGCAGCGAGCTCTGCCGGATTCCTGCCAGAGATCCTTGGGGGTAAGGCTGGGACCCGATCTCGGCAGGAGACAGTCCTAATCCCTGAAACGCAGCAGGAGGCACGCAGTGGGAAGCCCGAGAGCCAGGGGAAAAGGTGAGAGGTGGGGGCGGTTGGCAGGAAAGAGGAGGAGGCCAGTGGTTTGGGGCCTGTGGGAAGGCAGGACACGGGGGAGAGGGCCAGGCAGCATGGGGGCCCAGCCGCTGGTCTAGGCAATGCCAGATGGTTGGGAGAGACAAAAGGAGGAGGCCTCTGGGCTATAATAGGCTGCTTATATGTCTCTCGATGGCAACTCCTCTTAGCTCATACCAGGGCACAGGATCTCTTTCTCATTAGGAACGCCCAGATTCTAGTAGGCAGCTCCAGCCAGTTCCATTCAGTTCCAGATGCTTGACACTCCTCATATCCTGCTCTGTCCCTACTGTCTTGGGCCAGACGCAGAGCTCACTGCCCTCACTCCCTGCCTCCACAAACCAAAGCCCTCATCCCATCTCCCACCAGCTTCTCTTTTGCTCCCTTATCCCCTGCAACCCGGAGCACCCACCCCCAACATCTCTGACTTAGGATTTTTTTTTCTCTATTTGCCTTATCTAGGGCTGCACCCGCGGCATATGGAAGTTCCCAGGCTAGGGGTCTAACAGGAGCTGTAGCTGCCGGCCTTCACCACAGCCACAGCAACGCGGGATCCGAGCCGCGTCTGCGACCTACACCACAGCTCACGGCAATGCCGGATCCTTAACCCACTGAGCGAGGCCAGGGATCGAACCCACAACCGCATGGTTCCTAGTCGGATTCGTTAACCACTGAGCCACGATGGGAACTCCACTTAGGTTTTATCAATTATTCTTCATAAGGAATTCTCCTCTGTCTCCAAAGTCACCAGCATTCATTGCCACAAAGAGGCCTTAAATGGGTTCCAGACTCTGGATGAATGTGGCTGAAATGGACCCACTAGTTCACTGACCCCACAGAGAGTTGCCGAGCTGGCGGTCAGTGAAGGCTGGGGCCAGGAATGGCCCTCAGTCTCCAGCTAGGGTGAGGACTGAGTCTGTGGCTTGGATCATAGCTAAGTCTATATCTGGGATCAAGCTGAGTTTGTGACCAGGTGTAGATTCTCAACCTGTGTGACCGGGGTTTATAAATTTCTTCGGGTTCTAAGCAGCAGAACTCAACTCTGGCTCACCTGGGCAAAAAGTAAGACTGTATTTCAAAGATACTGGGAAGGATTTCAGAATTGATTGATGTGAACACAACTCAGCTCCAGTCTTCCCAGTCTCTGTGTGTGTCTTTTGAGTTTCAAATCCACAGAAGAAAAATCCTGTTGGCCCAGCCCGGGTCAGGAAGCCCTGCTCCAGGATTAGTTAAGTTAGCCATGCTGCATGGCCACGCATTGTGGCTCCAGTCTTTGGAGAAAGCAACCTGGTACCACCCACTAAAATAAAAAATATCTACATCATTTGACCTGGCAATCCTACTTCTGGGACGTTATTCCATGGAAATGAAAGCCCCTGGTACCTAAGGACCTCTATGTACAAAGACGTGTATTGCAGCACTGATTACAGAATTAAAAAAAAAAAAAAAACTTGAACATCAGAGTTCCCGTTGTGGTGCAATGGTATTGGCGGCCTCTTGGCAGTGCTAGGATGAAGGTTTGATCCTCCGTCCAGCACAGTGGGTTAAGGATACAGCATTTCCACGGCTGCGGCTTAGGTCGAGACTGTGGCTCGGATCTGAGCCCTGGCCCGGGAACTCCATATGCCACGGGGCAGCCAAAAAAAAGGAAAAAAAAAACTTGAAAATCATAATTACCTATTGATAGGTTAATGGCTGAATAGATTATTGTACAACTACATCATAAAATACTGGGCATCCATTGAAGGTTCGTAATTAGAGTCCTACCCATTGATTTCAGGGAATGCTGTTGAGTGAGAACAGCAAGAAGCAGTGAAGTCTATGTATGACCTCATTTTAATAAAAAAGGACAAATAAAAATCCACACATGTATTGCACATGTATTTCATACACACACAAATACAAGTATACATCTACGTATAATGATTATGCAAGTATGAAAAACTGAATACTAGGTTATTGGTATAGGTTATGGGGAGCAGTGATATAGGCAGAGAAGGGAGATAAGTAAAACTAGAAAGAAGAAGAGACTACAACTTCACAAAACATGCACATAGAACTGTTTATGAGTGTATCTAAAATTATGTAGATATTTGTGTATAACTATAAAGAAATAGCCTTAATATATTTTAAGGAAGAGATGAGTAAAATATACCAGGAAAAAATCATCGAAAGAAAATTGCAGAGTTCCTGTCGTGGATCAGGGAAAATGAATCTGACTAATATCCATGAGGACGTAGGTTCGATCCCTGACCTTGCTCAGTGGGTTAAGGTTCCATCATTGCCTTCATTGTGGTGTAGTTCACAGACGCAGCTTGGATCTGGCATTGCTGTGACTGTGGCGTAGGCTGGCAGCTATAGCTCTGATTCGACCCTTAGCCTGGGAACCTCCATATGCTGTGGGTGCAGCCCTAAAAAGACAAAAAAAAAAAAAAAAAAAAAAAAAAAAAAAAAAAAAAAAGACAGACAGAAAGGAAGAAAGGAAGACAGGAAGAAATTTGGGTAGCAGGATTACTGACAAGATGGAATTGAACACCAAAAGTATTTTTAGAGACAAAGACAATCATTTAGGGAGCAAAGGAAAAATTCTCTGGGAAGATGGAGTAATCCTTAACCTACATGGCCTGCATGTGTTTTAAAAGCATATATAAATGCTATTATACTGTGCATATGCTCTGATATCTTGTTTTTTTTTTCATGCAATATTGTTTATCAGGTGAATCCATTGTGATACACCAGAGATTTAGATTCTGCCTCTCAGTTGCTCTATAGTAAGGATTCCACCGTAACAATGATTCATTTCTCTTTGGATAAACATGTAGGTTCTTTCTGTTCTTTTACCCTTAAGGACAATGCTGTAATGAATATGGAATTGTACATATTTCATTTCAATCATGTGCAAGTATATCTGCAAGTGAATTTCTAGAAGTAGACGTGCTGGGTCAAAAAATATATGCATTACTAATTTTGATAGATATTGCCAACTTGCCAACTAAGAGGCTCTATCAATTTAGCTTCCCCAACCCCAGCAATATTTGAGGGTGCCTGAGGTTCTGCGTCCTCCACCACACAGTGTGTCATCAAGTTTTTTCAGAGTTCCCGTCGTGGCTCAGTGGTTAACGAATCCGACTAGAAACCATGAGGTTGCGGGTTCGATCCCTGGCCTTGCTCAGTGGGTTAAGGATCCGGCTTTGCCGTGAGCTGTGGTGTAGGTCACAGATGCGGCTTGGATCCCGCATTGCTATGGCTGTGGCGAAGGCCAGCAGCTACAGCTCCTGTTAGACCCCTAGCCTGGGAACCTCCATATGTTGCGGGTGTGACCCTAGATAAGGCAAAAAGACAAAAAAAAAAGCTTTTTCATATTGGTCAGTCTCACAGGTGAAATGGTATCTGATTTTATTTTTGTGAGTGAGCATCTTCTCATGTGTTTAAGTGGCCTTTGTGTTTCCTTTTCAACAAAATGTCTATTTGTATCCTTTGCTCATTTTAAAATTAGTTCGTTGGTCATTTATTGATTATAGGAGTTCCGCATGTATTTGGAGAATGAGCCCTTTGTGAAATTAACAGAAAATATTTCCCCCAGGTTTTCACTTATTTTTACTTTCCTTAGAATTATTTACTTATATACATTTCTTGTCTGCCAGCATATTTTTTTAATGGAGTTCTTTTTTTTTGCTCCTGTACATTTTATCAACTTGGAGAGTTCTTCTCTACTTCAGGATTATAAAAAAACAATCCCCCATGATTTATCTTAGGTACTTCTATAATTTCATATTTACATTTCAAGAAAACACCGGCTAGAAGTATCTGTTTGCAATTGTACAAATGTAACTGACATCGGGTACCCAGCAGAAATAAAGAATTCCTAGAAATCAATAAGCAAAACAACCCCAATAGAAAAATGGACAAAATATTTGAACAGACAGTTCAGAGAAGAAGAAATCTGAGTGGCCCACAAATGTGAAAAGATGTTGAACTTCTCTACTACTTTAAGAAGAAAATTCAAACAACAGTGTTCCATATCCATCAGACTGACAACAACTGAAAATTCTGAATGCATCAAGAATGGTGATACGTAGAGAAATACTGTTGTGAATAAACTGCAGGTGGGAGTACACACTGATAAAAACTACTTTGGAAAACAGATTGTTAATATCTGTTGAAGTTGAAATGCTCCTGCCCCTTCTGCCCTAATGACTCCCACCTCCTGGAATTCCTGTCCTTTGTAATCCTCTCCTCTTGAATGCAGTTTAAATTTCATAATTCACTTTTTTTTTTTTTGGCCACTCCCACAGCATGTGGAAGTTCCCAGCCAGGGATCAAACTCGCACCATAGAAATGACCTAAATCACAGCAGTGACAATGCCAGATCCTTAACCCACTGCACCGCAGGATAAATCCAGTAATTCACTTTTAATAGATAAAATACGGTAAAAGGGTAAGGATGTCACTTCTGAGATCTGTTTTGAATAAATATGAAAAGATCTTCAGGGAGTTCACATTATGGCTCAGCGGAAATGAATCTGACTAGTATCCATGAGGACGCAGGTTTGATCCCTGGCCTCGCTCAGTGGGTTAAGGATCAGGCATTGCTGTGAGCTGTGGCATAGGTCTGTAGTGTAGGTCTCAGAGGTGGCTCAGATCCCACATTGCTGTGGCTATAGCATAGGCCAGTGGCTACAGCTCAGATTCGGCCCCTAGCCTGGGAACCTCCATATGCCACAGGTGCGGCCCTAAGAAAAGGAAAAAGGGCAAATAAGAATAAAAATAAAAGTTCTTCAGAAAGAAGAAAAACTACATGGGTCTGAAAGTTGGATCTGCATTAGAAAAAAAGGGGGGGGGAGAATTATTGAGAAGCAATAAATAAAGATATAAACAAAACCTTTCAGTTTTCTTATTCTAATAGCAGTTAGAAAAAAAATAGCAACAATGTGTAGGATGATTATAGCTTACTGATAAGGGGGATGAATGATAGCAATGTTCTGAGACAGGAGAAAAGAATTGGAAATAGTCTGTTATAAGTTACCTGCACTACACGTGAAGTGGAATGTACCATTTGAAAGTGGGCTTGGATTAGTTGTAAAGGTATATTGCAAACTCTAGGGCAGTTACTAAAAAAATGTAAACTTAAGAAATGTGGTTGAAATTCTAAGAGAAGAGAGAAACTAGAATCACATAAAATGGTCAATTAAAATCCGAGAAGGCAGAAAAAGAATGGAAGACCACCCCCTTCAAAAAACGAGAAACAGAGAACAAGGGAAATGAATAGGAAACAATTATAAATCTGGTATATATTAATTCAACTATATCAACAATCACTTTATTTATTTATTTATTTAGTCTTTTTGCCTTATCTAGGGTCACACCCACGGCATATGGAGGTTCCCAGTCTAGGGGTCTAACAGGAGCTGTAGCCGCCGGCCTACACCACAGCCACAGCAACGCGAGATCCAAGCCACGTCTGCGACCTACACCACAGCTCACGGTAACACCGGATCCTTAACCCACTGAGCAAGGCCAGGGATCGAACCCGCAACCCCATGGTTCCTAGTCGGATTCATTAACCGCTGAGCCACGACGGGAACTTCTCAACAATCACTTTAAATGTGAGTGATCCAGCCATACCAATTAAAAGATCAACACTATCAGAATGGATTTTTTTTTAAAATAGCCAACTATAACTTGTCTGCAAGAAAGCTATTTTAAATATAAAGACACAGATTAAAATTAAATGGATATAGAAAGATATATATGCTAACATTAATTTAAAGAAAAAAGGTTGGAATAGCTGTGTTAATTCCAGAAAAAGCAGATTTCAGGACAAGGAAAATTATCAGGGATAAATACAGACATTACATAATGATAAAAGGAGTCATGTATCCAAGAAGGCATGACAATCCTTAGTGTGCATGCGCCTGACAACAGAGCATCAAAATTATCACATATGTGAGGCAAAAACTTGTAAGACCACAAGGAAAAACAGATGAATCGTCTATTATAGTTGAAGATTTCAACACTGCTCTATCAGTAATTGACAGATCCAGCAGGCAGAAAAGCAGTAAGGACATAGTTTAACCGAATAGCATCATCAATCACCTGTATCTAAATGACATTTATAGACTACTTCATCCAACAACAGCAGAATACACATTCTTCTCAAGCTCACATGGAACATTCACCAAGATAGACCATATCCTGGGCAATCCTTAACAAATTTAAAAGACTAGGCAGCTCATAAAATGTGTGCTCAGACCACGGCAGAATTAAATTAGAAATCAATAACAGAAAGAGAGCTGGGAAATCTCAAAATATTTGGAGATTAAACAACCCACTTCTAAATAACACATGGGTTCAGCAAAAGTCTCAAGAGAAATTAAAAAGTATTTGAAAATAAACGAAAATGAAACTAGGACTTACCAAAATTTGTGGGATGCATTAAAAGCAGTGCTGAGAGGGAAACTTTTTTTTTTTTTTTTTTTGCCTTTTGTCATTTTAGGGCCGAACCAGCGGCATGTGGAGGTTCCCAGGCTAGGGATCAAATCGGAGGTGTAGCCACTGGCCTACGCCGCAGCCACAGCAATGCGGGATCCGAGCCGCGTCTGCAACCACAGCTCACGGCAACGCCGGATCCTTAACCCACTGAGCAAGGCTAGGGATCAAACCCACAACCTCATGGTTCCTAGTCGGATTCGTTAACCACTGCGCCACGACGGGAACTCCTGAGAGGGAAACTTTTAACATTGTATGCATATATTAGAAAAGCAGAAAGATCTAAAATCAGTCATCTAAACTTCCATCTTAGGAAACTAGAAAAAGAAGAGCACATTATATCAAAAGTAAGCAGAAGAAAAGAAATAATAAAAGAGCAGAAAGAAATGAAACTGAAAATAATGGAGCAATAGAGAATATCAATGAAAGCAAAAGCTGATCAGTAAGACCGGCAAGTGTCTAGCCAGGCTGACCAAGAAAAAAGAAGAGGAGACAAAATCACTAATATCAGAAATGAAGAGGCGTTCCCATCGTGGCTCAGTGGTTAACGAATCTGACTAGGAACCATGAGGTTGTGGGTTCAATCCCTGGCGTTGCTCAGTGGGTTAAGGATCCGGCGTTGCGGTGAGCTGTGGTGTAGGTTGCAGACGCGTCTCGGATCCCGCATTGCTGTGGCTGTGGTGTAGGCCGGCGGCTACAGCTCCTGTTAGACCCCTAGCCTAGGAACCTCCATATGCCACGGGTGCAGCTCCAGATAAGGCAAAAAGACAAAAAAAAAAAAAAAAGAAATGAAGAAAGAGCCATCACTACTGATTCCACGGACATTAAATAGATAAAAACATTATGAACTATTCTATGCCTACAGATCTGATGACTTAGATGGACAAATGCTTTTTTTTTTTTTTGCCGCACCTGCGACATGCGGAAGTTCTAGGCCAGAGATTGAACTCTTGCCACAGCAGTGACCTGAGCCACTGCAGGGACAATGCCAGATCCTTAACCCACTGCACCACAAGAGAACTCCTCTATGGCTAACTTTTAATTAATAAGATATGGCAAAAGTGTTGGGATGTCACTTCTGACTTTAAGTCATAAAAGGACTGTATTTTTCATCTTAGCGTGCTCTCTCTCTCTCTCTCTCTCATCAGCTGCCATGTTGTGAGGAGACTCAGGAAGCCTATGGAGAGGCCCATAAGACAAGGAATTGAAGCCAGACAGCAACCACCTGAGTCAGCCTGGAAGTGGCTCTTCTGAGGTCTTCCAACAGCCATGTAAAAGAGCTTGGATGTGGCCATCCCACCCCAATTTTGCCTGCAAATGAGACTGCAGCCCCAGGTGACAGCTTGAGTGCAACCTCATGAGAGACTCTGAGCCGGAGGCACCCAGCTAAGCCATGTATAGATTCCTGAGCTGTAAAACTAAAATACAACAAATGTCTGTTGTTTTAAACTGCTGTTTTAAGGTGATTTGTTACACTGCAACAGTTAACTACTATATACCCTTTGACCCAGAAATTCCACTTCAAAGTGCATACACTAAGGCAGTTTTTTCCAATCCTTTTCATATCAGAGCATATGTTAAAAATGCTAATATCTGTATGAACTCACTGAGATGAAGAGTCTGCTCTTAGCCAGGGGGAACAGCCCCGAACACAGCAGCTGCGTGAAGCTAGGCCCATCTTTCTGGAGGGCTAAGGGAATCAATATATTGAGACCCCCCCCATGATCCTGTTGGGAAGCTCTGCCTCAGAGAAACTTCAATATGGGCACAAGGAGCCATGTGCCAGGATGTTCATTAAATGCACACTTATAATTGCACAAAACAGTAATAACCCAAGTCCACCACCAGGCAAACAGATACAGAAATTGGATAATTCATTGTAACAGAAGTCCATACGATGATATAGTAATATCATATTGGGGAATTGATACAACTGCGTTTAGCAGTTAAAATGTATGACCTGTATCTAAATGTATCAAATTGCTAAATTTCGAAAAAATTATTAAATGAAAATTTACGTTTCAAAAGAAGATATTTGTTATCTCATTCACATAATTTAAAATATACAAAACAATAATGTGTATTGTTACAGATATAAGCATATGTAGAAAAAAATACACAAGAAGGAAATTCCTAAATGGTGTCTTTTGGGGGGAAAGAAGTAAGATGCATAAGATAAAGTGAGAGCTTCAACTGTAATATTTTGTTTCAAAAACAGAAGAATCCAGGAGTTCCCGTCGTGGCTCAGTGGTTAATGAATCTGACTAGGAACCATGTTGGTTGTGGGTTCGATCCCTGGCCTCGCTCAGTGGGTTAAGGATCCGGCATTGCCGTGAGCTGCGGTGTAGGTCGCAGACGCGGCTCGGATCCCGCGTTGCTGTGGCTGTGGCGAAGGCCAGCAGTTACAGCTCCTGTTAGACCCCTAGCCTGGGACCCTCCATATGCCGTGGGTGCGGCCATAGATAAGGCAAAAAGACAAAAAAAAAGGAAGAATCTGAAGATCCAAAGAAAATAAAATTTGCTAGATCCATGTGACAGGTACCTGCAAATGTACATTTTGTACTCTGTACTTTTCTTTATGTTTGAAATATTTTAAATGTTTTAGTGAAGAATACATTATTTCTTGAGTACCAAAATATACATACATTAGATGAGGCATATTAATTGGATTGTTCAATCTCTATCCTTGTTTATCTTGCAGTCGATTTGATCTACACCAAAACAAATGCAGTTAAGTCCCCCGCTATAATTGCAGACTTTACGATTTCTAACAGTATTTGCCTCATACATTTTGAAATTACATTGTTTGGCATATAAATTTTAGTGACCATATGTTCTCGGTGAATGGAACGATTCGATTTGTTTTCCTTGAATGCTTTTTACTTTGAGTTCTCGATTTTTCTGACATTAACATCGCAAGTCTCCCTCCTTCCTTCTTTCCTCTTTTTTTTTCCTCTTAAAAATTCCTTCCTTCCCTCCCTTCCTTCCTTTTTTTCCCTTTCCCTCTTTTCTGCTGGTATTTTACTGGCATATATTTTCCAGTCTTATTTCTGCCTTAGGTGAATCTCATCTAAACAGCATATAACTGGATTTCTAAAAATTAAATGCTCAAAATGAGAGTTCAGTTTTTAAATTTTGTTTATGGGAGATGTTAACTCAGAATACATATTAATATATTTTTATTTCTGCCATTAAAAATGCTTCTTTTTATTGCCTCCCATCCCATTTCTGCCTTTTGTTAGACTGAGTTTTTCTCTTTGTCCTACATATTATTTCTTTAATGGTTTGAAAGTTATACATCCTATTTCTATTCTGTTGTTACCCCTAAAATCTCCTGTTTTTTCTATTATGCATTTTATTTCCAGTAAGAACAAAGCTTTGCTATTATGAACATAGAGAATCTTTACATTTGGCGCAAATACTAGAAAATATTTGTAAAGTGCAATTTAAAAAAGTTTCAGAGTTCAATAAAATTGTGTAAATCCAAAAGGCAGAGTTATTAAGAAGTGCAATGCAATCACCAGAATGTGAATCCATGTCGTGCTTCATGATTGCAAATTTCCGTTGGGTACTGAAGCTCGATTTTGTGATTAACAGCAACAAATTGTACTGTAAACAGTTCAATTTGCTTCCACGACCAGATTTCAAAAAATAAAATAAATAAAATTAAGCTGACAGCAACCTAAATACAGTGATACTTCCGATACAAACTATAACATAGCAGATACGCTAGGATATATTAATACAATTACTTTCACACCACAACGAACCAGAAAGAATTCGCAGATTTCATTTTCTTTAAAACGATAACAACAGCTACCAAAAACACAGAATGGGAAGGCATATGACTAAACGTTTAACACTCGTTAAAGCCGGCTGTTGGTCACATTTTTCGCTGTCCTTTTCTGTATCCTTGACGATTTCATCATTTCAAATGAAATAATGCTTTCGGGCCCACCCTGATTTGTCGCGAGCGGCTGCCGCCCCCGCCACATCAAGGGGGCGGGGCCGCCGCGACGTCACAATTACTTCCGCCGCCGCAGTCGTGCCCGCCCAACTGCTGTCTGGAGGGGGAGGAGCTGGAGCCCCGGGAGCAGCGGCTCTGGCGGTCGTGGCGGTTGGAGGTCCGAAAGCTCTGCTCTTCACCAGAGTGTGGCGGGGGTCGCGACTGGGTGAGTGAAAGGCTGTTTCTTTCCTCGATCCCTCCAGACGTGGCGGCGGGGCGAGGGGCCGGGCGTGGGGGCGAGGTCGTTGTTCGTTGGCGGGGGGGGGGAGGCGCTCTAGTGAACAGATTTTCGGGCTCGCCCCTCGGGAAGGGGTGGGGCGGGCGAGGGACCTGACCGCAGGAGTGAGGCCCGTGTCCTCCACCGGTCTGATTTAGGGCTCCATCCTCCGTCACCCGGCCTCAACAACGGCTCCCTTTCGTGTGGCCCGCCCCCACCCCGCTCTGGGGATTCGAATCGGTTATTGGGAGGGGAGTGGTGGTCGCGGCCCTCTCCCACCTCTCTCTGCCTGTCCTCTCCCTCCTCCGCCTTCCCTTCTTGGCTCCTGTGTGGAGCGATCCGTGGCCTTTCTTTCCCCATTTTGCAGTTGTTTTGATGAATGGTAAATGGTGAAGATTTTTAGGTAAATATATTGTTCCCAGGAAAAGAATTGTCAGAAAAACAAATCATTCCCAGGGAAAAACTATACCCCCACACGCCCTTTTCTTCCCCCCACCCCTTTCCCATTGGTTTGGATTAACCTTTTGAGCCGATAACGTTTCCCCTTCTCATTATGACATTGCGGCCCCCTCCCATCCCTGTGTCTCGCGCGCGAGCAGGGACACACACGCACATGACCGCACACACGCTCGTGTGCGCGCACACACACGTACACACGTATACATACACATATACGCATGCACAGAAACCTTCCATTGCGGCTCCCTTACCCCCCCACCCCATACTCAAGGTTCCTGCGTATCCCCTCCCCCGCACATGCTTGGATGCTCACACACACAAACCCTCTCACACACTGTGGCACTCTTTAGTGCCTTCCCCTGACATACACACACACACACACACACACACACACACACACACACACACGGCCTCATACCCCTCCCCTGCCTTTCCAAGCCTCT
>PVHT020000027.1:108209-137484 GCA_004024745.2 Catagonus wagneri
TCTCCTATCAACTCCGCCGGGAACGGCCGCCCCCCTTCTGCCCCTCCCCCACTCCGCTCCCACGTGGGGAGCCCCGCTCCCAGGCTGGCCGCCCCATTCAAGGCTCCCTCCTCCATTGTCCCCGCCTGCCACTCACGCGGGCCATTAGCATTTCTAAAGCCCACTTCTCCCGGTCGCGCTTTGGCTCAGCCTGGGCAGAGGAACTTAGCTCTCTATAGAACAACTAACAATTCCAACTAACCTTCAAGAGCACTTTGGAGTATATAATTCACGTTTCTATACAGCCGTTTTATTTGCTTCTCATAACAGCCCTTAGCGGTGGGACACTGACAATCCCGGAGAAGTTCAGTGATTTGCTCAAGGTCACAAAGTAAATTCTAAAGCCAAGATTTCAACTCAGGTTTGTCTGATGCCAGAGGCCACATTCTTTCCACTACACCACCTTGCCTCTCTGTCAGGCTGAGCTTGCTTCTGCTTGGCTGGGCTTTCTTAAAAGGTGGGCTTGGCGGCTTGCTGCTCCTGGGGAATGGTTGCTGGATTCAGCCTGCAGAGGAGGTCCTGGGTGGATTCCCCGTGGCTGCCGCTAACCCAAGGATTCCACTGCCTGGGGAACACAGCCCGGTTTCAATCGCTGCGTGGGGAAGTGGTTAAAAAGATCTGGAGCCAGATACCAGGTTCAGATCCTGGCTCTGCCACTTGGCAGCAAGATGGACTTCGAGAAGTGACTTCATGCCTCAGTGTATTGAGCATTAAGTGAGCTAATATGAGGAAAGAACCTAGAATAGTGCCTGGACAGCACTATAGGAGCCTGGTAGTGTTATTATGGGTCCATTCACTAGTCTTCTGATGTCAGGATCAGCACGGTGTAAGCTTTGTTGTCAGACAGCCTATGATTCAAATCCTGGCTCCACCATTTACTAGCTGTGTGACTTTGGTTAAATGACTTACCCTCTCTGGGCCTCAGCAAGAACACGGAGCTAATCATGTTTCTCAGTTTCCGGAGGTTGTTATAAAGATTAAAATTTGCATAAGTGTTTTTTCCAAAAGGTAGAATGCCATAGACACCTATGCTTTAAAAATTATTGTTGGGGAGTTCCCGTCGTGGCTCAGTGGTTAACGAATCTGACTAAGAACCATGAGGTTGCGTGTTCGATCCTTCACCTTGCTCAGTAGATTAAAGGATTCGGCGATGCCCCGAGCTGCTGCATAGGTTGAGGATACAGCTGGGATCTGGTATTGCTATGGCCGTGGCCGTGGCTTAGGCTGGCGGCTATGGCTCTGATTTGACCCCTAGCCTGGGAACGTCCATATGCCGAGGGTGCAGCCCTAAAAAGACCAAAAAATAAATAAATAAAAAGTACTGTTAATAATTATAGGAGTTCTTGCTGTGGTGCAATGGATCAGTCTCTGGAATGCTGGGACGCAGGTTCGATCCCCAACCTGGTACAGTGGTGGGTTAAGGATCCGGCATTGCTGCAGCTGTGGCATACATAGGTTACAACTGGGGCTCGGATCTGATACCCCGGCTGGGAACTCCATATGCCATGAGGCTGCCAAAAAAAAAAATAATAATTCGGTTCAAGACCCTATTTAAGACCTTTAAATTTTTTGCCTCTTCCTGCCTCACCTCTGACTCAGGGATTCCTCTCACCCCTCCTGGGCTACAGTTGCTTCCCAGTGTCTGACCTACCCCAGGACCACAGCGGACAAAGCATTTTCTGAGCCTCCCCATGAACACTGATCATACAGAAGATAGCCAGAGATCACCAGGAATCTTCCTGTTTGCACTCCTGTTTCACTCTAGGTGAGCTCAACACATTGAAGCTTACAGAATCCATTTGTACCAGTTAGTTATGGCAACAGGGCCTCCCTCACAACCATTCTGGACCACAGTAGCACAGGGCGAGCTCTGTCTTTTTTTTTTTTTTTTTGTCTTTTATCTAGGGCCGCACCCGCGGCATGTGGAGGTTCCCAGGCTAGGGGTCTAACAGGAGCTGTAGCTCCGGCCTTTGCCACAGCCACAGCAACGCGGGATCCGAGCCGCGTCTGCAACCTACACCACAGCTCACGGCAACACTGGATCCTTAACCCACTGAGCAAGGCCAGGGATCGAACCCGCAACCTCATCGTTCTTAGTCAGATTCGTTAACCACTGAGCCACGATGGGAACTCCGAGCTCTGTTTAATCCACCTTGCAGATGAGGGTGCCGAGGCTCAGAGAGGGGCAGAAACTTGTCTATAGCTCCCAACTGAGACCAAGTCTTGGAGCAGTGCTCTCAGAGCTAATGCCCAAACAAAACACCCCGTTTTCTGTACTGTGGTACCTCCTTGCCAGATTTCACCCCACGTTGGGACACATATATTGGCCCATTCCACCTCCAATAAACAAAGTCGTACATCACCACAGAAAAATCATTTCGTGTGGTAGAAGCGGAATACCTATTTTAATTCTACAGACATTTGATCTTGGTGATAAGAAGGTCACTTTACTCCAGTGCTCACTTGAAAACAGGTTACATTTTATTTAGAAGAATCATTTTAATAAGCCAACATTGCTCCAGTTGGATTATGAGTCCAAACCACTTGGAAACACCCTCATCTCCTCAATTCTCAGGATCAGAACCATAGTAACAAAAAAAAAAAAAGAAAGAAAGAAAGAAAAAGGGAAAAAAGCTTCTCTAAAGAAGATCTAGGGTTTCAGTGTTGACAAGTGACTGGGTGGGGCTGGGAGGTAGGAGCATGGGGGCTGTGGATTACAGAATTCCCAAGGGCTTATGTAGTTGGTAAAAGCATATTCAATAGACCTGGTTTTCTCCCATGTAGCAAAACCTTTTTGGCTGGTATGGGACACACGGTATATGGAGGGGGGGATGTGTATTAGAAACACTGAGCTGACCCAGTCTCCTCGAAAGGGTAGGCCTGACCACCCGCTACGCCACTGGGTTCACTGCTGCTCAAACTGCCCCTGTGAATGGAAAGAGGGCCAGACTATTTGCTCAGACTCAGGAGTCCGTCTGTGACAGTCCAAGGCCAAGTCCACTGGTCATGAAGAATAAAGGGCCAAGCTTCACGCAACCGGGGATATTTCCGGAAAAGGCCACAGTGTTACATTCTGGAGAAAGGGGGTTATACTGGCACGCATCACTATTGATAACTAGATACCATGGACATGTGGGGGTGGGGGGCACAGGAGGGGCGTGGGAATAGAATGCTCCAACTGAAAGAAAGTATCTTTAGGCCCATCTTTTTTTTTTTTTTTTTTTGTCTTTTTGCCTTTTCTAGGGCCGCACCCGCGGCATATGGAGGTTCCCAGGCTGGGGTCTAACAGGAGCTGTAGCCCCCGGCCTTCGCCACAGCCACAGCAACGCGGGATCCGAGCCGCGTCTGCAACCTACACCACAGCTCACGGCAACGCCGGATCCTTAACCCACTGAGCAAGGCCAGGGATCGAACCCGCAACCTCATGGCTCTTAGTCGGATTCGTTAACCACTGAGCCACGAAGGGAACTCCAGGCCCGCCTTCTAACTGTAATATCCTGAGAAGGCAAGGGGGTGACTCGAGCTCACCGGTGACTTGACATCAGCACCAAGAGGAGAACCCGAGTCTCTGAACTCCCGTGTCCGCCTCTTTTCCGCCTCCCTGTCACAGTGCACAACTCTCTATCCCTGGTGACTTTAGTTACCTCTGCACCTGGGCTTCCTCAGGCCCATACTCTGCCTCTAGATTTGTGCTGTTCAGTTCGATAGTGCGCAGGTCAGATGTGCTGGAAGTGTAAACTGCACACTGGATTTGGAAGGCAGTGTGAAAAAAGAAAGTAAAAGATCTCATTAATAATTCTTATATTGATTATATGTTGAAATGATAATATTTGGATATAGTCAGTGAAATAAAATACATTATTAAAATTCATTTCTTTTGGGGGGTTACTTTTTTTTTTTTTTGTCTTTTTAGGGCTGTACCTGCGGCATATGGAAGTTGTCAGGCTGGGGGTCGAATCGGAGCTACAGCTGCCAGCCTACACTGCAGCCACGGCAACGCCAGATCCGAGCCGCATCTACGACCTACACCACAGCTCACAGCAACGCTGGATCGTTAACCCACTGAGCAAGGCCAGGGATCGAACCTGTATCCTCATGGATGCTAGTCAGACTCGTTTCTGCTAAGCCACAATGGGAACTCCTTTGGTTGTACTTTTTGTGACCACTAGAACATTTCCTAAGTGGTTCGCATTATATTTCTATTGGACAACAGTGTGCCACATCTCCAGCAGCAGTAACCATCCTGTCAGTTCTGAAGAGATGCCCAGAAAGGGCAGGATACATAATGGAAGAAGGTCACAGCAGATGGCAAGGAGCCAGGGCCCAGACTGGCAGGCAGGAAGGCCATGGAGCCCAGGGTCAGAGGCTGGGTTGGAGTCGGGCGGGTACATGGTGGTATCTGGGGAGGAGACTCTGATAGGCAGCTCATGGAGGCAGAGCCACAGGGCACGGGGTTGAAAGGCCTGACTGAAATCCTGGGAAGATTGGGATGAAGCCGAGAGGGCAGCAGTCCTGAAGCGCAGTGCTGGAGGCCCTGAGCTCTTCACTGGGCTGAATCCCAGTTCTGCCACTTGCTAGCTGTGTGACCTCGGGCAAGTTACTTAACCTCTCTGTGCACCAGGTTCCTCTTCTGTAAAATGAGAGTAATGCTAAGAGTTCCTGTGTCACAGGATACATGTACAGGTCTTGGAACAGTGCCTGGCACACAGTAACAACTCAAAAGGTGGTAGCTCTCTTGTAAATCAACTGTAATTCAACAAAACAAAGGTATTAGTTATCATTTTGATCATGGCTTGTCAGGGAAGCAAGCCAGGACTGTGCTCTCACAGCATCCTCTGCAGTCCTAGGATGGGCCTGGGCTGATGAGTGAGGGGGCTAGCTGTTGGATCTGGGGTACGAGGCAGTGGCACAAATTGAGACTAGCTGTGGCTGCTCTTGACCCCCCAAGCCAGGAGTCCAAGTGAAGCTTCAGCTGAGGTTGGGGGTCAACCCTAGGGGCCACGATGGTGGCTCTGTGGGCCTAAGAGGCTGCAGGCCCAGGAAACCAGACAGCTCAGCCCAACTCAAGTCCCCACTGCCCTTTCTGGGACCATCCCTAGATGTGAGAGGCTTTGTCCCAGCCCTGCCATGCATAGGGATTCGTGGGCCTCAGCTCTGCAAGGGAAAAATCACAGGGAGACATGTAAATGCCCCTGTCTGTAGCTCAAATAACAAGACCCAGCTCTTGCCGCAAAGCCAGAAGCGGCACTTGACTGCTCCGAAGTCTGCTGTTTCTGTTTGTGCTCGGCTCCGGGCTTAGAGAGGGGTCTAGGCAGACACAACACTCCATTGATATTCTCGGTCATGCCCTGGAGTTGAGCTCTTCTTCCTGCAGCCTGGTCCAGCCCTGCAGAGAGCCGAGGCCTTGAAAGTGGGTCCTGCTCCCCCCCGGCCCCGCCCCCCCCCCCCCCCCCCCCCCCCCCCCCCCCCCCGACTCCCTTCACTCTGTTGGAGGCCCTGCCGAGAGGCAAGCGCGGGTGTCAACAGTAGACTCGGAACAGAAAGGATTTAGGAAATACTTTTTAATATCTGGCCTAATCCAGTGAGGCGTGAGGCACTAGAATAGGAGACCCAGTGAAGCTGGGATGATCCAGTCCGAGGAAGGGAGTGATTTCTGGTTTCTCAATGACTGCTATTCGGACCTTGACTTCAGAAGTGGGAGAGAAGCCTTGCCCATCTGGTTGGAATTTACTGCAAGCAAAGAGAGAGATGGAGAGGGAGGGAGGGAGGGAGAGAGAGAGGGAGAGGAATGAGGAGGATGTTTGTGTGTCGGGGGCGGGGGGGAGGTTGGGGGGAGAGAGAAAGGCACAAATACAGGAGCACTGAAAGAGAATCTAATCTCCTTGGCCATCGTCTCCCCAAACCTGTGCCTTAGCATTGGTCTTTGGCAGCATTGGCCTGGACGCCAGCAGAGTCAGGAGTTTTCCAAAGCCCCCTGGGGCCAGGGCATTGAGCAGACGGTGGGTCATGGGTGATTGCCGGACTGCTTAACTTAACTGTAGGGTGAGGCTAGGTCAGCTCCCTAGGCCCGAGAAGCAGAACAGCCATCACCAGGAGCTTCCGGAAACGGTGCATGTGTGTGTACAGGCCAAGTGTGTGTGTGTGCACGTGTGTGCATGCCCGTGCATGTGTGGGCGTGTATGTGTTGGGGATATTTGTGGCCAAGGCCTGCCAGGAGCACAGAGGGCCTCCAGAGACATCCTCAGTCCGGGCTCAGGCGGGCACGGATGGCGATGAGGGCTAGAGCAGGCCTGGCTAGGAAGCAGGCAGATCTGAGAGGGGGGAAGAGCTGGGCAGAGACTGACAGGCCAGACACGAGATTCTCGCACCCAGGGGAAGGCCTAGCCAGTGGCAGGCTGGAAGCTCTGTTGCCGGAGACAAGGCCACTGGCACTGTCACCTGAGCTGGGTGCTCATCATTTGACCACACGCCGACTATGGGTGCTTGAGGCTGGCCTGGGCGGTGGTGGGGTGGCGGTCGGCCCTTGTATAAACTTCTTCATGGAGGGGGGCGTGGTCAGCAAGCAAATCCGGAGAGCCCTTGCAGACTTCACAGAGAGCCCATGAGAGAGCAAGCCCAGACCTTCGGCTGGAGCTGGGGCGAAACTGATGATCGAAAGGGCTAGGGTATCCGCTTTCCTAGCAAAACAGAGAACACTGAGGGAAGGGGGTGTAAAGTGATGGGAGCACTGGACAGGGACTCAGGAGGCCTCCGATCTAGACTTAGTCCAGAGTCTGGTCTCCTGCATGACCCTGAGCCATGTCTCCCCTCTCTGGGCCGCAGAGTCTGTCATCTGGGAGGGAGGGCCAGGCTCTGTGATGGTGAAGGCCAAGTGCTGATGAAGTCAAGACTCACCGAATCAAGACAGATACAGAGAATCTATTCATGTCTGCAGACATCTTTGAATCCTTTCCATCTGAGACTCAGTGGGACCTCCCAGAGCAATCATCCTTCCACAGGCAGACCCCACCGCCCACCCCACCCCCTTCCCCCAGCAACTGCCCCAGCCCAGACAGGAATTGTCACCCACTTGCCTTTAGGAGAAGGTGCAAGCTGCGCCCCATCTCTCCCATCTCACCTGAACCTCCGGAAGTCCTTCTCAGATCTCTCTCTCGTCCCTTCTTGATACCAGGGTTCTCCCGAAAGCAGTGTCTCTGGGGTCCCATTTTTAATTTCTTTTGTCCCCCCACCCCCCACCCCGCGCCCCCGACCGAGGAGAGGAAGAATCTGACGGCACATCTGTTTGGAATTTCGGGGTGGGGGCAGGGAAGTGAGGCCGTTTTTGCTTTTCCTGCACTCCAAGAGTTCCAGGGTAGGGAAGCAAACGGTGAGAGCCAGGGGGCCTCCCCCCACACACACACCCCCACCCCCCACCTCCCACCCCCCGTGGTCCTTGTCAGCTGCCTTCTCGGCCTTTCTCATCACCGAGACAAACAAACAATCCGGAGGCAGACCTGAAACCTGGGGCGGAGAGACGGCAAAACAGCGTGGCCGGGCTCCGGCCTTAATGGGCCCCAGCCCTGGCCTGTCTGCTCCCGCCCTGCCTGCTTCCAATGTGTTTCTGATTTGTACTGAGCTAGCGGCTCTGCCACGCTGAATGTGGCAGCTGCCTCAGCCCCGCCTCTCAGGGATCCAGGGGTGGGAAGGTTGCGAGAAGCCAGCTTGGTGTAGGGGCCGTGGTGGCAGGAACTTTTGAGACATATACACAGACGTGGCTGGGGGAAAGGGTGGATTTCATCTGGCTATAAACAAACATGCTTCTAATTTAGGGACCCAGGGGTGCCAGTCACCAGATCCCACTTACCCATTTTCCGGGGCGGGGGGGGGGGAACGGGGGGCGGGCAGGCAGAGCAGGAACTGGAGTGGGGAGTGCCTGGGGACCGGAATGGACTCTTTTCAAGGGAGTCCCACTCCCAAAAGGTGGCAGGGGTTTTCCGGGGCTGGGAGAGGCGGAGGGGAAAGACAATGAAGTTCCAGGCAGACTTTTCTTCCAGAAAAGGCGTAGGGTAAATGAAGACAAGGAAGTTTGGTGTCTGCAAAATATCTGAGCAGCAATAGCCAGGGAAGGAGAGGTTCCTGGCCTTCTGCACCCCAAATCCTAGAATGGGAGAATTTCGGAAGTCATGGGGCCACTTACCATACACTCTGCTCCCTCCAGGGGACCAGCGTTTATAAAAACTGTTAGTCAAGGGTCTGGATAGCTTGGGCCCTGGGCCATGAAGGGGGACAGGCAACCTATCATTTTGCTCTTTTGCCTTGCACACTTATACTTACATTCAGATGGGTGAACTTTTGAGCACCTGGGTGAAGCATCCTGGCCCGTTTTCTTGGCACTTTCTTCCTGGCCCTGTGCTTAAAGATAATACCTATATGTTCTTCAACGCTGAGGGGACCAGTTGAGGAGATAAAGAAGTTGCCTACCACTTTTTGGCCAAAGCAGTTCTTCAAGTCGTCTGCTAAGATCAGTTTCCTTTTTCATTCCTTCGGCTCTTTCCCAGGCCTTGATGCCACTGCTTCCCATTTCAGGGATGTCTTTAACTCTGGAACTTGGACCAAGTTTGGGGTCAGGGTCAGGGCTGAATTGAAACAGCTGGCTTCACTCCGTAGACCCAACCATGGGTGCGTGGAGACGTCGCTTCAGTCCCGGCTCTGACAAGCTGTCCCACTGCTGCTCTCCCAGCCTGGACCCAGTCTAGAGATCGAGCTGCTGGGGAGCCAGGTCTGGTGGGTAGCGGGGTGCTTGACCAGCTGGGCAGAAAAACATGAGAAGCCGTGGAGAACCTGGGTTCCTCCCCAGAGGAGAGCCCTGTGAACAGACGGGGGCGGTCTGGGCCGCTGAGATGAAGGCAGCCTCCCTTCCAGACCCCCATTCACAGGAGTGTGGGCGGGTAGGGGAGCGGAACGTCCTCAGGAAAGCAGCTCCTGGGACCCTGTGGCTTCGTGGCTATTTATTCCTCCTCCTGCTTTTCCTCAAGCCCTAAACATTTCTCACAGCGTCTGGCCAGTTCCAGTTACGCAAGCAGTATTGTGTGTTAACAAGAAAAATATCCATCGGGTGGCGTGCAGAATCCAAGGTCCTTTGTCCCCCAGGCCACCCAGTCCTTCCCTTCCAGCTGCAATGCCAGGCTCCGCTGTGAGGTGAGAGGAGGGAAACTGTCCCCATCACCACCGCCTCTGTCACACAGCAGGGCATACACCCTGGGCCCGTGCATGGTGTGGTGTGTGTGTGTGTGGGGGGGACACACACTTTGCCCCGTGGGCCTTTGGCAAGTGAGGGCACTTGGCTTGGCCTCACCAGTGTCAGGGTGGGCAGACGGGGCTGCAGGCGACATCTCTTTCCTCGTGGCACTGCCCCTATACCCATGGCCAGGCGGCCCCATCTCTGATTCCCTAGAGTTCTTCTCTTGTCATTCTTAACCTTTCCCCTGCCTTTCCGGTTTCCGCAGGGTTCTCCCGGGCCCAGAAGCCACTGAGTCTGGGTCTGAGGATGCTGCTGTAGAGGCGACAGAGACGGGTGGCAGCCAGGGGAAACAGCGGTTGCCGACACCGGTGGGGGGTGAAAAAGGCCAGCTCCAGGCGGAGCTCTGCCACCACTGTGACTACTGGATCTTGGCAGATTCATTCCCCAACCAGAATCTAGGTTTCCCCATCTCACAAAGAAGGGAAGGGAGTTTAGATGAAATGGCCACGAGGGGCGCTGGCGCCCAGACAGTTGAAGCACTGGGACCCCACCTGCTGTGCCCCGTGATGCGGGCGGGCGAGGGCCGGGAGTGGGGAGGCCATCGGGTGCTGCCAGCAGTGACCAAGGGCTCAGATTCTTTTCTGAGGCCACGTGGAGCCAGCCCCGGCTGCGAAGTAGGCTGGGGCCGGGCTCCTTCATGGTGAAAAGGGAGACAGAGCCATTTCATTCATTCATTCAGTCATTCATTCATCCATCTAGCAAGCACGTACTGGCACTCACAGTGTGTCGTCGGGCACTGTCCCACGGCATCCAGCCCACCCAAGAGACCTGTCATCCTCAGACCTATCTCTGTGGTCAGAGGCGTCTGCCTGGCCCCTCTTCAGCTCAGTAACTTCTCCCCCATAGTCTAGAGAGGCTGTCCCCACTTCCGCTGCACCCCACCTCTGCCCAGGCTAATGTTCAGTGGCTCCTGAGCTCACATTTTCTGGATGGCTGCCTGGCTGCATCCCCGGGGCACTCTCCTCCTCTGCCAGAACAGGCCTCCTGCACTCCTAGGCTTATCTCTCGCAGGCTATTTAGCCCTGTGCCTTCTTCTCTCCTGTTCTTTCTCCGAACACTGAAGATTCTTCCTCTTGCTCTCTTTTATCTAAGGTGTGGCCGGGCCCCAGGCCTCCCAGGGGAGCCTTCTGGATCAGCCGCAGTCACACACCCATCCCAGCTCTGTGGCACTGGACACCCCCGCTCCCAGCCCCAGGAGCACCCCTGTGCCCACCTCTTCTCTGCGCAGGCGTGGGCAGTCATATTGACAAAGAGAGACTGCAGGCAGGGAGGGGTGTGTGACTCAGCATGGGACTGGCTATGTACTTGGGCGAGGGTGGTGGCGGGGATGCATGGTGGAGGGGATGGGGGTGGGTGGGTAGGTGCCGGTGAGTGGGGACGGAGGAGTGTGTGGAGGGGGACAGCCAGCTGGGGTATGTGTCAGAGTGAATGGGCCGGTGTGTGGCTCCATGTGCGACCCTCCCAGCAGCCGTCAGCCTGCATTAGCGCACACATGGGTGAGCCTGCACGTGGGCGCAAGAAGCAGCAGGGTACAGGGGAGGGTGAAAAAAAAAAAAGCATTGGCTGCGGGGGCAGAAAGAGGTTTCTGGTCCCTGGCTGCGCTGCTGGGGTTTCTAAGGTCCTTCCCCACCTCTGGGCCTCAGTTTCTCCATCTGTAACCCGAGAGGGTGGAACGGGAAATCTCTAAGGGCTATTGCAGATCTAACCTGCTCTAGTTCCTTGACGTTCTGTGCACTAGGGCAGTTTCAGAAACTCGTTCTTTACGCAGAAGGAGGATACCAGGGAAAGACACCCAGAGTCACCTCATGAAACAGGCATGCAACTTCCTTTCCTCTTCCGTAAATTTCACACTTTCCTTGTACTTTGCTCTTGCTAGAGCCAAGGTCACGGCAGAGTGGGAATGCATCTGAGAAACCTCCCCTAGTTAAGGAACGCTGGGGAAAGGAGACCCAGGACCATCGATTCCGGACTGAAAGGGGGCAATCCGGGGATGGCATGTGTTCACAGAATCATAGAGGAGGCTGCTGGGAAGAGCCGCAAGGAGCCCGTGGCTGCCGCATCCCCACTAGGTCTTCAGGACAGCAGCTGTCTCCTGGAAGGCGGGGCATCTCTGGAGGCCAGCAAACACCGTGTTTCCTTTGAGGACGGGTGTTAGAGATAAATAAAAATAACAAAGTTTTCTGAAGATGCTTTTATTCACTCTTTACATAGGATTCTAAATATGCACTTTTTTTGTTTTGTTTTTTGGCCACCCTGTGGCATATGGAGTTCACAGACCAGAGAGCAGATCCAAACCGCAGTTGGAATCTATGCTGCATCTGCGGCAGAGCCAGGTCCCTTAACCCACTGTGCCAGGCTGGGGATCGAAACTTCGTCTGGCACTGCAGAGATGCCACCGATTCTGTTTTGCCACAGTGGGAACTCTGAAATATGCACTTAACAATATCACAATTGTATCGGGAATGGCTTAGGGGGTCTGGTGGCAATTTACAGGAGGCTAAAATCTCCACTCCACCCGTGGTACCACCACCACTGAGCTGAATTTGACTCCTGATCTTAGCACTAGCATCCCTGGATGATCTTGGACAAGTCACTCCCCTTTCCTGTGCCTCTGTTTGCCCATCCGTACAATGCTGGAGGGGCAGGGGTAGGCTTCCATCGGCTCCAAGAGCCTGTGTGCATAGCCAGCTCTCACATGCAATGATCCCCGGCTCTTCTAAGACCTTGAGCTGTGGGAGGAGAGGTCAGCTCCACTCACATTCCAACGAAAACAAGAGGCCAGGCTTTGGAACTCAGGCAGGGAAGCACACTTTCTAAGTCTTGATTGGAGATCAGAGAGGTGAAGGGACCTGCCCAAGGTCACAGAGCAAGTGGGTGGCAAAGCCAGGCCTTCTGGGTCCCAGTCCAGTGCTTCTCCATTGTCCCCCACCCATATGCGACTGATTTACCTCGGGGAGGGGGGTGGATCTAGGAAAATGGGTGGGAACTCGGGAGTGCTCGCAAAGAGCCACAGCTGGGTCTGAGAAGGTTAAATTCCCAGCTGGAAGCATTCATGGAGGCCTCTAGAAACCGGGCAGTCCTTACAACTTGCAAATAAGTACTTCAGGCCACAGGAAATGATCCCAGACCACAAGGCCCCAGGATTGCAGCAGAACAGTCCTGCCTGCGTGTCAGCCAGGGTGTGGGAGACGCAGCCTGGGGTGGGAAGGGGAAGGAGGCATCCTACGCAGACCCTGACTTTAGGGCCAGTTCTGTTATTTTGCTAGCTGAGGATCCTCGGGCAAATTGTGACCCCCCCCCCCAGCCCCATCTGTGAACTGGTAACAGTAGACAGTAGCTGCTCAGGGTGTTGCTATGAGGAATAAGGGGCTCTCCAGCGGAGGCGGCATGCAAAGGCACTGCAAACTAAACATGCAAAGGCAGTGCAAACTAAAATGCTGTTCAGGCCGGAGGGATTGTCCTGTGCTGAGAATTGCCCGCTTGTATCCACGACCTGTGGCGAACTTCGGAGGAGGTCACCCTGGAGGTGCCACGTTCCAGGGCCACTGCCTCCCGTTTGGGAAGAGTGGGGAAAGTGGGTGATCATTTATTCCTTGGGGGGGGGGCGAACGGATGTGCCTTTGGGGTGGGGTGGGGTGGGGAGTAGGGGCTGGGAGCCTGCGGAGCAGCCTTTCATGTGGGGGCTGAACCGAGGTGTCCCGAGGCAGAGCTGGGGCCCGTGGGCAAGGAATGCCGTTCCACAAAGCCGCCCCACATCGCTGAGTCCCGCCTTCCTTGACCACAGCAGCGCACGGGGACCTGGGGGAGGGAGGCGGGGCTTCTGGCCTTTTCTCTGGGAAGAATCTCTTCCAAGAGGGTCCTCGCCAGAACACAGGATTTCCATTTTAATGCTCCCTGGCAAACTGCCCTCCCCCGAAATCTGCTAAAGGCTCACGGAAAAGCCTTTAAAAACACACTAATTACAAACAATTCCTCGGCTTCTCCTGATTTCCCTCCACGCGGCACGGGGAGGGGGGCGGGAAGGGGGCGGGGCCAGGCCGGGCTGAACTGGGGGCGGGGGGCGGAGGCGGGGAGGGGTCGCTTACCCCCGCCTGCTGCTTTGTGTGTGAAAGCCCTGCCCGAGCCCAGCCCCAGCCTCATCGCTGAACCCAAGGGCACCAGGACTGGATCTCCTGCTTCCTTGTGGGTGTCCAAATCCCCAGCTGGGCTTGGGTGGACCGGGAGAAGCTATGAAAGCCTAGAACAGGCACTTGGGGAAAAGGCAGTGGGTCTCTGGGAAGCCTGGTGTAAAATGGAGCCGGAACATGAATTTCAGGGGGCTGTGCCTGCCCGCCCCCGTGCCAGCCCTCACCCCTCAGCCCTGCCCTGCCCGCTGCTGCCTAGGAGCCCTTGAACCCGAGTCCCTGTTGCCTGTGCAGCCATATACTCTAGAGAGTCAGGTGTCTGAAAGATGAAATCGTTCCTGAATTCCCACCTCGGCACCCCCAGCCCCAGCGAGTGGGAGGGCAGGTAACGGTTTCTGAGCTCTCCCAGCCCAACAAAGCCTTTGCAATGGCTCTCAACAGTTCTGGCCTAATCTGGGAGAGTGCCTGGGGGCATCTTGGCTAAAGTTTGGTTTGCTCACAGCAACTCTTACAAGCAGGGCCCCAGCCCTGAAGGGGTCATTCTGTGCCTTTTGGAAGCTGAATGAAAGGAACCCCATTAATCTGTTCTGACTGGCCTCAACTAATGTCTTTGTTCATGAAGAGCTGGGAGGGGGGACTATTTCATGCCTCTCAGGCCTTTGTCTGTTAATAGCAATAATCACTAGCTCTCCTAGAGCACGTACTCTGTGCCAGAGGCAGTTCTAAGCATCTACATGTACTTCCTCATTTAATCTTTGCAACCGGCTCTGTCAGGAAGAAACCAAGGCACAGAGAAGTGACGTGTCTAGGGTCACACAGCTGGTAGTAAAGCAGTCGGGCTTGGAGCCCAGGCGGTATGGCTCCAAAGTCTAGATAACTGTGTCTACCATGAGGAATGCCTGCCCCTTGCCGGCGATTCCACATGTGTACCCTCCCATACAGCAACTGTGTAAAGCAGACAAATGAGGCAAGAAAGACACTCAGGGTTACGTGCCTTCCTCAAGACCCTAGCATTGGTCAGCAGCAGGGTTGGTATTTCAAAACCCAGCTCTGCCTGGCTCTTGACACACTGACTTTCCTCCAGTACCTTTGTCACTGGTGCAGACATGCTGAGAACTCAGATGCAGTGCTCTCTCTGTTGGGTGTTTACTGATACACCAGTTATTTGATTGTTTTATGTGTAGCATCTCATTTGAGACTTACACCTACTTTGTGAGGATGGGATTGTCATTTGCATCTGCAGATGAGAACACCGAGAGTCTTAAAGACCTTTTCTTTGGTCTTGCAACCCTCTGGGAAGGCCACCCCAAACCATCAGAGCGTTCACATACCCATTTCTTCAGGCACGAACCCTCCCCGGCCCCTGTCTCATTCTCTTGAAACCTTTATGGGTTGATCAGATGTTGGAGTCTTGGCTCTGCCACATCTGAGCTGGGTGACTTGGGGTAAGTCACTGCCCCGCCATGAGCTACATCATTCCAGGCGTGTGTGGCTGATCAAATGACAAGATGCGATGGGACAGCATTTCGTAAAAACTCTAGAGGGCTGCCCAGAGGCACGTGGGGGCTCTGAGATGAAGGTCCCCACCTCTGGGTTCCCATCCCTAGCGTTCCAGCATGACCTCATTGCACACGTGTCCAACACATGCGTTGGCACCACTGTTGAAACACACATACCAGCACCGGTAAGCTTCAAACAGATGGGCGGGAGGTGATCGGCCTTGCCCCTCAGTCGTCTCTCCTCCAGGCATCCACTAGTTCCTTTAAGCCTTCCTTCCAGGATGAGATTTCATGACCTCTTCCCCCAAGGCCGTTAGATAAAAGTAGAACCGTGTGTGTGGGGGGTGGTTTGGCATCATGCAGAGCTGGGTTTTAAAATCATGTTCTGCCCATTTCGAGCTATGCGATCTTGGAAAATTCCCTTTACCTCTCTGAGCCTCGGTTGTCTCATCTGCAAAATGGAGATGATACTGGTACTATCAGGCTGGTCTGAGGCTCAAATGAAAAGTCCTGGGCTGGGGGCTAGAGAGGCAAAGATAAATAGACCTCAGTCCTTGATATCAAGTAGCAGGGGAGGGAGGTCAAGCAGCAGGCAGATGGTCTCAAGTGCCATGATGGAATGTTGCCAGGGTTCTAGGGGCCCAGAAGAGGGCCACTTGTCTTAGTCTCAGAGGAGGAGGTGGCTTCGCAAGGATGGTGATGTGTGAGCTGGTCCTTGAAGGGGGAATAATAGCTAATAACAGCTAATACTTAGGCTGCACTTAACATGTGCCAAGCACTGTTCTAAGCGCTTTGCAAGCGTGAGCTAATTTCCTTCCTTATGAGATGAATACAGGCTTCTGAGAGAAAAAGAACTTTGTTATCCCCATTTTACAGATAGGGAAACCAAGGCACAGAGAACGTGCGTGACCTGCCTGCCTGCTTCATCACCCCTGCCAAGCTGCCCCTGTGAGGTGGAGTTTGTCACTTGAAGAAGAGGCCGAGAGAAGTGAGTGCAACAGGCAAGAGCGTGGTACGTGCTGGGGCTCAGAGGTGAGGTGGGTGAGCAGGGCCGGACCCCTCAGGGCCTTGTGTGCCAGGCCCAGGAACTTAAGACTCGACTCTGGAGACAATGGGGGAATTGCTGGCAGATTTTAATTGGGGAATTACATGCTTAGATTTGTCTGCAGACAAGGGCTCTCGGGCTGCAGGGTAGAGGCTGGTCAGAGGAGGACGCACTCTGGTGGCAGAGAAATGATAAAGTCCTGAATCGGGTTAGGGTTTGTAGAGATGGAATGCTTGGGATGGATTCCAGAGCTATTAAGGAGGTAAAACTGACAGCTCATGGAGTTCCCTTCGTGGCTCAGTGGTTAACGAATCCGACTAGGAACCATGAGGTTGCGGGTTCGATCCCTGGCCTTGCTCAGTGGGTTAAGGATCCGGCGTTGCCGTGAGCTGTGGTGTAGGTTGCAGACACGGCTCGGATCCCGTGTTGCTGTGGCTGTGGTGTAGGCCGGCAGCTACAGCTCCTGTTAGACCCCTAGCCTGGGAACCTCCATACGCCGCAGGTGCGGCTCTACATAAAGGCAAAAAGACAAAATAAATAAATAAATAAATAAAATTGACAGGTCATGGTAATTAATTTGATGTGAGGGGTTAGGGAGAGGGAGGAGAGAAGGTCTCGAGCTTGAGAGCCTGAGCGTATTGATAAATGAAACTGGCAGAAGTGGTGGCCTGGGGGTATGATAAGTTCTCTTTGGGGCTAGTGGCTTTGCAGTGTCTTCAGAGGTGTCCACCGGGTACATGTCTATATCGGCTGCGGTTTGGGGGAGTGGTCCAGGCTGAGGTGACATTTGGGATTCACTGGCCCAGGAGGAGATGGTGGAAGCCACGGGAGGGCCTGAGCATGCCCGGGGAGCATCTGTGGGGGAGGGGAGGCTTGTGAGCAGCACTTTGGGGAACCCAGCCTATAAGGGGGGGTGCTGAAGGAGAGGGGCCCGCGAAAGGGACTGAGAAAAAAAGTTGGTCCGAGAAGTAGGAGGAGAACCAGGGAAGTCACGTCTAAGTAGAGGGGCTCGAATTAGGGAGTAGAGCTTTTCCTGGAGCAGGAGAGGGGGGTCACAGATATCAAATATGGCTGAGAGGTCCACTGGGGTTAAGGATAGAAAAGCATCCAGTGCCTTTTTTCTTTTTTTTTTTTTTGTCGGCTGCCACGAGGCGTATGGAATTCCCCGGCCAGGAATCGGATCCCACCACAGCTACCGGGCAATGCTGGATTCTTAACCCGCTGTGCCCGGGGCCAGGGATCGAACCTGCGTCTCAGAGCTTCCAGGACCCCACTGATCCTATGGTGTCACAGTGGGAACTCTGAGAAAAGCATCCACATTCATGAGACTTCTGTCTTTAGATCTCTGGGGGTGGGGGAGCTGAAGTAGGGAGGGGAAGCCCACCGGCCTCGATCTGAGATGGTCAGAGCAGATAGGGAAGCGGGAACAGGTGAGCAAGGACCCTGGGAAAAGGAACTCAAGGGGAGACGTAGCGTCAAGGGGGACTCAAGAGCATGTGATAGGAATCTTAGGCCCTACCCTGCCGGATTCTTTGCTCCCTGTCCACATCCCCCACCCCCACCCCCGCCGACTTGGGTCCATGCCCTGGGCGTGCTGGGGTTTGTCAGGGCCTTTCAACCTCTCCTCTGGCTCCCTCCCTTTGCTTGGCTCTCGAATCCGCCGCTGGGAGAGCAGATGAGATGGCAATTAGACCAGTTGCAACGGCCATCCGCTCACATCTCTGTGCCAGGGCAGGCCTGCTGGCATCCCGCCAAACTCTTCGGGGCCAGCCCCACTGCCTGGGGCTCCCTCCCATGGGGCCCCCGTGGCCACCCTCTAGGGAGGAGCCTCCGGGAGACGAGAGGCCGGGAGATGGGCTTGCCCACCTCTCTGGCCTCTGCCCAAGCTGGGTGTCTGGGCCTTCAGGAACCAGGGGCAACCCTACCAGTCCCAGGACTGGGTCAGTGCCCATCAATTAAAGGGCAGGGAAGGGGGAGTGAAAGGAAAGAAGGTGGTGGCTGGGGAGTCCCTTCCGTGCTCCCGCCCTTCGCTTCTCATGTGACTCAAGATGTGCCCGCTTACCAGACTCCTGTCTCTCCCCCCCCCCCCCCCGTTAAGTCTTCTGAGGATTCCAGCTGTTACAAAAAGGACTTGCTTTTGACTTCTCTCTTTCAAAGCTGATGGGTTGCGGGACTGTCATAAAATGTTCCTCGATCTCAACATTTTGGGGGAGAATGAAGCCCATGAAGGCCTCAGTCCACTCTGCGTTGTCAAGACTCTCCTCCTTTCGCTCCCCCCCCTTCCGAAAGCATCTCAATGTCTGGCTCTGTGTTGGGTCGTGGAGAGAGAGATCACCTCCGCCCTATGGAGCTCACCATCTGGTGGGAGACACACGCCATGTCCCCCGATCATTCAGTGTCGTGCTGGCAGTCCAGGGAGGGAGAGCTAGGGAGGCAGTGATGGAGATCTAACTAGGTGCATGGGAGGCAGACAAGGAGGCAGAAGAAGCAGCGTGGGGAGAGACCTGGAGGCACACAATGGCCTGGTGGTTTGGGGGGAATGTGGCTTGGGTTCTGAGCGCCTCTCGTGGTCCAGGTGGGACACTGAGCAATAGAAAGGATGTCCTCCCTCAAGGATTGTCCCGTGTGAGGCGGTGGCCAAGAAGCAGGGGAAAGCTGCACGAGGCACAGCTTAAGGACTGCAGACACCATGTTGACGGTGGGTGCCAAGGGCCGCTGGGCCTGGCAGAGACAGAATGTGTGCGATTGGCTGGGGCCAGGCCGTGGCCGTTGAGTCGGCGGGTGCCAGTAGCGTGAAATCCTCAGTCTTCTCATCTCTAAAATGGGGATAATAGCACCTACTTCATAGGCTTGATATGCGGGCGAAATGATGTAATGCCTCCAAAAGGGCGTTGGAAATATGAAGCTCTGTGCCCGTGGGAAAGATCATCACTATCGGAGCCCCTCTTTCCAGGCCCCAGGTTCAAAGCTACCACCCTCAGGAAGCCTTTCCTGGTTCTTGCCAGCTGGGAATCACAGCCCCTCTTCTGATCAGCCCTGGCACAGCATCTGGGGGTGCCCCAAGGCAGGGCTATTCTGATTTCTCTCAGCCCGTGCAGGGTTTAGCCCAGGGTGGATCCCCCACAGATCAAGACCCACGTGCACCCGTGTGCTGCCAGGGACACGCTTGGCTAAAGCTACGAGCACGGGCCAGAGTCCAGGGGCCCACACTTGGAGAGGCCCTTAGGGTGCAGGCATTCTCGGGTACACCTTACGAATGCCTGTGCTTACGTCTGCTCCTCTCCTGCACGCGGCTGCCGCTATACGCATGTGTACTCCCAGCCTCTCCTCATTAGTCTGCTGGACTCAGTACCACTCACTGTAGTTTATAGACGAAAAAAGCAAGGCTCAGGGAGGTGTCCTGCAGCCAGGAAAATGTCACACGGAAGCTCTGGCGGGCACACGCTTTCCCAGGCCGTGTCCTCCGCCCTGTTGGTGCACATGTCTTCCCACTCTCCCGTCCCCAACCCAGGCTGACCAGATTTCTGCTCCACATTGGACTCTGAGGGCCCATCAGTTTAACCTCGGGAAGGGCTCACAGAGCTGGTCGCTTGCTGGGAGGGCAGTGCTGTTGTTGGGAATGGGGCGTGCATGGGGAGAGTGGTGGGGGGTGTCGGAGTTGAGGAGGGAGGGGAAAACCTGGTCAAAACCATGTCACAAAGGAGGGAGGGGAGAGAGAGAAAGAGAGAAAGAGAGAGAGAGAGAGGTTTTCATTCACAAAGAAATCATTATGGTTAATTTAATTCATTGTAGCGTTTAATACAGAAAAGCTTTTCTACAGAGACTGGGCATCAGGCCAACATTTATATATAAATGGGTTTTATTTTAAAAGCGAATGCAGTGAGGGGATAGACTGGGGTTAGCCCTCTCACTCCCTCTCTGCTTCCCCTGCTCTTTCTTTAGCTACCTTTCTGAGCCCGTGTAGACGAGAAATCGGGTCTCCCACAAAGCAGTGGCTCAGATTTTTTCTCTTATTTTTCTTCCCCAAGGGCCTGCTTCCTTCACTTTTTCAGGACTGTAGGGAGATCCTAGGCTGGGCCCAGCTCAGAGCTGTGTTGAGAAATCCAAATCCTTGCATGCTCTCCTTCAGACCGTACTTAGCGATTGTTCCACCCACCTTGTCTCCTTCCAGGGCAGGTTCTACCTAGTGCGTAGACGAGGACTTGAAGCTCAGAAAAGGGGCGTGGGAGTTCCCGTCGTGGCACAGTGGTTAACGAATCTGACTAGGAACCACGAGGTTGCGGGTTCAATCCCTGGCCTCGCTCGGTGGGTTAAGGACCTGGCATTGCCCTGAGCTGTGGTGTAGGTTGCAGACGCGGCTCAGATCCTGCGTTGCTGTGGCTGCAGCGTAGGCCAGTGGCTACAGCTCTGATTAGACCCCTACCCTGGGAAGCTCCATATGCCGCGGGTGCAGCCCTAAAATAACAAAAGGCAAAAAAAAAAAAAAAAGGGTCATGACCCGGTCAGTGCCAAGGGCAAAACTCAAACCCTGGTCTTCTCTTTTCCCAATTCTGTGCCCCAGGAAGATGTGGTCTCCTTTCCCTGTCAGCCCTCCCATCTGCAGCCAGCGTCTTTGTGGGCCTCGCACTGCCTTCCCCTGTACCTGAGTCAGGCCCAGATTTACCATTCCAGGCAGTTCTATAAGCCTCTGGACTGATCTCCCCACCCCCCCCCCCCATCTGTCCTAGTCCTCCAGCCAGCTAATCAACTAATTCACACTGTGGTGTCGATGGCAAATAATAACTTACTGTAAAGTGCTCATGGTGCAATTTCAGGCTCTCCGGGCTTGTTGGAGGCTGGAAAAGAGCTTCGGGGCTGGGGAGAGCTTTTAAGAGCCCATCACATTATATTACAAACCATTTATCCAGCACTCTGTGTTGCCACATATTCATTGAGTCTGGGATCAAAGCATACTGATGAACGCACTGCCACGGCTTGAGTGGCAGCAGCTCTTAAAGGAACACGTCCGAAGAGGCCCTCAGATCTGCCTGTGCTCATTTGCTTCCCAGCCCCCTAGCTCCAGCGGCAGGGTCCCAGGCACCCTTTCCTCTTGCTTAGCACCATTTGGCCCTGAGGGCAGAGGAAGAGAGTAAGAACAAGGGGCCAAAGCACCCACTTGAGCTCTCTGGGGAGTTGTCCTCTTTTCTTTTGTGTCCCCAGGCACCAGGTTCCGCTCTTAGGGCCAAACCAAGGTCTGTGTTTCCTCACATGGCAGAATGACTCATTACAGACCTCCCATGATATGGATAGTGTAACTGAAGCCTGGAAAAGTGATGCGATGCACCCAAAGCCATGACACTGGGGCAGTGTGGAACTGGAGCTGGCATTCAGATCTTGTGATCCTTGAGCCTCACTGCTGGCCAAAGTCCTCCTCCCCACTAACGAAGAGGACCAGCTCAAGGTGGCTACTCGGCTTGCCAGTGTCTGAGGATGGGGCTTCTGATTGGAACAGGCGCGCAGGGCCTTGCAGATGGCCTTCTTCAGCAACCCACTGGGCACTCCCACTTCCGTGGCAAGGGAGCTGGTTTGCCCAGCAGGCTGAGCATCAGGATGAAGCACAGAATCTAAAGAGGGAGCAGGAGTTCCCGTCGTGGTTCAGTGGTTAACGAATCCGACTAGGAACCATGAGGTTGCGGGTTCGATCCCTGGCCTCGCTCAGTGGGTTAAAGATCCGGCGTTGCCGTGAGCTGTGGTGTAGGTTGCAGACGCGGCTCGGATCCCGCGTTGCTGTGGCTGTCGCGGAGGCCGGCGGCTACAGCTCCTGTTAGACCCCTAGCCTGGGAACCTCCATATGCCGCGGGTGCGGCCCTAGAAAAGACAAAAAGAAAGAGGGAGCAGAGGCCTGGGTCCAGGTTCCGGGCCTAGGCCCCAGGAGAACTACTAGAGGTGCTTGAGGCTAAGTTCCCGGCCCTGGAGGAGGCCGGGAGTCCCCAGCAGCCTTCCTGTGTGTCCCCAGGTCTCCCAGTGGCCTGGCTGGTATTTGGGGTTCAAGCCCAAGGCAGTCCCACATCTGGATCCCGTTAGCTCGCTGCGTTCCTTCTTGGCTGGGAAGAATGCATGCGATGCCCGAGGAGCTGCCGGACTGTGGACTTGCCGCTCAGACTGGGCTATCAAAGTGGAGTGGCGGGGAGCCGGCCCCCCGGGGTGGGGCTTCCAGGGCCCTCCATCAGCACCCTGCCGCCGCCCCTGCCGCCACTGCCGGTAGCTCCGGGTGGAGCAGCGCCCTTTCAGCAGGCGCTCGCTGCTGAGGCCTGAGCCAAGGAGTGCGGCTGCCCAGGCAGGCCCGCTGCTTCTGATTAGCAGCTCACCCGCTGCTCTAGCCCCACCACCCTTCTCCCAGACAGGAGCCGCCCAGATGCTCCCGCAAATCCAAGACTGCGGCCAGGAAGGGGCCCTCTGCCCCTGGTCAGGGCTGGCGGAAGGAAGCTACCTCTGCAGCCCTCCCCTAGCTTTGAAAAAGCAGGCATTGGAGTTCCCTTCATGGCTCAGTGGTTAACGAATCCGACTAGGAACCATGAGGTTGCGTGTTCAATCCCTGGCCTTGCTCAGTGGGTTAAGGATCCGGTGTTGCCGTGAGCTGTGGTGTAGGTTGCAGACGCGGCTCGGATCCCGCGTTGCTGTGGTTCTGGCTTTGGCTGGAGGCTACAGCTCCGATTAAACCCCTAGCCTGGGAACCTCCATATGCCACGGGTGTGGCCCTAGAAAAGACAAAAAAAAAAAAAAAATACTCTTATAGGGCTTAGAATGGTGCTTGACACGTAGTGAGCTCCCAGTAAATTACTGTCGTTTCACAGTTTATTTGCATCCATTGACTCATTGGAGCTTCCATCAAACCTGTGACCTAGGGGTTGCAATGGAAAGCTAGGGAGGGGAGGGCCTTATCCCAAGTCACAGCCAATAGGGGCAGGGTTGGGACTCAAGTCTCTCTGTCCTCTACCCAGCCACCTGCCAGGCCACCATGTACCTCCCTGCATTGCCCATGGCAGCTCAGTCAAGCAACAGTAGGAAGGAAGTTTAAGCCGGGTTGAAATTCTCACTTTTGCCACATGGCTGATGGGCCAACAGGAACAGGTCAAGGATTTCTAAGTCTTGAGTCTAGAGAACGGCTCCTTCCTCAGGCCGTGGCCTCAGAGAGAGAGTGTAGGTCTCAAATCCAAAGGCCTAGACCTGTCTGGGGCCCTGAAAAGGGCCACTCAGTGTCCCCCAAGACTCATCTCCCTAAGGGGGGGCAATTCAGGTAGCGGGAGCGAGAAGCCAAGTCCGTGATGAAGCCAAGTACTGGGAGAGGACTTGTGTCCTGATGGTTGTGGCCTGGCAGCCAGGGGCGGGGCGGGGACAGGGGACACGGGGGAGGTAGGCATGCCGCTTTGGATAATCTGCTCAGAGGAGGGGGAGGGTAACAAGAGAATCCAGGAGCCCGCCTTCTAGCCAAAAGGATACCCACCTTGACCTTGTGCCTTGGGCAGGCTGGGGTAGCACCTGAAGCCATATTCCATTGCTCTTGCTTTCTAGGCAGCCCCTGGCCTGCCTCAGTGCTGCCTGATGGGGGTAGGATGTCAGGGCAGAAATGGGAATTGGAGTAGTCCTTGGCTTTCTCCCTTCTCCACACCCCCGGGGCTGAGGCTACTTCCCAGGCCTGCCCGCAGCCAAGGGATCCCGGCCAGCCCTGCAGGGAGCTGGCAGGAGAACCTCCAGGGAGTGTGACCACAGTTCACCCTGCCTCTGCCCACAGGGCCGGCTGGCACCAAAGGCCTCGGGCACCCTTTCTAAATCGAGCTCAGAGATTTGCTGAGGATTGAGTTCTGGAGGCAGGAGAGGGAAAGGAGGGAGGGGGGCGCTCCCGAGGATGCTGCTGATGCAGAGCTCTCAAGGCAGGTCCCGAGGGGCTGCTCAAACAGCAGATGCTGCTCCTCCTCCCCCAGCCAGGGGTGTGGGCGGGGATGAAAGCAGAGCCTGAATCCTGGGTTTGAGTCCACATGCAGCTGGTTGGTGAGTGCTGCCACTGGACGAGTCACTTCCTGCCTCTGAACCTGCGGGTCGTCGTCTGTATACAGAAGTGATAGGTCTCTGTATCAGGGCTGCAGTGAGCATGGAGCAGATGACACATGGAAAGAGCCCTCCCTGTACGGGGCCGGCACCAAAGAGGTGCTCCGAATGGACTGCCCACATGACCCATGCCCTGAGCACACACAGCTTTGTTCTATGTCCTAGCTTCCTTGTCATGGTCATTTGTCATTTGGGGCTCCCCCCGCCCCACCCCACCCCCAGTGGCATCCTGATTTTTGAGAAATTCGCTCTCTCCATTTTCTGTGGTCACAGTGGGGGAAGTTGAAAGCAACTGCTTCGGATCCAGAGGTCCAAGGGGCTGGTGCGTGACTTGGGCTCCCTCTTGGAGCAGGTGCCACAGCACAGGGAGGATATCGTGGCACCAGCTCCACGTGGCACCATGTGGCTACACGGTGGCATAGGTGTCCTAGCCAGCCTCTGCCACACTGTGCTCCCCGTTCTTTCTCAGGTCTGCTTCTGAGCTCCTATGAGTTCTGAGCCCGGCCCTCCAGAAGTCTTGGCACGAATTTCCTTTCTGCTCAAGGGCCCTCTGAACCCTCCCTTCTTCACCCCCCCCACCAGACTGTGGGGGCCAACAACCTGCCTCTGGTCCCCCAGGTCCCTTCTCAAGGCCTGACACACACACCCCTTGCAGACTCCTGGCCCCTGACCGGGGAAGGGAGCTGCGCTTTGCTGGAGACTGTGTAGATGCTGTCCGCTCCGCGGAGATCCTGCTTGACAGGAGCCAGAAGAAGCCGTCTCGTGGTGGAGACAGGGGTCGGGATGGATGACTTGCGGAGGTGCTGGGCAGCCTCGGCTGGGGAGACCTTAGCCACACGTGTTCGGTCCTTGTCAAGGGCCGGCCCAGAGCAGGCGTGTGCTTTCTTCTTGTTCTTGCCTTGTCGTTCAGCTGCTGTTGGACTAAGAAGACGAAGGTCAGTGAGGAAGGCCTCCACCTGCAGGCCAGGCCTAGTGGAGCAGTGCCGGGGCCCGGTGGGGGCTGGGGGTCGGGGAGAAGCTCGGCCGTAAGTATACACCGAATGGTAGAACTGGTTTCATTTTTCACAAAGGGGGGGTCTTACTCTCCATGCACGCATGTTTTACAACTTATTTTTTAACCTTAGCAGTAGGCGTGGGGCATCTTTCCACTGAACAGCCACAGCAGATCCCATAGTGTGGAATCATTTCTTAAACCAGCCCTCTAATGATGGCCATCCACGTTGTGTACAATTTGCAACTCTTAATACGCATTACAGGAGTTCCCGTCCTGGCGCAGTGGTTAACGAATCCGACTAGGAACCCTGAGGTTGTGGGTTCGATCCCTGGCCTTGCTCAGTGGGTTAAGGATCCGGCGTTGCCGTGAGCTGTGGTGTAGGTCGCAGACGCGGCTCGGATCCCACGTTGCTGTGGCTGTGGCGAAGGCCGGCGGCTACAGCTCCTGTTAGACCCCTAGCCTGGGAACCTCCATATGCCGCGGGTGCGTCCCTAGAAAAGAAAAAAAAAAAGGGCATTACAATTTTGTGGGTATCATTGTGCTTGTGTGAGAACTTCTATGGGAAAACAGCCCCAAAGAGTAATAATTGGCTTAGTTATATTTTTCTCTTCTACAACTCTGTCCCCTCAAGTAGATTGTAAGCTCTTGGTGGACAGGTTCAGGGTCCTGGAGCATGGGAAGAGAGAGAAGGAGATGAAGAGATCAAGGAGTTGACGGAAACCTTCTGACTTGCAGATAACTTCTGCAACACCAGTTCTGGCCCTTTGAGGACATAGGACATGGAATCAAGAGCCATCGTTCTGGACCTCTGGATCTGGCCCACATGTAGGCCAGCAGCCTCCCCCTGCCGTGACATCGAGCTGGGACAGGGTCACAGGCAGGACGTTTTTTGTTTTCTTTTTTAGAAGTGCACTTGCTTTTAATTAATTAGTTAATTAATTAATTAATTAATTTTTGTCTTTGAGGGCCACACCTGCAGCATATGGAAGTTCCCAGGCTAGGGGTCCAATCAAAGCTGTAGCCACTGGTCTATACCACAGTCACAGCAATGTGGTATCTGAGCCACTTCTGCAACCTACATCACAGCTCATGGCAACGCCGGATCCTTAACCCACTGAGCTGCCAGGGATTGAACCTGCGTCCTCACGGATGCTAGTCAGGTTTGTTTAACTGCTGAGCCACACCGGGAACTCCAGGCAGGACGTTTGGGTAGTGCTTCCACCCTCCCCTCCTTGTAGCCCCTGGGACCTGCTCTGCCTCCAGCCTGGGGTCCCTCCTCTCCTTCCCCTATTTGCCCACCAGAGACCAAGGTCTCCCCTGCTCTCCTCCACCAGGGCTACACACAGCTCCAGAGAGCACGCCCAGGCATGGCAGGGCGAGGAGTCCGGAGAGCTCGCAAAGTGCAGCGCCCCCTGGCAGCGCCTGGAAGTGGGTGGGCGGAGTGCAGGCCAGAAGCTGGGGATTTTTCCTTAATAACTACCTGGCACCCCAATTCATTGGCAGCTCTGCCTGCCTGGAAACTTGCTTTACACTCTGTGCCCCCCCCCTTTCAGAGGAGCCTTCATCTTCAAAGCTTTGGGGGAAACGGTTAATTAACCCCTATAGCCCTCCTGCCTGCCCAGAAGGCTGCTGATTTCCTCATCTCCGTGTGGCGGGGAAGGGGGGCGGGCAGTGAAACTGAAGCCTAGAGAATGGGTGTGGAGCTGGGATCCAAGTGATCCCCGCATCCCAGACAAGGAAGCTGCCTTCCCTTCCAGTCCTCCTCCCCCCGGGGTCGGGGGGGCCTTAAATGGCTGGTGGGACCTTCGGAGGCCAAGCCATACAGCCAAGGGGCTATAGGTTGAAGAGCTTACCTTACAACACGGTTTATTTTAGCTCAGTCCTGTCATCTCCCTGTGCCTCAGTTTCCTCAGCTTTAAAACAAAGGGGATTAGGTGTTCCCATCGTGGGGCGGCAGAAACGAATCCGACTAGGAACCATGAGGTTGGGGGTTCGATCCCTGGCCTCGCTCAGTGGGTTAAGGATCCGGCGTTGCCGTGAGCTGTGGTGTAGGTCGCAGACGCGGCTCGGATCTGGCGTTGCTGTGGCTGTGGCCTAGGCCGGCGGCTACAGCTCTGATTCGACCCCTAGCTTGGGAACCTCCATATGCCGCAGGTGCGGCCCTAAAAAGCAAAAACAAAAACAAAAAAAACCCATGATGCATTAAGGGCACCTAGTTGTCAGGACCATAGGGACAATTCAATGGGACATGGCAAGAATGAATGCCCTGGGAACTGTGTCCAAATAAAGATCTGAAGATATCAGGGGTAGCCGGAAGCTGCCTCCTGGTTGGAGAGGGCTGGCTGAGTAGAAGAGGGGCCCTTAAGGGGGAGTGGGTGAGGAGGTGGGACTCTTTTGCTCTGTGAGCAGGAGCTGCAGCCCAGCACTGGGCAGAGGGAGAAAGTTGCTGGCAGGAAGGAAGAGGCAGGAGACTTGTTCCGTGGCATCTTCCTCTTTCTTTATCCTCACTTTGTTTTTTAAGTGTTATTGAAGTATAGTTCATTTACAAGACTGTGATAATTTCCACTGTACAACACAGTGACCCAGGCATACATATACACATATCCATTCACTCTGATTCTTTTCCCACATAGATGATCACAGAACACTGGGTAGAGTTCTCTGTGCTATACAGCAGGTCCCCATTGCCCAGTCGTTCCATACACCCCCGTGTGTGCATGCCAATCCCAAACCCCCAGTTCACCCGTCCCACCCCTGACCTTGTCCCCTTTGGTAACCACAAGTTTTTCAAAATCTGTGAGTCTGTTTCTATTTTGCAAATAAGTTCATTTGTATCCTTTTTTTTTTTTTTTTTAGGATTCCACATATAGGTGATATCATATGATGTTTGTCTTTCACTCTCTAACTTGACTTAGTAGGATAGCTTCTAGGGCCATCCGTGTTGCTGCAAATGGCATTATTTCATTCTTTTTTATGGCTGAGTAATATTCCACTGTATGTACGTACCACATCTTCTTTATCCGTTCCTCTGTTGATGGACGTTGAGCTTGCTTCCAGGTCTTGGCTGTTGTAAATAGTGCTGCCGTGAACATTGAAGTGCATGTATCTTTTCGAACTATGGTTTTCTCCGGAGAGGTGCCCAGGAGTGGGATTGCTGGATTGCATGGGAGTTATATTTTTACCTTTTTTTCCTCCTCCAAGTTTTACACACACACACACTCATCTCTGCATTCGTATGCATATGTGTACATAAACGCACACACGAAGGTACCCACAGGAGAAGGAGCATCTGGGCCACATCTTGTACCCTTCTATATGGTTATGCACACAGCATCCAGCCACACGAAGGTGCTCCACTTAAGTGTCCAGAGTCTAAATGAAGCCAAGGAGGGACCGGCAGAAATTAGGTGGTGAGCTGAGTGCCAAATGAAACAGTCTCCTCAAGGATGGCTTCCTTTCTTGTTCTTATTTTTCTGACCACCCTCAATACTTCAGGTGTCCCTTTCTCAGGGCAAGTACCATAATTCTCCTTCTGTTCCAGTTATTTCTTCCCACGTCCTACTCCCCTATGAGACTGGTAAGCTCCCCGAAGGCAGCAACGGGATCTTATTTCTCCATGTCCCCTGCCCCTGGCACATGGGAAATTAGCCCGCATGTGTCTTCCTGGTGCCATTGGCAGGGGAGGGGTTTCATCTCCACACCCAAGTATGAGGTCAGCCTCACATTTTCTGCATAAGGATACTGAGGCTTCGAGTGGGGAAGTGACTTGCTCAAGGTCTTGCAGCTAAGATGAAGCAGAGCCAAGACTCCAACCAAAGCCAGTGCCCCTTATCCTCCTCTTAGAGCATGCCATCTTTTCTCTAGAAACTTCCAGGGGGCTCCCTGGGTAGGGGGTGCAAGCTGAATAGGACCAGCACTTCTTTGCGGGAAGGTTTAAGAGAAGCTGGCAGCAGCCTGACCTGAAGACTGGCATGGCTTGCAGATACCTGCGCCCTTGTGCCCCTTCCATTCAAGGAGCTGAGAGGCAGCGGCTGCTCGCCCTACGTATCAAGAGAGGCAGGGGGTGGCTGGGGAGGAGGAGGCCCAGAGAGGGAAAGTTCTGGCCTTGTGGTAGCAGAGCCCAGGACAAGACCAGAACTGAGCCAGGCCCCCCTGGGGGTGCGCTGGGTGAGGCTGAGCTAGGGCCGGCCGCTGCTCTTGCCTCCTCCT
>PVHT020000027.1:138484-157012 GCA_004024745.2 Catagonus wagneri
GGGGAGGGGAGGGGAGAGGTGGGGAGAGGAGGGGGAGGAGACTGGAAGTCCAGAGTAGGAGGCTTGTTTCTCTGGAAGGGAAACCTTCAAACGCTAATTGGTAGTTGCAAGTAATTAAAGTAATTTACTCAGATTATAAAGAAATTTCTTAAGAGTGATTAAGCAACTCCGGCTGTGTATGGTTGTTGGTAATGACTTCCCCAGGGGGATTAGTGCGCTTGGCAGGGTGTAATGGTCCTGATTCCTCGGCCTGGGGGGTGGGGCACAAAAGCTGAGGGCTGCTGGGGACCGCTGAGCCTTACCAGTAGAGGTTGACATCGGGCCTGAGTGTGCACGGAGCTCCATGGGTACCAGGTGCCCATCGTCACAGACTCGTTTGCAGGTATACGTGCTCGTGTGCACGGCGTATGCCTGTCCTCACACAAGGCCCCAGACCTGGACACAGGCGTGTAGACTGTTTCCCAGCTGCACAAAGAGACCCCGGCGGTCATGCCCCTGTAGGCACAGTGATGTGTGTGAACGCACGGCTTTCTGCCCACCTGGTCAGCCACGCCAGTCACGGGGTCAGCAGGCACAGCTACTGGCGCAGGGGCCACGCCCACGTCCACGCCCAGATATGGCAGAGCTTGCCAAACGTGTTTATAACTGGGTACATACATGCACGGTTGCGGGCACACGAGGGACAGTCATCTAGTTACACAAAGAAAGACATATTATCCACAGATGCAGTGACACGTGTGGACAGACACATGTCTACAATCACACACAGTTTCAGCGTATATCCTGACCCACGCAGACAAATGGAACCCCAAACGCATAGACTCGGACACTCGTACAGAGCCTCGTGCACAACTGGAAATTCACCTAGACACCCATCTCTCTCTCTTTCTCTCATACACACACACGCACACGTACACGCACATGCACACGCGTACTGTCAATTCTGCAGCGTGCTGAGAGCTGCTGCCCAACACCTCAGGGTACTCAGAGGTGGCTGAGTCAGGACCCAGGTGTTCTCGGGAGCACTGCTCGGTGGATCCCTCGCCCAGTCGCTCCTCCCCAGGTCACGCCAGGTGAATGGGAGGTGGGTCCGAGGTAGAAGGGGAAAAGAGCAAGGCCTGGAGGTGGGGCATGGCTGAAATGAGCTCAGAGGAGCCTTCGGTGACAGTGGGGTGGAAGTCACAGGGCACAGGCTCCAGGGCCCAGAGCATCTCTTTCTAACTATGTGACCTATTCACATACTCGCCCCTTCTGACACTTGGTTTCCTCATCTGCAAAATGAGGATAACAATGCTGCCGACTGCTCTTAGGGATGAAATAAAAAAAATAACATGTGGGAGAATCTCGCACACAGTAGGCTAGCCACAGATGGACACTTCTTTCTTTCTTTCTTTTTTGTATTTTTGCCTTATCTAGGGACGCACCCGTGGCATATGGAGGTTCCCAGGCTAGGGGTCTAACAGGAGCTGTAGCCGCCGGCCTTCACCACAGCCACAGCAACGTGGGATCCGAGCCGCGTCTGCGACCTACACTACAGCTCACGGCAACGCCGGATCCTTAACCCACTGAGCAAGGCCAGGGATCGAACCCACAACCTCATGGTTCCTAGTCGGATTCGTTAACCACTGCGCCACGACGGGAACTCCTAGTTGGAAATTTCTTTCCTCTGAGATACCAGGGACTGCCCAAGCCCGCCCCCCACCCCCGCCTTAGTTAAGGGAAAAACTCCTCCGAAACCCCCCCTTCATAAAGTAGTCAGATCTTGACTGTGCCTCACCCTCTGAGGCTCTCCCAGGTACAGACCACGGGGCCCTCGGAGTTGAAAAGTCTGATCAAAGGCGGAGAGCAGCCAGAGCCCTTGGCGCCCTCAGGAGCCCTAGCCTCCGGTCTTGGCATAGACTCTTGCTCACTGTATGACCTTGGAGAGCTCCCTTCCCTTCGGAGGTGGGGGGAGGGGGGCTCAGTTTCCTTCCCTGAGAGGGTAGGGATGGGGTGGAGTGCGGGAAGGAAAGATGACACTGATGATGGTCTGTAAGATTCCTCCCGGGTCTGCCATCCCAGGGTTCATATAAATGACCCATTTGAGTGTGGGCGAATGTGAATGATGGAATCGGAATGCCTGTCATTTAGCCCTAAGAGGGCCTCTGCTACCACCCCCCGCCCCAGGGCTTACTGAGTTTGAGGAGGGATGGGGGTGGGAGCTGAGCTTGAGGGCCCCTTGCTGGGGAATACAGGAGCCCCAAGTTCAGGCATAAAAGAGGGAGAGATGAAGTTACAAGCAATGTCCATGGAACCGTGGAAGAAAAGGAGTCTGGGAAAGGCTTGCGAGAATGCCTCCACCTACACCCCCCCCCCATTTCCATTTCAATGAATGCCAAGGGCAACTGGAACTCTACTCTCTTGACCCTTGGAGGCTTCCCCACAGTTGCTTTTCTGGTGATCGCCTCCCCGTCCCCCCCCCCACACACCCAAATTTGTTTCTCTGTCAGGAGTAGCTGGAAAGTCCTTAAAGCACAAAAGGGCCCACGGATTTGTTGCAGAGACAGCGGAAAGAAGAGATGTCTTCCCTGGTGCGCAGGGGCGGAGCAGGTGGGGTGGCCGGGATGTAGAAAGAGCTGAGTCCACTGCTTGTGAGGGAGGGGAAGTGGGCTCCGAGTCGCCAGACCCCAGGTCCTGTGGCTTTCCAGCTCCATCCACCCCTCACCACCTCCAAAGAGCCCAGCTCCCCTCACCATATATATTATCCCTCATTTGGCCAGGTAGGTTCCAACACCTAATGAGGACCCAGGAGCACGGTACCATCTCCAGGTGCTAGCACATAACATTCTCTTGTTGCAGCTTCTCCATAGCTCTGTGACAGTGGGGACCAGCCATCGCGTCTCAGAAGATACTACCTCGGCATTGGCAGAAAGCCCTGGACGCCCTGGTAGAGTTTTACCTTAAATGGGGCCAGGTCCATTCTCGCTTGACTCTGGACCTTGGGGTGCTGACACCTGCTCTCCTTAGAGCCAGGAAGGGCTCGAGTGCAGAGGGTGCCCACCCCTCCAGCCATCCCTGGCACCCAGTCTGGAGCATCAAGGTCCAAGGGTACTTGAGTCCCGAGGAGCCTCACCCATAAAACCTGGCCTGAGGTACCACCTTGCTTCTGGCAAGTGCCAGTGCATGGGTGCCACACCCTTCCCTTATTTGCTCCCAACCAGCAACAGTGGCCCAACTTGTCACCTGCTTTCCCTGGACACCAAAGTCTGGAGAGCAGTATAAAGAGCACTGACTGTGGAGCTAGACCTAGGCTCAGATCTCAGCCCTGTGGTTTGTAATCTGTGTTTGACTGTTTTTTTTTTTTAAGCTTTATTTATTTATTTACGTTTTGCCTTTTATCACTTTAGGGCCGCACCCGCGACATATGGAGGTTCCCAGGCTAGGGGTCTAACAGGAGCTGTAGCCGCCGGCCTTCGCCACAGCCACAGCAACGTGGGATCTGAGCCGCGTCTGCGACCTACACCACAGTTCATGGCAATGCCGGATCGTTAACCCACTGAACAAGGCCAGGGATCGAAGCCGCAACCTCATGGTTCCTAGTCGGATTCGTTAACCACTGAGCCAGGACGGGAACTCCTGTGTTTGACTTTGGACAAGTCACTTCACCTTTCCAAATGAGCCTCTCTCAGGTTCCTCATAGGTAGAGTAGACACTGTAGCCCCTTTGCCCTGAAGACTTATCTTGAGGGATAAAGGAGATGAATAAATTCAAGATCACCTGACACAGTTGGCCATCGATGAGGAACAGTTCCCCCTGTGGCCACTTACAGTCTCTTAGAAAGTATTGCTGGGTCCAAGGGGTCCCAAATCTCCATCTCAAGACTTCCCGTGGCCCTCTTACTTCCAGCTTCCTGTCCATGTCTTGCCCATTATTGCTTATCCTGGGACCCCTTGTTTCATGAGCCTCTTGGGGAGAGGCACCCTTCATCCAGATGGCGCTGGAGGAGAATATGATCCATCCTGGCAGATTTTAGAGAGGATGCTGGTGGACCTCTAGGTCAGAAACTTCAGTCTCTTCAACTTTATTTCTCATCCCCTCCTTCTTATCCTGCTGTCAGGGAGAGGGGGAAACAGCTGGTTCCCATCCTGCAAATAATAAGCCTGACATGCAAATCATTTTCCAAAATCATTAGGCCACAAAGATTCTATTCAGTTGCAATGTTTGCATTGGCCCCGCCTTCATTTCCCAGAGACATTCACTAGTAGAGACACTGGCACAGAGACACACCTGAGAGACCAAGAGATCTCAGGTCAGAGGCTTGCACAGATTTTCCCGGAGAGAGAAAGAACCAGGGCGATCAGTCTCAGTGGAGCCAAGAAGGCCCCTCAGTCCAGAGACCCTGAGCTTGGGAGGGATTTGGAATCTCTGCACTTTTTGGAAGGAGCTGCCCAATCACAGAAGCAAGAACTGGACTGGACTGAAGCCTTCCAGGTGTCCAGCCCCGTGCTAAGAGGAGAGAGAAAGGAATGAAGCGGGTGTCTTGTGCTCTCGGGGACTTTGTAGTCTAGTTTGAAGAAGCACACACCCAGGCACACACATAAATACACACACAGATACACACGCCAAGTTAAATAATAGAAAGTTTCCTAACAACAGTGCGTGAGACGTTACCAGATAGCGTATGCTCCGTGCCAGATGGAGGGGCTTGGGAATAGGTGCAGGAAGAAAGCATACAGTGGCCTTTCTTTGGCCAGCCCTGCCACACCTGCCCACGGAATAAGGGAAGAGCCACTTTCCTCTCTCCTGGTCACAAAGAAATCATCAGCCTTTGGCATTCTGGGAGAGTTGCCTATGAAAAACCTGGAGTTTTCCCAATGAACTGGGTCAAATGGTGGCAACTCATGGCTCTGGGCCACCTAGCCTCCTACTAGGGGCTATTTGGATACATAAAGGGGGTAAGGTGTTGGGGAAGGCCATGGTGTCTCAGTGAGGTTCAAAGTGAGGAAAAGGGGAGTTCCTATTGTGGCTCAGTGGTTAACGAATCCGACTAGGAACCATGAGGTTGCAGGTTTGATCCCTGGCCTTGCTCAGTGGGTTAAGGATCTGGCTTTGCCGTGAGCTGTGGTGTAGGTGTTGCAGACGTGGCTCGGATCCTGCGTTGCTGTGGCTGTGGTGTAGGCCAGAGGCTATAGCTCCGATTTGACCCCTAGCCTGGAAACCTCCATATACCGTGGGTGTGGCCCTAGAAAAGGCAAAAAGACAAAAAAAAAGGAGGAAAAGGAACTCCTGCTAGTCCTTGAACACCCACTGTGTGCTGGGCATTGTGACAATCATAGTTTAGTTTGATTAATATGTATCTTGGGGTGTTCCTCCTTGCGTTTATTTTATACGGTACTCATTGTGCTTCCTGGATTTGTGTGATTCCTTTCCCATGCTAGATAAGTTTCAAGCTGTTATCTTTTTGAATATTTTCTCTGGCCCTTTCTCTCTCTCTTCTCCTTCTGACACCCCTATAATATGGATGTTGGTGCATTTAATGTTGTCCCAGAGTTCTCTGAGACTCTCTTCATTTCTTTTCAGTCTTTCTTCTCTTCTGTCCTGCATCAGTTATTTCCACGAGTCTGTTCTCCACCTCACTTATCTGTTCTTCTGCCTCTTGTATTCTGCTGTTTAATTTTTTATTTCAGTTATTATATTTTGCATCTCTGCTCGCTTAAGTATTTATTTATTTATTTATTTATTTATTTTTGTCTTTTTGCCTTATCTAGGGCCGCACCCGCGGCATATGGAGGTTCTCAGGCTAGGGGTCTAACAGGAGCTGTAGCTGCTGGCCTTCACCACAGCCACAGCAACGTGGGATCCGAGCTGCGTCTGCGACCTACACCACAGCTCACGGCAACGCCGGATCCTTAACCCACTGAGCGAGGTCAGGGATCGAACCCGCAACCTCATGGTTCCTAGTCGCATAAGTTAAGCACTGAGCCACGACAGGAACTCCTCGCTTAAGTTTTAAATCGTGTACTTCTTTGCTCAGCGTTTGCTGTAAATTGTTAATCTTTGCCTCCAGTTTATTTCCAATGTCTTGCGTCATCTTCAGCATCATCAGCCTAAAGTCTTTTTCCTGGAGGCTGATAAGCTCCAGTTCACTTAACTGTTTTTCTGTTTGTTTGTTTTTTTTCTTGTTCCCTTATCTGAGTTATCTCTATATTTTCATTTTTATAGGTTTTGGTGTGGTGACCCCTTTGCCGAGAAGAGAGTTATAGCCTCTCTTACTTCTGATGTCTGCCACCCTTGTGGCTGAAGTTGGTATGGGGGCTTGCTGTAGGCTTCCTGATGGGAGGGACTGGTGCCTGCCCACTGGTAGGTGGGGCTGATTCCTATCCCTCTGGTGGGTGGGGCTTTGTCTCCGGGTGAGGGTGAGATTAGAGGCGCCGCCGGTGTGCCTGGGGAGTCTTTAGGCAGCCTGTTTCCTGATGGGTGGGGCTGTGATCCCACCTGGATTATTGTTTGGCCTGGGGCTTCTCCCCGCTGATGGGTGGGGCCAGATTTTCCCAAAAGGGCCACCTCCAGAGGAATACACACTAATGAATATCCCCGAGATGTTTGCCTCCAATGTCCTTCCCCCACAACGAGCCACAGTCACCCCCTGTTTTCCCAGGAGATCCTCCAAGAACTGCAGTCAGGTCTGTCCCAGATTGCTATGGAGCCTCTGCTTTGCCCTGGGACCCAGTGCACGTGAAAGCCTCTTTGTGCCTTTTAAGAATGGGGTCTCCATTTCCCCCAGTCCTGTGGAGCTTCTGAGCACAAGCCCCACTGGCCTTCAATGCCAGATGCTCCGGGGGCTCTTTCTCCCCGTGCCCGATCCTCAGGCGTGGGGACCTGACGTGGGGCTCAGAACTCTCAGTCCTGTAGGTGAGTCTCTGTGATGCAGTTACTTTCCTGTCTGTGGGGCTTCCCACCCGGGAGGTATGGGGTTGCTTCTATCGCATAATCGCCCCTCCTACCTCTTGATGTGCTCTCCTCTTTGTCTTCTGGAGAAGGATACCTTTTTGAAAGTTTCCAGTCCATTTGGTAGAAGCTTGTTCAGCATTTGGTTGTAATTCTGTCGCTTTTATGAGAGAAGGTGAGCTCCAGTTCTTCTATTCCACCATCCTTTTTTTTTTGTCTTTTTGCCTTTTCTAGGGCCGCACCCGCGGCATATGGAGGTTCCCAGGCTAGGGGTCTAACAGGAGCTGTAGCCGCTGACCTATGCCACAGCCACAGCAACGCGGGATCTGAGCCGCATCTGTGACCTACACCACAGCTCACGGCAACGCCGGATCGTTAACCCACTGAGCAAGGCCAGGGATCGAACCCGCAACCTCATGGTTCTTAACGTCGGATTTGTTAACCACTGAGCCACGACAGGAACTCCCTCTATTCCACCATCTTGATCCCGTCTCTCCAACAAGATTTTCTAATCTTGTTGTTTTGTGAATTAGATGCTTGACATACGTCTGGCACACCGAGTATGTATCAGGCTCTGTTCTAAGCACCAGGAATCAAGCAAGTCAACCAAACAAGGCCTTTGTCCTCACGGAGCTTTCATTCTAGTTGGTGGGCAGAGTGGAAATCCATGGATATCATCTATTTCAGGTAGGAGAAACAATTTTAGAGACAACATTCTGGCCTCAGAGAGGACGATGGATTGGAGAAAAGTAAGCTGGAAGCTGAGTCCTGCATCCTGCATATGTTTTCTCTCAGTAATTCCCTCTGCTTAATTTGTTAGCAGTGTTGTCCACACAGCCAGGGCCTTCATCCCTCCAGACTTTGTCCTGAGATGTTGTGCTGGGTTGTATTGCCACCCTCCAGGCATAGTTTAGAAATATGTCATGGAAGCCGCTGCAAGCTCCAGAAGCCCATTTTCCAGAGGAGGAAACTGAGGTGCAACAAAGTGGAAGGACTTGAGCAAGGGCAAAAAGTTAGGAAGATGTTGAGCTTGGATCCCAGGTCTGGCTTCAAAATCCTTCCTTTCCTCATTTCCCTACAGAATGAGTTGGGCTGGCCCTCTGCAAGAAAACCAGCTGATCTGGGGTAGCCAAGGCTCCCAGGTCACTTTCTCTCTCCCTAGGGACCTTCACGTTACCATCTCAGAAGGCCTCAGCTCCTGGAGATTCGGAGACCAACCCGTCTTGTGCCCTGCTAGGCTTCTATCCCAGGATGATGGGTTTTGTCTGCCTGGGGACAGAAAAGAGCCTCCATCAATGATCCAGCCTCTTTTCTCCCAGCTTAGATGGAGCCTTAGTTGCAAGAGAGGTCGAATCTAGTGCTGTGCTCTCCCTGACTGAGTCTTTATGAAGCCCTACCTAGTGATAGGGAGATTGGATTAAAATGTGCTTGAGGGTGCCTCTTTTGCCCGAGACCAGTGTAGGTCAGAACCCACTGTCTGGCCTGGCACAGAATCCTGTGCCAAGGAGTCTTCAGAGATGTCATATGAATGGTCTGTCCTTCAGCCTCCAGCGGGACCTAACTGAACAGGTATCACCATGACAAATCTCCAGAACCTGAGTGTTCAAGTCAGCTCCTGGCCAGGGAGCTCTCGGGGCAGGCTCTGAGCCTGCAGAAATTGCCTTGGTTCTTAGAATTGCTGTGGGAAGCGTTTCCACGTCACCAAAGATAAGTGCCCAGAGCCCAAACCTTCAGTCATTGTCACCATCATGATTTCGTCTACCCTCATTGCCACCACTGCCGCTTTCATCAGCATTGTCACCAAGTTAATTAGATTTGACATCACTGCCTTTACCTGCCTCGGCCTTAACATTTGTGCCACCACTGTTGTCACCAACAACCACCAATATTGCCAGTCATGTAATTTGCCCCCACTGCTCTCTCCTCCACGATCTTCTCTGAAAATATATTTACCTGCTTAAAAGACTAATTGTCATTGCTCTTTGCTCAGAGGGAACACCAGGAGCCCAACCCCTGCCCTCTAGTTAAAGGCTGATGAACTAACATAGTCATGTGCCTGTGGGACCCATCAAAGCCAACCTGTGTACCTGTCATGCTATTGACATGTTTGGGTCAGGGGCCACAGCCCTGCCAAGGGGGAAAGAATTCTGGGCTTTGACTTGATCAAATGCTGTTCCTCTGGTTGATCTGGGCATGGCTGGAAGCCCTATTGATGGCTGAGGGAGGGGCTGGTGAAGTAGGGCCATGCTTAAAGGCCATCGGCAGGGGGTGGGCAGGGGGTGGGCAGGACCCAGAGGGACCATCTGCTCGAAATGCAGGCTAGGCCTGGGGTCTGGAGGCCCTGGAAGCCTTGAAGTTTGCTTGTTCCTCCGGCTGGCTCCCATGAAGACCTGTGCCCACATGTTCATGGAGAGGAGATGAGTCATGCCAGGCTCCAGGGCAAGGTGTGAGAGGCAGTCTAGGACATGCCTACCAAGGACTCTAATAGGGTATGTGAGTATGTAAGTGTGTTAGTATGTGTGCGTGCGTGCATGCACGCACGTGTGTGTGGGTTGGGGTAGGGAAATATATTCTGTTTTCTTTCTGAGCAAACCCTGAGTACCAAGGGTAGGGCAGTGCTGCTCCAGGCTGGAGGGGGTAAGGGGCTTCCTAGTTTATGCCCCAGGAGAAAGGCCTTGCAAGCCCAATGCACGCTAGTAGCCTTCTTTGCCCAGAGGGCAGCATCAGCCTCTGCTCTTTGATCTGCTTCCATCAATTTATGGAGCAGGCTGTGGCTATTGCCCATTTATATGAATGGAGAATGGCCTCAGGGACACTTTTGCCCCCTCCGGTGACAATAAGCTCCTTCTCTCTCTTTCCTGGATTCCAGTTCTATCTCAGGACAGGACTGACTGTCCTGGGATTTACAGTCTGTTTAAAATCCCTGTCTGTTTACACTCTGGTGGGATGTCTGGAATCTGCCTCAAAAGAATCCTTGGATGGGAAGTGGGCGCAGACAGGGGTGGGACAAGATTGGCCGTAAGTTGATAACTGTTAAAGGTGGATTGTTGGTAAATACATGGGAACTCGTGAAGGAAAGTTTCCGTAATAAAAAGTGAAAGCAGAACGGAACAAAACGAAGCAAAAATGCAAAACCATGTCTGCGTGGAGCTGAAATCACACTTTCTAGCAGTTTCCACCCACAGATCCCAGATACGCCTCCTCGGACTCTACAGACCATCCTTGTTTTCCCGCTGCCTCGTGTTGATCTTTAGATGTTTGGACAGAAGCATGACCTTTGGAGCCAAGCAGCTTTGGGCTGTGGACTAGCCCTGCCACTTCCTAGATGTGTGACCTCCTGCAAGTTACTCCGTTTCTCTGAGTCAGATGACGGTGACTCCCTTAAGGCGCCACATCCACAAATCCCTCCACGCAGTGCCCAGCACATGGTGAACGCTCAGGGTGATCGAACCCGTGGAAGATATTGCTGTCTTAGACCAAGGTTCAGGGGCCGTGTTGCACGGGGTCAATGGCCTCGGTTTCTCTGACTGTTTCTCATACATGGCATCTCTCTGGCCTGGGTGACCTGCCCTTGTTGTTCATCAGCGTGTCTTGGCAAATGTGGGGGTCAACTACAATCGGGCCCCATGTTCCAGATGGTCTGGAGAGATCGAGTCCAGTAGAGCTATTAGCTCCCTGCATCTGGGAACTGTAGTTCTATTCATACAGCCCGAGATTTCATTAGCATTTGTCACCAGCACGTCATACTGCTGGCTTCTGTGAAGCCTGTGGTCAGCTCAAAGCCCTTGGACTTTTTCACACATACGGCTGTTAAGCCCTGTCTCCCCAGCCTGTATTTATGCACTTGGGCTTTTAGTCTCAACTCAAGACTTCACATTGAACCCTGTTCAATTTTACCTGGTGGCTTTCAGCCCCTGCTCTCAGTCTGTTGAGACTTTTTGTGTTGTTTTCCTTTTTATTTTTTTTTAAATTACTTAATGAATTTTATTACAATTATAGGTGTACAAAAACCATCACAACCAAATTTTATCACATTTTCATCCCAAACCCTCAGTGTATCCCCCCACTCCCCAACTTGCCTCATTTGGAAACCATACGTTTTCCAAAGTGTGTGAGTCAGTATCTGTTCTGCAAAGAAGTTCATTGTGTCCTTTTTTTACTTTCCACATGTAAGTGGCAGCATTTCATGTTGGTGTCTCATTGTCTGACTGCTTTCATTTCACGTGATAATTTCTAGGTCCATCCATGTTGCTATAAATGCTATTACTTCGTTCCTTTTAATGGCTGAGTAATATTCCATTGTGTATATGTACCACTTCTTCCCTATCCACTCCTCTGTCGATGGGCATTTAGGTTGTTTTTTGTTTTGTTTTCATTTTTCAATTCAACATATTAGCTAGGCCTCACAGCTTCTGGTGTTGGGAAATCTGGTGGTGACCAGGCCTTCTGCATTCTCCTCCAGGTCACTGATAACCTCGATGTGCGGGATGGGATGGAGGCCTGAGACCCCTGTGGCAGCACGCCAAATAGTTCCTTCCTGGCTGACATCAGTCAAGACTCTTCAAGTTCCCTGGTTCAGCTGCAAAAGCCCCTCATCGGAACTTCTCCAGTCCACAGTTCTCCACCTTTTTCACAAGCACGGTGTGAACAGCCTTGTCAGAGCTTTGTTGAACTCCAGAGACTAACACAGTCACCGAATAGAGTGAGGCCCAGTTGGCCCTGGCACTGCTTCCTCAACTCCTGGCTTTATCTGAAGGTTTCCCGACAACTAGCCACTTGACGGTTCTCTTGAGAATTTTCTCAAAGTTCCAGACTGAGCTAAGTGGTTCGATATCGGCAAAGGCTACCTTTCTCCCATTTCTGAAAATCGATGCTGTCTATACTCACAAATCTTCCAGTGGCCATGAGTTCTTAGAGTCACAGTGATGGTTTCCTGAACCTACAAATGTCTTCGGGACCCTGGACTTAGAGATGAAGTCATTTAAAATGACAACAGTGCATTTAGCATCACTGGGCTGGGCGCTGTGGTGAGTCAGCATCGAGTGAGATGTGGATTCCTCTGTTCAGTGAGCTGCCCGTCTAGTGGGAGAGGGGAGACGAGCCAATGGTCTTAATAAAAGATAGAAGGTGATGAGAGCCTGAAAAAGGCACAGGCGAGAGCTTTGGAGGAAAAAAGAGCTGGGCGGCTGAGAGGCAATCAGGACTGGGCTTTGTGGAGGAGGTCACTTTGGAGCTGGGCCTTAAACCCTGGCAACATTTGAACACGTGCTGATGAGACGAGAGGGTTTCTCAGCAGGTGGAAGAGGCTGAGTAAAGGCACGGAGGTGGGGACCTTGCTGGAGGTACAAAGCATGGATGATGAGTGACAGTCATGATAGCTGCCCTTTGTATGTGCCCGGGATTGTTGCGAGCCACGCGGGGAGTCCGGTATGTGCCCAGAATTGTAATAGGCACTCTACATATATTATCATGGAATCACAATACCTACTGTGAGGTAGATACGAAATAGGAGGCATGCTCGTCTTCATTGGGCACGGCAGCTAACAAGGCCTCAGCAAGGTTCAATGACTTGCCCAGGGTCACACAGCTAGCATGTGGCCTAGCCAGGCCTTTTCGCTGGAGCTGTCTGTCTCCAGAGCCTTTATTCTTAACTAATAAGTCACCCAAGTCTCCATCCCGTAGCTTCTGTTGCTCTGCGTTGCACCCTTGCCGCTGTTTGCTTTTCCCTGCTGGTCACAAGTGGTTTTGGGTGCCAGGTTTTGGGTGCCAGGCTGTGGGCTTCCTCCCGGCCGTCCCAGAGCGGCAGGCCCCAGCCCTTTGCTCTGGACCTCATGGCCTCCAAGCAGAGCTCTCAAACACTTCCCGCTGCCTGCGCCGCTCTGCTGGCATCACCACCTTCTGTTTTGCCCCCACGGTGACTCCATTCTCCAATGGCATGCTTGTCTGCCTCACTTGGTAGCCTCGGTGTATAACTTTTCCATTTCTGAGTTCGTTTCTGTAAAAATCTGTAATTCATTAATTTTTTTTTTTTCTTTTTGGGCTGCTCTATGGCACATGGAGTTCCCAGGCCAGGGATCAAGATCCGAGCCACAGTTGCAACCTGTGCTGCAGCTGCAGCAAGGCCAGATCCTTTAACTTATTGTGCCAGACCAGGGATCGAACCTGTGTCCTGGCGCTACCGATCCCGTTGCACCGCGGTGGAAACTCCTCTGAGTTCTTTTAGAAGATCTTCTTGGTGGTGCTTTTACTTCCAATACCCTCCCTCTTTTGTCTGGAATCCAGGCAGTTCTAACATTCAAGCCTGCTATTCTGGCCCGCCCCCCATCCTTCCTGAGCCTTCGAGCCATCATCCTTTGAAGGGTGTTGGGCAATGAGATCATAGTCCGCCCATCTTCTACCCCAGCCTTTGCCCCGACTTCTCTGAACCCTGCATCTGTTGTGCCCGGAGGCCCCACTGGGGCTCAGCCCTCCCTCGAAATGGGAGCCAGTCCTGAGCAGACTCGTTCACCTCCTCCTAGGGCCCCTGGCACGTCCCCCTCCCCAGCCAGGTCTTTCTTGAAGGCCAGGATTGGACCAGAGATGCCAACGGCCTATGCCCTCTGAGCCACCCAAGTCACCAAGGGCCACTAAGGCCTGTCCCTCTTCTAGCAGCAGGGGCCTGAGGCCCATGCCTGTCTGGAGAGGGAAGGCCAAACCCCTGACTGTGGGGAGGGGGCTACAATGGGAGTTTTCTGGTGTGTTTGTGTGTGTGTACAGGTACGCATGCACACGTGGGAGGGCTGCACCTCTCACTAGATGATTCCACCTCCCCTTCTAGCAGGTCCCTTCCTGTGTGTCACGGGCCCCACCCCATTAGGCCTCAGTGTTAGCATCCTGATTCTCTGTACTATCAGGGATCAGCATTCTGAGGTCCCTCTGGCTTTTCCCTTTGTTTGGAGGTGCGGGAAGCCCTAACCAGGAGATCTCCTTCCTGGCCCAAGGAATCACAACACCCATCTTCCAGCATCTCGTTATCTCCTCACTTGACCAAACGCAGCCCACTCTCTCTTCTCTCTTTCAAAATGAGGCAGCAGAGCACAACCCAAGGGCCCACTCTGGCTTTAGAAACGGCGGAACTGAGTCTGTGAACTGAGTCTGTGTCCCCCCCGGAATAGTCTTTCGCAAACTGCAGAGGGCAAATCATTAGCAAGTCCTGTAATCAGTTCTGTGAACCTCGACTAGGATTTTAAAAATAATAGGAAATATGGAGTTCCTGCCGTGGCGCAGTGGTTAACGAATCCGACTAGGAACCATGAGGTTGCGGGTTCGATCCTTGGCCTTGCTCAGTGGGTTAACGATCTGGCGTTGCCTTGAGCTGTGGTGTAGGTCATAGATGTGGCTTGGATCTGGCATTGCTGTGGCTGTGGCATAGGCTGGCAGCTACAGCTTCTGTTCGACTCCTAGCCTCAGTCTTCTCATCTGTGAAATGGAATCATGGGCTCTACCTTGCAGAGCCGTGGCAGCAGTGAGCTACCACACAGAAAAAAAAAACATACTAGGCTTTCCTGGTCCCCTCTGGGCCCTGCCCAGGTTCTCCCACTTTACTGCAGGAGGGAGCACTTCTAGAAGACATGCCCACGTGCTTATGTGAGTGAGTGGGTCCCTCAGGAAAAGCGGTGGCCATCCTATTTCCTCTGTTCTCTCCAGGCCACGTTTTCATCTGAAACTCAGGAACCTCGTTTCCTTCTCTGAGCTTCAGTTTCTCCACTTGCCTAAAGTGGCCTCAGCGCCCCAGGCCTCTCATCAGGACACCGGGCACAGCCCAGAAGAGTGTGTGGGTGTGAGGCCCAGGCACCGACCTCTGCTGTCTGTGGGTTGCATCTCCGTGTGGCCTCTTCTCTTGAGTTGAGAAAGCGGGCTCTGACTTCTTCAGGCCACCCAGGCCTCCCAGCACCTGGGCCCCTGGGAGGCAGGAGGAGACAAGCCCAGGTGACTTCCTGCTCCCTACAGCTCCTACCCTGAGGCAATGGGCCAGCCCTGAGGCAGTGCACACGGATGGCTGGTCAGGCCCAGGCTGGGGAACAGGCAGAGCACATCAGAGTCAGTCCTGTTAGGAGGTCCCGTTGTGGCTCAGTGGTTAACGAATCCGACTAGGAACCATGAGGTTGCGGGTTCGATCCCTGGCCTTGCTCAGTGGGTTAAGGATCCGGCATTATCGTGAGCTGTGGTGTAGGTCACAGACGCAGCTCGGATCCCGCGTTGCTGTGGCTGTGGCGAAGGCCGACGGCTACAGCTCCTGTTAGACCCCTAGCCTGGGAACCTCCATATGCCGCGGGTGCGGCCCTAGATAAGGCAAAAAGACAAAAAAAAAAACCCCAAAAAAACCAGAATCAGTCCTATTAAAGACGGAAGAGGCCCAGGTTGGCTTAGGGCAGAAAATGAGCAGTGCCCTGCCTACTCCAGGGGAGGGACGAGGGTGAGCTCAGCATCCCCGCTTGGGGCAGGGGGCTCCTGCTCTGGTCCCTTGTGGCTCCCCGGGGCTGCCCTCCACGGCCCTGCCCCCGGCCCAACCTGCCTACAGTTCCGCGAGGCGGGTGTCCCCGCACTGACTGGCCAGGCCACTCCGTTTCCCACCCCTCCCCTCTTCTTCCTGCTCCGGCTCTGCTCCAGCTCCTCCCCCTCCTCCTCCTCCTTGAAGCCAACTTTGCTGTTGACACCTCAGAGATATTTGTAGATCTCTATCTCAGGAGGCGGTTGGCCTGACTCATCCTAGCGCCAAGCCCTGTCTGCTGGCTCCTTTCATCTCCCCCTTGCAGCCAGTCTCTCTTCTCCCTTAATCATTTTCTCTCTCCCTCTAAACGCCCTCCAGCCAATCTGGCTCCTCTTCTCTACCTTGCCTGTTCTTCACTTGAGAAGTGCTCGGGCTGGAGTTCCTGTCGTGGCGTAGCGGTTAACGAATCCGACTAGGAACCATGAGGTTGCGGGTTTGATCCCTGGCCTTGCTCAGCGGGTTAAAGATCCGGTGTTGCCGTGAGCTGCGGTGTAGGTCGCAGAGGCGGCTCGGATCCCACGTTGCTGTGGCTGTGGCGAAGGCCGGCGACTACAGCTCCTGTTAGACCCCTAGCCTGGGAACCTCCACATGCCGCAGGTGCGGCCCTAAAATGAGAAAAAGACAAAAAATAAAAAAATAAAAAAGAGAGAGAGAATTGCTCAGGGTAAGTCCATGCCACTGTCTCCTAGAGCAGACCGAGGGCAAAGGGGCAAAGGCTACTGGAAGCTTCTTGGAGGCCTTGGGTTGGCCACTGGCTCACTTCACCAGAGTTTGCACAAACGGCTTTGCTTGGCGGGGCCTCAATTTCCTCTTCTGGCAAATGGGCAACAATGTCCCCAGCCCTGCCAAGGTCACAGGTCTGTTGCCATTGGTTTTTTTTTCTTTCTTTTTTTTTGTTTTTTGGACGTGCCCTTGGCAGGTGGAATCAAATCTGCACTATGGCAGTGACAATGCTGGATCCTTAACCAGTTAGGCCACCAGAGAACTCCTCAGGCCTGTTGTAAGGAGAAAAATGAGATCATGTGTGCGCACAGTCCTCTGAAGATAGTGCACTTGGGCGGGACTAGTGCTCCTTTGCCCTGAGAATGACACTCCCTCTGGGCCCACCAGAGGCCTGCTCGCCTGCTCACGCTTTCTTTTTTTCTTTTTTTTTTTTTTGCCTTATCTAGGGCCTCACCCGCGGCATATGGAGGTTCCCAGGCTAGGGGTCTAACAGGAGCGGTAGCCGCCGGCCTTCGCCACAGCCACAGCAACGCGGGATCCGAGCCGCATCTACAACATACACCACAGCTCACGGCAACGCCGGATCTTTAACCCACTGAGCAAGGCCAGGGATCGAACCTGCAACCTCATGGTTCCTAGTCGGATTTGTTAACCACTGAGCCACGACGGGAAGTCTCTACTCACGCTTTCTACTCCTCCTTCTTGGCCTCTGTCTCTCGCCATCCCTTCTCTTTCTTGGTCCTTTTTCTCTCTGCTTTCCTCTCATTCTCGCTTGTCTCTGTCTCAGTTGAGGGCTCTCTTTCTGACCAGCTGCACAGCCAGCCTTGCCCGGTGCCCAACAGCCCCCCAAAGAGGGAAAGGATGGGAAGTCCAAGGCTTTGGACTAAGAGACCCCAGCAAGCCCCAGAGATTAGAAAAGACTGACTACAGGGACTTGCCCAAGCTTTTCCCCAAGTGCTTCATCCAAAGCTGGGCCATGGATGGCTGGGTGGGTGTGGACTGAACAGAATTTTCATATTATTTATGCCAAACTCAGCCTTAAGAATTCCCCTCTTCAAATCTTTTTCTTTGTGTGTGTTCTTTTGTCCTTTTATGGCCACAGCCGTGGCATATGGAGGTTCCCAGGCTAGGGGTCTAACAGGAGCTGTAGCCGCCGGCCTTCGCCACAGCCACAGCAATGCGGATCCGAGCCGCGTCTGCGACCTACACCACAGCTCACGGCAACGCTGGATCCTTAAGCCACTGAGCGAGGCCAGGGATCGAGCCCGCAACCTCATGGTTCCTAGTCGGATTCGTTTCTGCTGAGCCATGATGGGAACTCCCCCTCTTCAAATCTTGTTCCCTCTTCCTCTGAGGGCATGTCTTGGGGTGGCCTGGGTCCATTTCCACATTCTGGGCCTTGATGTCCTTGTCTGTGCCATGGAAGGGGCTGGACTAGGACACGAACAAAGACCCTCCCAGCTGGGACTCTCTGTGTCACCTGACAAATGCCATCTGTTCGGCCACATCTCCCAGAGGCCCCAGGGGTTTCTGTCCTGGAGGCCAGCTCAGGGTGGCTTTACTGTGGTACCTTGAATCTCAGCAGCTCTGCTTTCCAGTAGGCCTTCAAATGGGTCTCTTACCAGGAAAGCCAAAGCCCTGCATCCCAGAGAAGGAGAACTTTCATTTTTTTTTTTTTTTTTTGCCTTTTTAGGGTCGCATTCACAGCATATGGAAATTCCCAGGCTAGGGGTCAAATCAGAGCTACAGCCGCCGGCCTACGCCACAGCCACAGCAACGCCAGATCAGAGACGCATCTGCAAACTATACCAAAGCTCAAGGCAACGCCGGATCCTTCACCCACTGAGAGAGGCCAGGGATCGAACCTGCAGCCTCATGCTTGCTACTCAGATTTGATCTGCTGAGCCACGACGGGAACTCCAGAGAAGGAGAACTTTCAGCAGAGGTGGGCATGGGCTTGGCGAGGCGGCCTCAGGACAGCCAAAGAACAGGCCCTCTCCCCATAGGCAATGGGGGCAGAAAGTCCTGTTTTCAAATCCCAGCAGCTCTGCCACTCTCATACCGTGTGATCTTGGACCAGTCACTTCCGTTTCTAAGTATCTTCACCAGGAAAATAAGGCTGAGAGGGTCTTTCCCTCATGGGATAAAGGCAGAGATTTGTGAAAGTGCTCGCGCATCGTTCATCAGACACGCAAGATTGCTTTCTTCCTTCTTTCCCCTGGGGGAAACCTTCCCTGGTGCCCTCTCCTGTTCTTGCTCTCTCCTTCTCGGTGCTGGGAAAGGCAGCCAGGGCCTGGCCACTCTCAGATGCAGAGCCGGCCAGTGGGTGCCTGGATTCCCCCTTGGTG
>PVHT020000027.1:169305-180281 GCA_004024745.2 Catagonus wagneri
GCTAGGGGTCTAATCGGAGCTGTGGCCACTGGCCTGCACCGCAGCCACAGCAACGCAGGATCCGAGCCACGTCTGCAACCTACACCACAGCTCACGGCAACGCCGGATCGTTAACCCACTGAGCAAGGGCAGGGATCGAACCCGCAACCTCATGGTTCCTAGTCGGATTCGTTAACCACTGCGCCACGACGGGAACTCCCTGCCTGTCTTTAAAAATGCGAGAAATCACGGTACCTGGTAGTGTCGTGAGAATTGAGTTAATAAATATACGACACGCACAGCTATAGTCAGTCCTTGATAAGTGCTAGCTGCCGTTACGATGAATCATATTATTACCTGTCCAATAGGGCTCAGGATGCCTGGCAGGTGAGGTGGGAGTGGGGATTAAGGGAATGAGAGGGCGGAAAGATCCCTTTGGATGGTGTGGGCTGGGGACTGCACTGCACAGATGGGAGTCGTCCTCTGATAATAGGCAAGCTGGATTTCTCTGCAACAGAGCCATCTAGCAGGCAAGGCACGAGTGTGTGCAGTTGGCCCATCTGCATGTTCCCCGGGGCTTGCGGTCCCCTCATGAAAATAAACTCAGAGGAATTCCCAGTGTGGGCAGATGTGCGGAGCCTCAGCTGATGGTCCCAGCAGTTCACGAGGCTTCATGGACTTGCCCAGCCGTTCTCTCATCGGACCTCTACAGCAGCCCTTGCCGGGACCAGAGAAGAAATGGGCAGCCTAATTTTTCCGGTGATAAAAGTGAGGCTCATACGGAGTTCCCATCGTGGCTCAGTGGTTAACAAATCCAACTAGGAACCATGAGGTTGCGGGTTCGATCCCTGGCTTTGTTCAGCGGGTTAAGGATCCAGTGTTGCCGTGAGCTGCGGTGTAGGTGGCAGACGCGGCTCGGATCCCGCGTTGCTGTGGCTGTGGCGAAGGCCGGCGGCTACAGCTCCTCTTAGACCCCTAGCCTGGGAACCTCCATATGCCACGGGTGCGGCCCCAGATAAGGCAAAAAGACAAAAAAAAAATGAGGCTCATAGGAAAGGGAAATGACTTGCCTAAGGTCACACAACTAAAAATGGTCAAGGACTTGAGCCTTGATCTTCTGGGTCCCGGCTTCTGGGGCGGCTGGAAGGAGAAATCCCAGCTCTCTCTGCCTCTGCTGAGATCCCTCACATTCAGCAGATACACCCGTGCCAAGACCAGTTCAGGGTACCAGAGAGCCAGAGATGAACCATATAGCCTCTGCCTTTGTCATCTAAGAGCTACCTACCCCAGAACCTAGAAATGTTGGTCCAAGGAGCCAAGAGTTGCTAAGAACTGCAATGGAGTCACATATAAAGCTTGGCAAGAGCACAAAGGAGGGAGGGCTGATGGTGTTTGAGGCGCAGAAGGAGGCTGGGGTCTGAGGGAGGGAGCATGGGGCCAGAGGAGAGAAAGCATTCCAAGGTGTTTGGCCTGGAAGTGGGGGTGGGGGGTGTCCCAGCTGCAGACGGTGACTTAGCCCAAGTGCTGCTCTGCCACTGATGAGCTGGCACGATGCCACCAGTTGGGCTGGTTCACCTCTGCATCGGTCTTAGCAATAAGTAGCACAGAGCTCTTAGCAGAGCTGTATCCTCACGGGATTTCCACGTGGAAGAAGTGAGGAAGAGCCGACAGAAACCAGGCCAGGGTAGCTAGCTGGAGCAGAGACAAGGTCTGAAGGGCGTGAACCTGAGTCATCTTAGCTTCTGGGGAGCCGGGGTCGCGATGGAGTCTCTGCTACCAGCCCCCGAGCTCCTCAGTGATTCCAGGGAGCGCAGATTCGACAAGGGAGAACCTTGACCTTGTCAGGTTGCTGGCATGTGTTGGGCACAGAGCCCAGGTGTCGGAGACCGTGCAGAGCAGGCAGGCATCCTGGGCTAGGGGGTCTGAGTCATCAAATGTCGGCCATCCAGAGCAAACCCCACTCCCCGATCTGGAGTTCTCAACGGCCCGGAGGCCTATTCTATGCACTTGACATTCATTATCTCAGTGCGTCCTCCCGCTAACCCTGTGACTTACACCGCTGGTGTTGCGCAGAAGGCTCAGCGGGGAGGGACCTGCCTCAGGTCACGTAGAAGTAAGTGGTGGCCTGTGTTCCTCCCACTCGCTGCCTAAGCCGAGGCGGCCTCCCATGGAGAGCCCACCAGAAGCAGAGCGCTCCGCTGCTTCTGGGTAGCGGAGGGGAGGAAACTGACCGGCCCTCCAGGGACCCAGAGTTGATGCTGGTGCCTAATTGGGAGAGAGATGCCTCGTGTGGGCCCTGGCCCAGGGGCACCAAGGAGCCCAGTGGACAATGTCCTGGGTAACGGCTTGACAAGCCCAAAGACACCGTTTACACATGGCTGTTTTCTTCTCGCTTTTCGTCAGATAATGTTTATTTCTCTTCTTGATTATGAAAGGCACACAGGCATGCCTGTTTCTTGAAAGGGCCTTTGATAAGAGCCGAGGGCAGTACATGAAAGGGCTGCTCCGTGAGGGCCATTCTGCCAGCGCCTACTCGCATGTGGCCCGGGTGGGTTTTTGTTTTGTTTTGTTTTGAGATGAGGGGAACAACCAGAGAAGTGGGCGCCCGCCATGGCCCATGGACTCCTTCCCCCAAATAGCAATTCTCACAGAGGCGCTTTTATTCCTCACGCAGGGCCCTCACTCCTCTTCCACTCAGGGGCAGAGGGGCCTTTCTAGACCTTCGAAAGCCCCAGGCACTCTCACTTTTAATGGCTTTACCCCACAGCATATCAAATATATGAAAATGCACCCACATCCCATATGAAATGTCATTTTTGCTATAAACTTTTTCAAAGGATTTTTATAATTCCGCTTTTGAAATGATTTGCCTGTGAGTAACTCGTTTCATTCCCAATTGGCTGTGATTTCTTGGTAATCATCATGCATGCTTGGGAATTCTTGCAAAGTGAGGAAATCTAACCAACAAATTGTTTTCAAATGTAATGAAATTTTTAGAAATACTAAATTTAACAATTAATGAGGTCGACGTTATGTTACGTTTTGTAGACACATAATACAACATTTATTAATTCTAATTCGGCTGTTTTCTTTTCATATTTTAGAGCCAATAAATTTTCCCGGGGCTTGCACATTTTCACAGGCCCCTGGAAAACTTGGAGGCCCTGGGTACTGCGCTGACAGTGCCGCGTGGAGAAAACGGCCCAGACACAGGACTTCCGGGGTCTCCATCAAGCCACTGAAAAGAATGAGACCAAGAAGGCCCCAGGTGTCTTCAGGATGGGGCAAAGAGGACAACACAGACTCATCTGTGCCAGGTCTGTTCTCACTCGCTGTCTCCTAGAATCTTCACACCATTTTGAGAGCCAGCTGCTATTATCACTTCTCTTTCACAGATGAGGACACTCAGGCTCAGAAAGGAGAAGGCACTTGCTCAGAGTAGCACAGCCGGTGAGGGGCAAACCAAGGAATTCGTTCTTTATCCCTTTAGCTTCTCCGAGGCCTTTTCAGCTGCCCCAGTGGGTGGGCTCTACCATAAAGCCAGTTTGAAGGTCTCGGGCAGGCCCATTGCACGTGAAGATGAGTCAATATTAATTCTCACTCTTCCTGTATCCAGAATTTTTCTCTCCCTGAAGAAATCTGCTATTAAATGGACAAACAACATCCCCGCTCTACCACTTACTAGCTGTGTGACTTTGAATGATTTTTCCAAGCTCTCTGCGCCTCATTTTGTTTACCTGCACGATGGGGATAATAGCACTTATCTCAAAGCGCTGTTGTGGGGAGTCAAGAGGTAGACAGGCCAAGCCCTTTGCAGAGTGCCATAAATGCTTTGTAAGAATTTTATCATTATTGTTATTATTATTATGGAGTTCCCTTCATGGCTCAATGGTTAACGAATCCGACTAAGAACCATGAGGTTGCGGGTTCGATCCCTGGCCTTGCTCAGTGGGTTTAGGATCTGGCATTGCCGTGAGCTGTGGTGTAGGTCACAGATGCGGCTCAGATCCCGCGTTGCTGTGGCTGTGGCATAGGTCAGCGGCTACAGCTCCTGTTAGACCTCTAGCCTGGGAACCTCCATATGCTGCGGGTGCGGCTCTATATAAAAGGCAAAAAGACAAAAAAAAAGAGTTTTATTATTATTATTATTATTATTAAATTTTCTGAGCACCCGGACCCAAGTCATCCACTGTGTGAATGTCTAAAGAGGAGTCCCTGGGATACTGGCGAACAAAGAGGGTGGTGTGCGGGGAACTTGAGATTTTGGCTGGAGCTGGGGCTTGCACTTGAAAAGGAGAATCTGATCTCTTAGGCTTGGAGGGGCCGTGGACACCAACTGCCACCTGCCAGGCCTCTGGGACCCTGCAAGTAAGAGGGGCTCTTTCACACCCAAAGCTGGCTGAGCTATTTTTAGTTGACGACAGCAGCTGGCCCCGAGGCCCTCCTAGCTAGCCTGGAGGAGGAAGGTGAAAAGAAGGGGCGGGGAGGGCCAGAGGGACTAGGAAGGATTATGTCTGTGGCTGGCTGGGCCCTGCCTGGCCAACTGGCCTTTTCCTCTGGGGCCTATTTTAGCCCTTGAGAGCCCACAGCACACTGGGCAGGCCAGCGTGTGAAGGTTTGATTTTTTTTTTTTTTTTTTTTTTTGTCTTTTTTAGGGCTGCACGTGTGGCATACGGAGGTTCCCAGGCTAGGGGTCTAATCGGAGCTACAGCTGCCAGCCTACGCCACAGCCACAGCCACAGCAGCACCAGATCCGAGCCGCGTCTGCGACCTACACCACAGCTCACGGCAGCTCCGGACCCTTAACCCACCGAGCGAGGCCAGGGATCGAACCTGCAACCTCGTGGTTCCTAGTCGGATTCGTTTCCACTGTGCCATGACGGGAACTCCTCAGCCTGTGAAGGTTTGAACCCAGAGCAATCTGTGGCCAGAGCCAGCGGATCCAGAAAGCTTCACATCCCTCCTGGTCCAGTTCCTTTTCCTGCAGGCACCCCACCAATCTCTTTCCTTTGCCTGCTTCCAACTGCCCTGAGCCAAGAGTTCTGGATGAACCTGAATACTCAGGGCCGGATGAGAAGGACCCCAAGATGTTTCTTTAGGCTACAGTGTCCCTGAGAAAGACAGGGTTGTGGGTCCCAGTGAGGCAGCCAGTCTCAGTAGCTGACCCGGGACTTGAACTAAGGGACACTGTCCCCCCTCATCCAGTGCCTTTGCCACTATGTTAGCCCTCGGGCTCAACTTGGTTGGCTGTGTGGCCTTGGGCAAGTCCTCAGCCCTCTGGGCCTTTGTGTGTGTGTGTGTGTGTGTGTGTGTGTGTGTGTGTGTATGGGTGTGTGTGTGTGTATGGGTGTGGCCCTGGGCTGAGTGAGGGGTCTAGCCTGAAGGCAGGTGGCTGCAGGGCAAGTATTGGGGGCACCTCATTTCGGCTTCCCCAGGGTCCAATGCCATGTGGTCAAGTGCGTGTTGCACAGCCCTCGCAGGCGCTCATGCGCGCACGCACACGTGCTTTTCCGACATTATCTAGACTAGGGATCGCCCTGCTGCATGTGCAACCAGTTTGCCTATCCTCTTCGGATCTAGAGACGGTTGAAGCGATTCTAATTACAGCCCACATTCCTGCTCTGTCTGAAGGCTTTCCCTTTTTCAAAAGGTCTAGATTTTTTTTTTTTTCCTCAGCACTTGGCTCCCTTGCTTCCCCACCCCCCGCCTTGACTCCCCCAACACACACCTCATTCTCACGCCCCTTCGTCTCCTCCCCCCTTTCGGGGTTGGATTGTTCAACTTCAGCTTGATTTTCTGCTGTCTGTGGCTTGGCAAGACTTAAGAAAGCCCAGTCTCCTCTGGTGTGTGTGTGTGTGTGTGTGTGCATGTGCGAGTATGTCAGGATGGTATGGGGAAATATGGGCGTGGTGTGTTGGGCCTGTGTGCGTGGTATGTGTATGTGCGCACCCCATGTTTGCGCATACGGAATATTTTGTGTGCATGCTCATGCCGGGGTTTCGGGAGTGGTGGTTAAGGCCTCCGTGCGCTTGCAAGTGTGTACCTGGAGGTACGTCATCATGTGTGCCAGATTGCATGTGTGCTTACATGCTTTGCTTGTTTGGGGTTCCACCTCTTTTCCCTCCGCAGAGACGCTGCCCCCTGCAGGTTCTATGGGAGGCCTACAGAAATCACAGGCCCTGGATCACCCTTGACCTTCTCCCCATCTGCAGCCTAGCAGTAGGAAGTCAGCCTCTCAGGCTCCCCGCATCTTCTGACTTGAACTGATGACCACGCTTTCTGTACCAAATTCTCATCAGTTCCATCAGAAATCACATCCTCGTCTGCCTTAATCACTACAGAATCCCAGGCCTCCTTGGCCTTCCATCATCTTCCCAACTCTAATGCCTATATTGTTCGATAGAGTGCTTAACTGGGGCCGCATCTTCATTCCTTATGAGCTGCCCAAACCCTTACACTCTGCCTTCTGGCACCCAGGGTCCACGGTCAGCCACTGTTCCCCTCCCCACCACCTTCAATCTCTCAAGATCATTTCCTTCATTCCTATGCCCTGAGGACAGCTCTCCCACAACTCCCTAAAGTGGGGGCTCTATGTTTCTCCCACGCCCCACTTCCCCCTTGGGAGGGAGGACACCTTGCTTGTTTTCCATGACTGCCTCCAGACCATTTGCCTTCTTTCCTCTTTCCAAAGCCATGGCTCCTCCTGAGACTGTCTCATCCCCTCTCTCTTCTTGAGGTTGTCATCTTTTGCCCTTCTTTGTCAGTGCCCTGCATTCACTGAGATGACAGTCGGCTTCCTTTCCACTTCCTAATCTTGGCAACGTTCTTGGAAAGTTCTTCATCAACACGGAGGACCCACTTGCCACCCTGGCTTCTCGATTCCTGGAGCTCATCACCTCCATCAGTCTGGTCCTCCACCTCATCTCAGCCTCCCGTTCCCACGGCCATACCCTTGACCTTACTGTTCTCATTCACTGCAGCACTTTCAAAATCTTGATTTCAACCAACTTACCTTTGACTCCGTCCCCTTTTCTTCTCTCGAGTACCCTGACTCCAACAATGCTACCTCCTCACGTAGGCCCCCAACTCATTGATCCTCCTATTTCATCCTCATCCACAGTCTTCTCCAGCTTCTGCCCCATCTCTTCTGCATTCCTTCACCACCAAACCTCTCCCAGAGGTTTTCTACTTCCTTACAACCCATTCTCACCTCTCACTATCCCAGTGGACTTCCATCTCCACAGAAATTGCTCTTGTGACCCCACCTTGCCAAACCCAGTGATCTGTCTTGCCTTTCTGGACCTCTCTCTCAGAAGCATCTGCTACAGTGGGCCACTCCCTCCTGGAACTGGTCTCTCTTGGTTGCTGGTTTTCCTCCCGTGTCACTATTTGCTCTTCTCTGATTCTTTGCAGGTTCCTCCTCTAACTGTTGGAGCACAGATGATTGCATTAATGCCAGGGATTTGGAATGAGTCTTAGAGCTCCCTTCTTCTCTACCTGTACTTTCGTAGCAGATGGTCTCATTGAGCCCTAAGTGGGTTTAAATACCATTTAAATGCCAACATCTCCCCCAAGTTTGCATCTCCATTTCTGATCTCTTCCCTAAACCCCAGGCTCATTCATCTAACAGCCTGGTTCGGTGGATAAATCAAGGATTCTTTTGTGGCTGTGGTATATTTCAGATGCTTGCCTGGACATCCGAGTGGAAGTACGGAGGAATCATCAATCTGAGGTCATCAGAAGGAGCCTGACGCCTCTACCGAAGCCCAGACTGCCTTATTTAATTACCGAGTTGAGATCCACGTCTCTCTGTGGCGATCAGCCTAGCCTAGGCCACCACCATCTCTCATCTGCTCTAGTGCAGTTGGACTTCCTGCTTCTACCTGTGCCCCTCAAAGACCCATCCTCCTTGTAGCAGCCGGAGCAATCATTCTTTTCATTTTTTTTCCCCATGCCTGTAGCATACGGAAGTTCCCAGTCCAGGGATCGAACCCGCACTACAGCAGTGACAATGCCATATACTTAACAGCTAGTCCACCAAGGAAGTCCAGAGCAATTGTTACCTTTCTTTCTTTTTTTTTTTTCCCCCTGGCCACCGCCTTGGCATGTGGAAGTTCTGGGCCAGTGATCAAATCTGAGCTGCAGCTGCAGCAATGATGGATCCGTAATCCACTGTACCCACTGCGTTGGGCCTGGGATCGAACTGGCGCCGACACAGAGACAAGCTGGATCATTAACCCACTGCTCCTCAGCAGGAACTCCCAGAGCAATATGTTTTTTTTTTTTGTCTTTTGTCATGTTTTTAGGGCCGCACCCGTGGCATGTGGAGGTTCCCAGGCTACGGGTCTAATCAGAGCTACAGATGCCCGCCTACACCACAGCCACAGCAACGCGGGATCCGAGCCGCGTCTGCAACCTACACCACAGCTCACGGCAACGCCGGATCCTTAACCCACTGAGCAAGGCCAGGGATCGAACCTGCAACCTCGTGGTTCCTAGTCGGATTCGTTTCCGTTGAGCCACAATGGGAACTCCCAGAGCAGTCATTCTTAAACCCAAATTTGGTCATATTCTTAAACACGTTTAAAACCTTCTACTGGCTTTCTCACCACACTTAGAATAAAACTCAAACTTTTTACCACGACATAGAAGGGCTTGTGTGATTTGATCCCTTTCTATCTCTTCGACTTCAGCTGAGAGCCCTTTTCTGCATCCTGTTCATTCTCACCTCAGAGCCTTTATGGTTTCTATTCTTTCTGCCTCAAATCCTTCCTGCAGCTCCTTACAGGCTCCTTCTTGTCAATCAGGCCTCAGTCCAAGCGTTACCTCCTCATCAAGTCCCTCCCTGACTACTCAAACTAAAATAGCCCCCCTAACATCACAGTGACATCAGCCTGCCTCATTTTCCTCACAGTTCCTGCCTGCTCTGGGGCAGGGTACGCTGTGTGCTGTACTTGACCGTGAGCCTCTTTTCCTCTCGCTGGACTCTAAGGTCCGTGAAAAGCAGGGACTCTGGGTTGTTCACTGTTCTGCATTTAGTAGTGCTCTGAGGTGGTGCCTGGCACATACTTGGTGCCCTTTACCTGCTCAGCAGAGGAATGAATACGCATGTACCTGCTTCATTCAATTGACTTTTCGGGAGGGCCTCTCACATGGGGAAGAGAACCTGCTTGGTTTCGACAGGTGCACGTGCGAACGGTATGTGGGGCTGTCCGGGGCCATCCGTGAGCCAGGAGGAGGGGGATGGCACGGCACCGGGGAAGCCAGCTCTGGGCGGGCGTGACAGGCAGCCGGCTGAAGGGAGCTGGCTTCCCCTTCTATTGATTGCATTAAAGCCAGGGATTTGGAATGAGGCAGGTTGGGCAATGGGTGATTATTCAGGCCGGGTTTCCCACAGATGCCTCGCTCAGAAGCAGAGTGGGGAAGGACGGAAAAGACGGATGCGGAGGGAGGCCGGCAGCCCCCCCGGAGCCAGAGCAAAGGTGAGCTCCAGGCGGCCTGGGTGAGAGCAGCTTTGGCTGAGAGGACTAGAACCCTGCCCCCTGACATGTAGGGTCTCTGTGCTTGTGTCACTCTTGTCTGGGCCCTGCTTCTGTGGGACAGAGGGGTTCTCTTCCTGCAGATGTCACGTCTCCTCCCCCAGGGACAGTCTAGTCAGGGTGTGTGAGTTGGGGTGGGAGAAACACTGTGTCATCTTATTGCGTGGCCTGTCGCTATTTACTTCCCCTGTCAGTGCCTCAGTTTCCCCATCTGTAATAAGGCTAAGGTAACTGCCAGCCCAAAGAGGTGTTGTGAGTATTTCAAAAAGACAGTACGTGTGAAAGGGGCTACTAGTAGCAGACATGAAGTTGGTTCTTGGTTGCACTGGGTGACTGGAGGCTTGAAGGCGGCCCTTCCTTCTTCCAGGTGCTCTGTCCTTGGGGCACATGTTCCTTTTTCCCTCTGGGCTTCAGCTTTAGACTAATGTAACTTTAGGGAAATGGAGCTGAGAAGGAGCCTCAGGTCAGAGTGGGTCACAGGTCGCACTTGGGTCAGCACGGTACTCCTCGTTTGAAGCCTGACCAAACTCTGAAGCTCTGTGAAGAGCCACTGCAAATTAAATATGGATTCACTGATTCTCTCTCCATCACAAGGTACATTAGCCGTGCAGACATAGCCGTGGGAGGTGAGGAAAGAAGGTAGATGGAAGAGTCTAACTATCCAGGATCCAGTCGTGGCTCTACCATTTCCTGGCCTTGGGACCCTGGCTCAGTCACCTCTCCTTTCTGAGCCTCGGTTTCCTCAGCCTGCGACATGAAGATACTAATGCCAAAAGGAGGCAGAAGGCGTGAAATACCCGGTCAGAGTAGGTGCTCGGTGGATGGTCACTGCCATTTCTCCAGCTTCAGAGGGACTAGTGGAATCGGCAGTTAAGTTGGTGGCAGAACATGAAAGCCTTTTGGACTCCGGGAAGAAAGCCCCAGAGACCTGGAGTTAATTAAGCACTTGGGAAAGCAAAGGGCAGAGTTTAATTCAGGAAACAAAAGGAGGTCAGGGACAGATGAGAAGAAACTCCTAGGGATCAGAGGCCCGAGGAGGGACCAGATCGGCCCAAGGTCATGGATTCTGGCTGCGCAGGACTAGAAGCCAGATTGCCTGCCTTCCCCCGCTACATCTGAAGGGTTGGCAGGCGCCTTCATGCATCTCCCCCAGAAGCAGAAGCCAGGGCCACGGGGGATGGAGGCGTGATTTTTAGAGGCCCGAAGGAGGCATCCTCTGTTTCTAGAAGACTGGGAGAAGGCGTAGCAGCCATTTGTGTCTCTGCTGGAACTCAGGACGCCCTCAGCGAGCAAGCTCTCAGCTCCCTATCTTAGCCCAGGCCACTGTTGCTTCCTGGGCCCCCAATACCTCCCCCAGGTGCCCCCTGCTTGGCCTCAGAGGCCTGAGGAGGGGGAGATCAGGGTGACAGCTGCCGGGGCCGTGGGCTGGCGGACGCCAAGGGTGGGGTGGGAGCGGGG
>PVHT020000027.1:181281-228667 GCA_004024745.2 Catagonus wagneri
AGGATGGGGGTTGCTGGGGGAGGCTGGGGCCTCGGGATTGACGTCTGGTTTGGGGGGGTGGGGGTGGGCTCCAGTCACGGCTCCAGCTCTGGAATCCAGGGACTCAGTCTTGGTTTTCAGAGGCCGCAGGGGTTCGAGCCGACAAGCGATAGAACTGACTTGTGTCTCTCCATCCCCAGGCCCATCTCTCTGGCCTTCCACCTACACGGGTTGGTGTCACTGACGGGCACAGAGAGAGCTCAGATGCCATGCATAGGGTCTGAGAGAGTGATCAGTCTCCTGGACACAGCGCTTTATTGTTTCCAAGACGCTTGCCTGTTTATGCCCACAGCAGAGCGGATGACCGTAGTCTGGGCAGGATGGAGAGACGTGAGGCTCAGAAAAAGGAAATGAGTTCCCTTCATGGCTCACTGGTTAACGAATCCGACCAAGAACCATGAGGTTGCGGGCTCGATCCCTGGTCTTGCTCAGTGGGTTAAGGATCCGGCGTTGCCGTGAGCTGTGGTGTAGGTCGCAGACGCGGCTCGGATCCCGCGTTGCTGTGGCTGTGGCGAAGGCTGGCGGCTACAGCTCCTGTTAGACCCCTAGCCAGGGAACCTCCATATGCCGCGGGTGCGGCTATACATAAAAAAAAGGCAAAAAGACAAAAAAAAAAGAGAGAAAAGGGAAATGATGCTCCAAGCCACGTGGTAACAGACAGAAGTCTTGGCCTTTTTCTGCTCTTGCCTTCCTGGGTGACCCATCAACTCCGAGCTCTCCCTGAGCCCTCGGTTTTCCATTCACACAGGAAGCCCCTCTTGGAGGGAGAGCCTATGCGGCAGGGTTGAGGCCCAGAAACCTTCTTAGCCCAGCAGAGCAAGGCGTTCTTTTGGCCAAAGAGCATGTCAAGCTGCCCCGTTCTTGGGCAGGACAGCCAGCCGTGCAGTGACCTGTTTCTCTGATGCCCAGCTGAGCCCCGGAAGGAGTCGTGGTGGAGACGGGCTGCGAAGCCAGAGAGGCAGTGACCAGGGGCCGGCCGTGCAGGCAGCTCAGCCCAGGAGGAGGAGCCTCAGGCCCCTTTCCCAGCCAGGCCCCCCTGCCCTTTGCCTGGCCTGGCCCCAGGCACAGGGCCCAGCCAGCTGTCCCAGGGCGGGCAGGGTAGCTGCATTAGCAAATGTGTTTGCGGTTATGGGCCGCTCCCGAAAGCAGAGAAGTGTTGCACGAGGGGGCGGCGGGGACGGGGGTGGTGGTGGTGGTGGTGGGGTTTTGGCGGATTGAAGACAGACCAACCTCTGGTTCCCAGCTCTAGCCAGGGAAATCAGAACCAGGCTGGACTTCTGGCCCTGACTTCCCCCCACAACCTCCCTCCCCTGGCCTGGGGAGAGGGCTGGGAGTGGCCAGGCCTCTGCAATGCGCAAAGCCCACGGAGGGTTAACCCTGTGCTGCTCGGGACGGGCTGCCTTTGGGTGTCACTGGAGAGATCTAGGTAAGCTGCGTGTATGCGGTGGGTGGGTGGGTGGGGAGAGTGTAATTCCTGCACCCACCCTCTCACTCTGAGTAACTCTCCCTCCTCTGAGAGAGGCCCTGCCTCGGAGGTGGACAAAGCAGATGAAGGAGACAGGTCTCAGCCCGGATCATGCAGTCTGCGCAGCAGGACAGGAGAGGAAACCTTCCTGTTCCATCTTTCTTCCCCTGACCACCCTCCCTTCTCCCCAACCTCGGACTCAAAACGGTATGGATGGGCGGGAAGACTGGTAGTTGCCCTAAAGTCTGCAGGGAGGCTGCTAAGGCCCCACCTTGTGGACTTCATCCAGAACCAAGCCATTTTGGAGTTCCCCTCGTGGCTCAGTGGTTAACGAATCCAACCAGGAACCATGAGGTTGCAGGTTCGATCCCTGGCCTTGCTCAGTGGGTTAAGGATCCGGTGTTGCCGTGAACTGTGGTGTAGGTTGCAGACGTAGCTCGGATCCCGCGTTGCTGTGGCTGTGGCGAAGGCCGGCGGCTACAGCTCCTGTTAGACCCCTATCCTGGGAACCTCCATATGCCGCGGGTGCGGCCCCAGATAAGGCCCCCCCCCCAAAAAAAAAGGAGAGAGATAGAACCAAGCCATTTTGTCACAGCAGCTGGAGACGGGGTGAAGTAAGAGTAGGTGGGAAACTTGGAGGAAAGAGCAGGCCGAGCAGGTGGGGACGGGGCAGAAACCGCTTGGGGTGAAGTATCCTGCAGCCCAGTGCATTTCTTCCTTCCTTCCTTCCTTCCTTCCTTCCTTCCTTCCTTCCTTCCTTCCTTCCTTCCTTCCTGTCTTTCTTTCTTTTGTCTTTTTAGGGCCGCACCCGCGGCATATGGAGGTTCCCAGGCTAGGGGTCTAACAGAAGCTGTAGCCGCCGGCCTTCGCCACAGCCACAGCAACGCGGGATCCGAGCCGCATCTGCGACCTACACCACAGCTCACGGCAACGCCGGATCCTTAACCCACTGAGCAAGGCCAGGGATCGAACCTGCAACCTCATTGTTCCTAGTCGGATTCGTTTCCGCTGCACCGCAATGGGAACTCCAGCCCAGTGCATTTCGAGATGATGGTTTTAGCGAAGATAATGATGACAATAATACTAGCAGGTCCTTAGCATCCCCCACTGGACTGGGCACCCAGAAACTCAGATCAAGGGACCGAGACTCAGAGAAGTTCATTTCTTATCTAAGGCCACATCACAAGTGAAGCAAAGCTAAGCTAGGAACCCAGGCTCTGCAAACTGCTCACTTCCCTCATGGAGGGCGGGCCGGGTGTTAGATCTCAGCAAGAGATCTGGAACTTACTCAAGTTGTGTCCTTCAATCTAGGATGCCGCTTCTTCTCTTGTCAGCTTGGCAAACTCCTAGGTACCCTTCAAAAGCGAGCTTAAAAGTTCTGGCCCAGGAAGCCTTGCCTAGCTCCACATATGAGGCCTGCCCCCATTGTATCCTGACAGCCCCATCGTTGTCCCAGCCACGTCCCAGGAGAATTTTTTACTCCCCTAGATCATCAGCTCCTCCAGGGCCGGGACTGGCCCCGAGAAGCCCTGTCGGTCCCTGTCAGCTTCCTCCTTTGTCCTATGACTAGAATAGTTTTTTTTTTTTTTTGTCTTTTTGCCTTTTATCTAGAGCCACACCAAGGCATATGGAGGTTCCCAAGCTAGGGGTCTAACAGGAGCTGTAGCCGCCGGCCTTCGCCACAGCCACAGCAACGTGGGATCTGAGCCGCGTCTGCGACCTACACCACAGCTCACGGCAACGCCGGATCCTTAACCCACTGAGCAAGGCCAGGGATCAAACCGCAACCTCCTGGTTCTTAGTTGGATTCGTTAACCACTGAGCCACGAAGGGAACTCCTAGAATAGTTTTATTTTTTGTCTGAAACATGGCAGATTTTAGTGTTATTGGTTATAAACACAGGCATTTGGCATCAGACAGACCAGGGTTCAAAATCTGCTTCTGCCACTGTCTAGACAGTAAGCTGCACGCGGGCGACCACGCCTGCTCATTGCTGCCGAGTCCACGAGAGCCTGGCACGGTGCAGGCGCTCTGGCAAGTTTTGTTCAGCTCCATGAGCCTCGGTTTTTCTCTTTCCAAAATGGGGAGAATCCTCTTGGCTCACCTCATGGGCCTGTTAGGAAAATTCCAAGGCCTGTCAGAGCAGGTACTCCAGAGTAAGGCCCTTCAACCCTGTCCTACCCCCTGAGGCACAGGTAGCCAAACAGAGGGGCTGCCCTCTCTGGAAAGAATCTGGGGGGTGAAGTGACGAGAAGTTTCCAGCATCTTGACTTTGGGCCAGAAGGCCCGCTCACATGCCATTCAGGGCCCCCGTCTGCCGTCTTTATTTCTGGCAGAAGCTTGGGGATCAGGGCTCTGGTTTGTGGCCAAGGAGGGCCGTGGGAACCCATTGCCAGCATACTGGGGAGCTCCAAGGCTGTGGGGACAGGGTTCAGCTGAGGAGACCAGCAGGACTGGGGCTAGAGGAGAGCACAGTCTGACACTCGCCCTCCCTCCAAGTGAAAAGAGTGACTAATAAGTGTCCAGCACTTTGCAAAATGCTTTCTCACCTGGGCCCTGTCAGATGCCCATTTTGTAGATGCTGCTGACTGAGGCTTTTGAGAGCTGGAGGGTCAGACGTACAGCTACTGAGCCAGTAAGTGACAGGGTTAGAATTTCTGACCAGATGTGTCGGTTTCCAGCCCTCAAGGGCTCCCCTCTGTGGTCTGCAAGGGGCCAAAGGTAAAGGGGGGACTAGAGTTCCCGTCTTGGTGCAGCGGATACGGATCCAACTAGGAACCATGAGATTGCGGGTTCGATCCCTGGCCTCGCTCAGAGTGGGTTGGGGCTCTGGTGTTGCCATGAGCGGTGGTGTATGTTACAGACGTGGCTCGGATGCCGTGTGGCTGTGGCTGTGGCTGTGGCTGGCAGCTATAGCTCTGATTAGACTCCTAGCCTGGGAACCTCCATGTGCCATGGGTGCAGCCCTAAAAAGCGAAAAAAAAAAAAAAAAAGTGAAGGGGGCCAGACCCACTGGGCACTGAGACTGACCCTCCCCTGGGGACTCAAATGTGGCAGTCCCAGCAGGCCGTGCGGGGGGGCCCCTCTGAAGCCAGAGGATGAGAAAGAGATGATAAGTGGGAGAAGGTGCAGGAGCAGGAGATGGATTGCAGTGGGTTCAGAGGCAGGCAATGAAAATGATTAAGGGAAGAGAGGGATTAATTTATAAAACGAGATTAGAAGAACAGTACTGCCCCGCTTGGCTAAGGGACAGCTCGAGGGCGGGAGCTGAGGAGGGGGTGGGTGTGAAGGATGGGGAGGCCAACTGACTCGGAGGGGCCACCAGTCCTGGAGGCTGGGCTGCAGCCCCCACGGGGCTGGATCGCTGCCTGCCAGGATGACCAAGAGGGTCCCTGAGTGCCCAGCAGCATCCGCTCCCAGGGCGGCCCCAGAAACCCACTCGGGCTTTCTGCCCTGCTGCTGCAGAATGACACAGAGGATTCATCTGGACAGCCAGCCGGACCTTGTGAGGGATACTTGTTGAGAAGAGGGGAATCCTTCCTTCTGTCACAGAGATGAGCCATCAAAGGCCAGAGAGGCTGGCGACTGAAGTCAGGGAAGGGCTCCAGTCATCCTTTGGCTTCCTGTGTGGCAACTTTCCTCTGTCTTCTACTGCAAGGTGAATTTACCGATTTGATTCCAAGTGGGTGTTTTTCTTGGGCCCTAAGCACTGCACTTGTACAAAGTTCAGTCTGAGCACAGGTCCCTCCTGCTGTGTTTCCGGCCCTGGTCAGTGAGATGGGTTGTGGAAGGGAGAGACAGAGACGGGGAGGGGGGACGGGGGGGGGGAGGGGGAGGAGGAGGATGAGACAGAAAGAGAGAGAAGTAGCAGGAAGAGATTTATTGCACTTCTACTGTCTAGCAGAGATCCTTCTAGCTGTTTTCACCAATTTCAGGAAGCCGGAATTGACTGAAGTGTCACCAAACCTCAGAGCAGTTTTCTAATGTAGACCTCACGATACCTGTCTCATTGAGAAGAAACTGAGTTTCAGGAGTTCCCTGGTGGCTCAGCGGGTAAGGATCCACCTGTTGTCACTGCTGGGGCTCCGGCTGCAGCTTCGATCCCTGGCCCTAGGACTTCCGCATACTGAGGGCGTGGCCCAAAATAAAGTCAATTTCAGTGAGAGGGAAATGATCATCCCAAGCCCTGGCAAGTGAGTGATAAAAAAGTCATGATTTCAACCTCAGGTGGGCCTCCTAAGCCACCATCCCAAATGCCCGGATCTGTGAAGAGAGAAGCGAGGGCTTCGGTGATGTGGTCAGCTGTTTGACAGGGGAACCCAGCCAGTGCTGAGAAGTGATGGGCTGGTTAGGTGGCTTGCTGATGGAAGGTCTGTGGCAGAGAGAAATGCACAGCGAGGGAAGGGTGGGGTTAGGGTCGGGGGCTTGGGTGCTGGATGCAGATGCTGCCAGGAGCCTGGTCAGCCCTGGCAGGAACCTGCCTTGCCTTTTCACCCCTCAAGACCCCAGGCCCGTCCCTCCCCTGATTGCCCCCCTCCACAGCCTCCTACGCTGTGCATGACTGCAAAACCCTGGGGCCATCTGCATTTCGGAGCTTGTTGTTGGCGCAATATGGGGTCAAGGGCACCCCAAGCCGTGACTTAGACATGATGTCTTCACAGGCCTGCCCGCCCCCTCCCCTTGAGCCGAGGTGGGTGAGGCTAGGAAGAGAGGAGGAGGTGGGGGAGGGGAGGAGGAGTGGTTTTCTCTCTTTTTTTTTCCCCAGGCAGAAATGAGCTCATGTTTTGTCTAATCTAAATTCTGTCAAGCAAGCGAAAAGGAGAGAGACAGAGACAGAGAGAGAGAGAGAAAGAGAGAGAGAGAGAGAGCTACAGAGTTAATAAAAAATCTGCCAAGCACATGTTCTTTCCAGCTCAGAGACAAACCAAAAGAAAAAAAAAATACCAGGAGAGCCGAAAGGACAGACCAGACGGGGAATGTGTTTTCGGCTCACACAACTTCCTCTTCACTTCAACCAGAGAAAATTCTACCTCGAGTCAAACTCCCTGCTCACCCAGCCGGCCAGCGCCCTGCTCTGTGCCTGCGGGAGTCGGGGAGGGGCTGGCCTCCAGGAGGGAGTCCATTGGCCCTTCCAGCGCTTTCGGCTGCTTAGTGATGAGGTGGAAAGGTCAGGGACGTAGAACACAGAGGCCGGTCCTTGCCAGTCCCAGGCCACACTGCTTAGCTAGGGGACAACCTTGCCAGCCCCTGAGGAGAGCCCAGGCAGCCCCGGGAAGCAGGTGGTGACAGAAGCGGAACCAGGAGATCAGAGCTGACAGTGCATTGACTTTCATGGGGCCGCTTTTGCTCCCTAAGCCAGCAAGGCTTGGGGAAGGTGACTTGTCCCTCAGCAGCCCTCCTGTCCCCGCATCCCCTCCTTGCCCACGCTGCCTCCTGTCCCGACCGACCGCCTCCCAGGGTTGAGAAAGGCTGGCAGTGCAGGGCTGGAATGTGAATTCCTAGGGGGAGACAGGGAAGTGAAGGGAGCTGAATTGGCCATGCCGAGCAATAATAGGGCTTTCATGGAGATGGCCAACCTTGGGTTCTGAAGCTATTTTCCACCCGCAAACCTCCTTCCTCCCGCCCTGAGCCGCCCCGGCTGAGAATCCTCCTTTGTTGGGCTGAGGCCTGGGGAGAGAGGGGCTGGGCTTTGTGGAGGGGCCCCCAGGCCAGGCTGACTGGGCTCCCTGTTGTCTGGGTGGAGTGCATCTGGGCAGTGGAAGGGACCTAAGGCCAAGGCCAGGGCTTTGCCTCTGCTCCTGGGTGCTCAGTGGTGTTTGTGGGCTGGCATTTCCCGCCTTCCTCAGTGGGAGGGTTCCTGACGGGACACATGGACACATGGTCACTCTTTGTGCCAAGTACCGTTTGGCCAGAGACGTCTTCCCCCAGAGCCACCTTTCAAGACAGAGCAACAGGCGGATAGGCACGGGGGGATGGCTAAGAAGGATCCCAGGCTCTGACTCTGAGGGTCTGGGGCTGGGGGGTTGCACAAAGGCTGCATGAGGAGCAAGGAGGCGGCCAGGGGTGGGGGCGAGGCCGGGCTGGGGCTTGGCCTTGGCCTGGCAGGGTAATGAGACCCAGCTGGTCGGGGTGGGGGGGAGGACGAAGAGGAGGAGCGGGGAGGAGGAGGTCTCCTTTATCTCTCGCTCCTTGTTCTCAGGGCCCACGTTTTTTAATTTGTGTTGGATAAACAATATGGGATTGTGTACGCAAAGAAGCTCTAATTATCCCCCGAGGTTGTGTTTCCTTAGAGGAAATGAACTGGGCATGGCATTCGGGCTGGATCGCAGAAACGCGCCCGAGCCCAATAGCTTCCAGATTGCTGCTCAGGCGTGCCATGCTGGGAGCCCCCCTCCAAGTGGGAGCGGCTCTGTCCATACCCCCATCTGGGTCTGGAGCCCAGCCTGCGCCCTGCCTGACCTGCAGCCTTACTTCTTCCGGGCCCGTGAAGACAGCCCCGACCCCCACCGGCCACATGTCTGTCTCTCTCCCGGGGACAGTCAAGGGCCTGGGACACAGGCTTCGGAGACGAGGGCTGGAGGTGGAGGTGACCTCTGTTGCTTTTACCCCCTGCCACAGTCCTCACTGAATTGTGTCAATAAGCCGATCTCATGGGGAGCTTAGGGTTCCTTTCCTATCCCTCCCCAAAATCACTACCTCAGGGGACAGTTTCCTGTAGACTACCCTGGGGGTGAGAGGTGCAAGGGGTATCCCACTAGGCGTCGGGGACTCTGTTCTGGGGGGCCTGGCTTTTCCAGCATGCTGGATTGTAGGCGCCACTCCGATCCTCATCGGCCGTCTCTCCATCTGCCACCTATGGGGACCAAACTCTTCACGAGCCCTTGACGCACACGGGGAGGCTGAGGGCCCAGGAAGGTGAAAGGTGTGGTCCCAAGCCTTTGGCGGGGCTGGGTTGAGAACCAGGACCTGTGACGACTCACCGGTTGAGTGGGACTTGTGATGGAAAAAGATGTGCCGGGAAGGGATTGCTGAATGGAGCAGAGACCCGCAGTTGAGTCTAATAGAATCACCCCCCCCCCACCACCCCAAGTATATTCCTCTCTTTTCCCGTGAAAGAATCCAAGGAATTCCCAGAGACGGGGTGGACACGCTAGTCCAAAGCAGAGAACTGAGTTTTGCTGTTATTTTGCTCTATGGCTAGCCCCAGCCAGCCCTGCCTTAAAGGAGCCGATCCACAAGGGTGGAAGGCAGAGAGCAAGCGAGCAGGGCCCCCGGGAGGCTTTCCTGGGAGGACTCTGGGGACAACCGGGCTGGGCTGGGGCCCAGAAGGCAAGCAGCCCATGCTCAGACACCAGGGCAAGGACCGGGTGAGGGTGGAGCGGGGGAGGCGGCTGGCGGCCCTGGAACTGGACCGCTCCCACTCCAGGGGAAGGTTCGCCCCCATGTCTCCCTTTTATCTTTTCATTACATACAAATTAGGAGTGCGATTAACTTTATTAAAAGCAAACAAAGCTGGTCAGAGAATGGGGCCTCCAGACAGAGCTGCGGGGGTTTGGGGAGGAGGAACCGGGGAGAGCAGGGGAGGTTGTGGTCGCAGCAGTTAAAAGGGGCAGGAGGTGGAGGGCGGGGTGGGGGGGCCTTCCCTGCAGGATTCTCCATCTCCAGGGATCCCACCGCTTTTACGGCCGTCTACATCCTTCTGAAGTTATGCCAGCACGGCCCAGCCTCCAGACGGAATTCCAGACTTTAAGAGCTGGAGGGAACCGTAGCGACCATGGGGTCTATCACCGACCCTCACCCCCGCCCCCCCCCCCCAGTTACAGGTGGGGAAACCGAGGTCCGAAGAGGCGAAGGGATCAACCTAAGACCCCACTGCCTGTGAGTGGCTGGGGATGGTGTGATGAGAGTGGCAGCTTTCTGTTTTTTAAAGATGTCCAGGAAAGGCGCTCCACTCCGCCTCACCTCCTCGCAGTGTACGGAAGCTCTGATCTAAATCCTTTGTGCGGCAGCTAAACGCTATTTTTTTAAATCACCCCTGGGTAGAGCTACTGACACATGTTATCCTTTTTTTTTCTTTTTTTGGTGTGGGGGCACAGCCTGCCCCTCGGCTTTCTCCTCTTCCTTGGCTTTTATCATTCTGAGATCGGGCTCTGACCACTTGGGGGAAGCTTGACCGCAACCGTGGACAACACCCCTGACATCCCCTGGACAACACCCGTGACATCCCCAGGCATTCGTGTGGCCCTTCCAGTTCCCGGGAAGGATTTTCTTAAGAGCTCATTGTTTCCTCCTGGAAACTATGATGGCTGAGCAAGATAGAGCCCCCTGGCTTCATTTGTTTATGAATTCATTTCTTCCAGAGAGTATTTATTGAGGACCTGTTTTGTGCCCAGCGATGGGAGAAGTGATGCGGATTCAATGAACCGGGAGACACATGTGGGCCTCGATGTCATGGAGCTTATAGAGGAGAAACTGATGTTCAGGACATTAGTGATGCAACGCGCCATGGACACCACTGGAACGAGCAGCAAGGCAGAAATAAAAGAAGAGGATGCATGTCACATAGGCACACGTGCTTCCTCCTCGAGCCATTTTCCATAAATCTGGGGGGCCATCAAAGAGCATAGATGGCAGGGACCCTGCTGTCTTCCTTTCAATTCAGTTTCCACAAGGCTCGGCGGTGTCCCAGGGTCGCAGACGCCATGTCCAGTGACCCCTGCATTCCAGCACCCCCCAGCAGTGCCATCAATATCCCTGGTTACTCAGCACTCATCTTCAGACATCTAAAAGTAAAGGTTTTTATTTCTTCCCTAAAATCCCTCTTGGCTCTAAGTATCAAGGGCTCTAATAGTGCAAAATTGGTTCCAGGAGGAATGTTTCAACTTCTCAAGGAAGCCCAGTTTTTAAGCACTTTGGAAGCACCTACCAGAAACCAACTATTTACTCCTTATAGAAATGGGTCACATATGCTTTGTAACCTCCCTCAGCTGAGGAGGTAAGAAATGCATGGGGCCTGAACCCGTCCTTCCCCACCGCGAAATGAACTCTGCTATTAGGTTAAGCCATATAAAACTGCCATTTTTCTAGGTTCAAAGTAGTCAGGCATTGGCAATTTCGTACGGTTGGATCCGATAGTGCCTAACTGTTGGGTGCGAACCGGTAAAGTGGATTTTGCAAGGACTGCCCTGAGCAATAGCTCTTCACATTGAATCATGAGAGCAGGCACCCGAAGTCCTGCTACCGGGCAATCCTAGTCCTCATTGAATCATTACAAGAGATCCCCTGAGGCTTCCTGCTGAGCGGTTTCTCCTGTTGGTGATGCTGGAGTTCCTGTGGCACCGAGTAATGATGGGAGCTACCACCTACATGGCACTTCCCAGGAGCTAGACCTTGCTCTATGTACTTTGCAAGTGTTAACCCACATAATCCTCACAACTGTCCCGTGGCATGGGGTACTATGATCAGCCCAGTTTTATAAGATGGGAAACAAATAGATAGGGAAATTAAGCAACTGGTCTGAGATCTCACCACCAATCCATTGTTAAGCTAGTGTGAATGTCTGAACCTGGCCATCCGAACCACTAGGTTGAATCTGCTCCAGGGTCTGATGAGTCAGAGGCTCGTTTCTCCCCGGGCCAAGGGCTAAGGACAGATTGAGGTCCGCTCTCACTTACCCCTACATCCAACAAGAAGAAGTGAGTATGTTTCCCAGGGGCTGGGATGGGTCAGCCAATGCGCATATGGGATGAAGACTGCGAGACTCTACCACCCAGGCTGGGCAAGGCTTAAGGTCCCCAGAACCGATCTGTGATCCGTGAAAAGAAATTGATTCCTCCATCGCTTCTTGTTTCTCATTAATTCCCTTCCAAAGATGCTATTTCAGATGCTGTGGGGTGTGGGCAGAAGACTGGAGAAGTGGGTCCGAGAGACCTAAGTTCAAGTTGGGCTCTGCCATTTCTTTCTTTCTTTTTTTTTTGTCTTTTTGCCTTATCTAAGGCCGCACCCGCGGCATATGGAAGTTCCCAGGCTAGGGGTCCAATCGGAGCTGTAGCCAATGGCCTATGCCAGACCCACAGCGACACGGGATCTGAGCCGCGTCTGCAACCTACACCACAGCTCACGGCAACGCCAGATCCTTAACCCACTGAGCGAGGCCAGGGATGGAACCCGCAACCTCATGGTTCTTATTTGGATTCATTAACCACTGAGCCACGACGGGAACTCCAGGCTCTGCCATTTCTTAGCTGTGTGGCCTCTGGCGTGTTGTTCAACCTCTCTGGGCTGCAGTTGCCTCATCTGCAGCATGGGGCTAATAATCCCAACTGCAGAGCATTGTTTTGGAGGTTTCAATGAGAGAAGTGGGGCAATGTACCTGGAGAAGTTCCTGGCCCATAGGTAGTGTCTGGTGAGCACTGGTCCCCTGCCCCCCAGCCTGGAGCAAGATCCCAGCTGCGCCTTCCAGTCCCTCATCATTCCTTGTCCCACTGCCTATGGCATGGAGCCTCTCGGAGACCTCAAGGCCCAGTGACCAGTGGCTGGGACTAGACTCTGGCAACAAGGTGAGATCTGGTCAATTTCATTAAAGTTCTCATTTAATTTTCCTCTCCACTGATGTCTGTTTTGTTTTTTTTTTTTAAGAGGCTGAACTTGTGGCATATGGAAGTTCTCAGGCTAGGGGCTGAATCAGAGCTGCAGCTGAAGCCTACGCCACAGCCACAGCAACACCAGATCCAAGTTGCCTCTGTGACCCGTGCTGCAGTTTGCAGCAACACTGGATCCTTAACCCGACAGGGTGAGGCCAGGAATCAAACCTGCATCCTCAGAGAGGCCACATCAGGACTTGATCCCCTGCGCCACAATGGGAAAACTCCTCCACCGAGGATATCCTCTTTTACCCTCTGCTGCTCTGGTCTCCCCGACCCCAAGGCTTTTCACTCCCGCCACCCGCTTGTCGAGCTTGCAGAGACTTCGTATTGGCTCCGCGGAGCAGGTGTGTCTGGCACTCCACAGAAAGACAGGGGAATTAAAGCTCCGAGGAAGAAGTAATAAGGGAAAGAACCACGTCACAGATGCCTGCCCCTGCCCCTGGTCATGGTGCTGTGTGTCTGGAGCTGACGCTAATTGGTGTGGTTTCTCTTTCAGCCCCAAGTTTATCCTTGTGTAATTTAGCGTAGGAAAAGCTAATACTGATGTGTCAGCTTGGGTTAATAGAGAATTTTTTTTTTGAGCCGAGCAAAGGCCCCTTTCCTCCTGCCACCTCCATCCATCCCAGGTTCCCTCCCCGTGTGCCGCATGAAACAAGGCTGCCAAGAGACCAGGATCTTGCGGGCTCCTGGCAAGTTCTCCTCTGAGAGCTCTCTGGGGAAGGAGAGATTCTAGCCACTTTTTGTTCGCCCATTTCCATTAGCCCACAGAGCCTGCTGGCAGGAAGTAATTTCTTGTTGAACATGAATCTTTCCTCTCCCTTTTGTTGCTCATCGCCATTGGAGCATTTCCAGTCCCGCCGTGGGGCTCCATGGTCCAGGGTGGAAGACCTTCCTGGCTGTTTCCTTCTCTGAGTCACAAGGGATTGCGCTGGATGATCTTAGTGGCACCGCTGGCCTTGCATAGCCGGTAGCTCTAGGATTCTGGACCCACCAAAGGAGTCAGCTGCATCAGTCTGTCCTAAACTTTATTGGGAGGGCTAGGGCCCCAAATGTTCCCACTCCCTGGTCCTTCCTCCAGCACTCCATAGTATCATGTCACCTAGGCTCCTTGGAGTCTTGCTTTGGCCATCTGCAATTCTACTTCTGGCTCTGTGACAGCTGTTTGACCGCAGTCCTGTGCCCTCTCTGGGCCTCAGTTTCCCCCATCCAGAAAAAAAAAGGGACGGTGGATCTCTGAGGCTGCCTCTAGCTTTTGGCTTCTTCCCAGAGGGATTAGGGCTTGTGCCCCCGCTATTTTTGTGTGCTGCTTGGGCCGGGCCTGCCTCAGAGACTAGAGCAAGCTGGCTGGGCTGGGGCTGAGAAAAGAGAGGATGAGGGTGGAGGGCAGCTCATCGTAAGTAGATTCTAGAAAAGATAAAAGATGGGCAGGCAGACAGGGAGGAGGCAGGAAGAAAGAGGAGAAAAAGGTGGGAGGGAGGGAGCAGAGGCAGGGACGGGAAAGAATAAACACATAATCAGGGTTACTGAGTTTCCTGTGCAGCTGGAGTCATCTTTTGCTCTTAATAAACCCAGCTGTGGCTTTACCACCCCCACCGGATGGGTGGCTGCCGGTCCTGATGCAGCTCGCCCGAGTCTGAATGGGGTCAGGCCTGGGGATCTGAGGCCCCTTGCTCAGGGATGCCCACCAGCCACCTACCCACAAGGCTGAGCTCAGCTGGCCAGGGAGCCACGCTTTCGCTTAAGGCGAGGTGGCGGGGAGGAGACAGAGTGAGACAGACTGGAGCTCCATTCATGACTCGGTAGCTTCTGGGCTTAGGGTCCTTGTGTTCCCTTCTCCCCCAGCCTGCATTTCTCATCTGCAAACTGGGCTAAGGCTTTTTTTTTTTTTTTTTTTTTTTTTTTTTTTTTTGCTTTTTAGGGCCGCACCTGCAGCATATGCAAGTTCCCAGTTCCCAGGCTAGAGGTTTAATCAGAGCTGTAGCCGCCGGCCTATGCCACAGCCACAGCAATGCCAGATCTGCGCCGCGTCTGCGACCTACACCACAGCTCATGGCAACGCTGGATCCTTTAACCCACTGAGCGAGACCAGGGATCGAACCCTCAACCTCATGGTTCCTAGCCAGATTCATTTCCACTCCGCCACGATGAGAACGCCTGATCTTTTTTTTTTTGCTGCTGACACTAGTAGTCTTGCATGTGAGAGGAAGGAGGGGATGCCTGTGCGGGCCCCAGCCCGTGCCCGAGTGGCTGTTCAACAGCCGGCTGGTTCCTTGCTGTTTCCTAACTCCTGCCCTGCCCCCTGCCCCCGGTTCAAGCTGGTCTAAAGCCGGTAGCCTCATCCACCCAGTCTCTGATGGCAAGAGACCTGGCCCTTTGTTCTGAATCTCCCTGAGCTTCCTTGAACTTGTCTTTCTAACCCGCTCCCTCCCAACATGAAGGTCATGGGAAGCAGTGAGTTGAGGGGTGAGCAAAGAACACCCAGTACCCCATCATCACTTCTGTGATGGCACCTGGAGCCAGATGCCAGATTCCCCCCCACCCTTTTTTTTTTTCTTTTTAGAGCCACACCCGTGGCATATGGAAGTCCCCAGGTTAGGGGTCCAATCGGAGCTACAGCTGTCAGCCTCCACCATGGCGACAGCAACTTGGGATCCGAGCCACATCTGTGACCTACACCACAGCTCACGGCAACGTTGGATCCTTAACCCACTGAGCAAGGCCAGGGATCGAACCCACATCTTCATGGATACTAGTCAGGTTCATTTTCACTGAGCCACGTGGATAACTAACTCCTGGAGCCAGAGTCTTAAATGCGGGCTCCAGTCTTTAGAGGTTCCCTCACCCCCTGATCTTATGTGGAAAAATTGGCAGCATGGTAGATTTTCCTGGGAAGACAGTCCAGGGTCTGTATTAGGTTCTTAGGGGGGCTTCCCAGGGACCCTCCTAGCTTTAGTCCTCAAGTCAAACAGACCTGGATAAGAAGTGTGTGTGTGTGTGTGTGTGTGTGTGTGTGTGTGTGTGTGTGTGTCTAGGTGTCTAGGGTGGTTACTCAACTGGTAATTGGTCATGTCAAGACTTGAACACAGACCTTCACGGCACAAAGGCCCATGCTCAGCCACCACGCTCTACTGTTCCTCAGAAGCGACTGAGTCCAATGCACCACTCATTCCTTTGTTTATCGCTTACTCATTCAACCTCCAGCTGTCCCTTGAATGCTCTCCTTTGTGCCAGGAATGGTGCTAGGCACAGAAAGACCAAATGTCCTCCTTGTATTCCTCCTAATTGCCCCCGATGTGTTTGGGAAGAAGCCATCTAGAATAAAGCTGCTAAAAAAAAAAAAAAAAAAAATGGAGTTCCCGTTGTGGCTCAGTGGTTAACGAATCCTACTAGGAACCATGAGGTTGCGGGTTCGATCCCTGGCCTTGCTCTGTGGGTTAAGGATCCAGCGTTGCCGCGAGCTGTGGTGTAGGTTGCAGACGCGGCTCGGATCCCGCGTTGCTGTGGCTGTGGCGGAGGCCGGCGGCTACAGCTCCTGTTAGACCCCTAGCCTGGGACCGTCCATATGCCACAGGTGCTGCCCTAGATAAGGCAAAAAGACAAAAAAAAAAAAAAAAATAGAATAAAGCTGCTGTGCAGGACCATCAAGGTGGTCAGAACTTGAAATACCAACAGATCAGGGCCAGCCTTACTCCAGTGGGAATCTTTCCTTTTCAAGGGGACAAACTCAAGCTCAAAATGAGCTTACATGCCCCTTGCCTTTCCAGAAACACAGGAGTTGTGTTGGCGCCCCCCACGGTACCCCTTAAAGACCATGAGTTTTTGGAGTCAATGTGTATTTCAAGAAGCAGTATAACATAGCGCTTAAGAGTATCCACCCTGGGATCAAATTCTGGTTCTATGCCTTGCAAGCTATGTGGCCTTGAGCAAGTGCTTTACTTTCTGTAAAATGAGGTTAAGAACCATGCCTACCTAAGTGGGGTGCTGTGGGGAGTAAATAAGTTAATATCTGGACAATGCTTGCAAGAGTACACTCAACAGATGGCCACATGCTTGTCACTCCCTGCCTCCAACCCTCACCTTGTGTAGGGCCCCCTCCAAGGAAAAGCGACACTTTAGGATCCTGGCTGTGGAGGACTCAGGAGAAAAAGGTACCCAGGATGAGCCACACGGCCACAGAGTCCTCTTCCTAAACACAACCCTGAATAATTCACTCCTCATCTTACAGCCTTGACCTGGCTCCTTGTTGTCCTCAGGCTAAATTCCAGTACCTTGGCCTCTGCATACCTGCTCTTACCATCTGGGTCCTGCCCAGGTCTTGTTTCTCATCTTTCACCACTTTTGCTTTCTTTTTTTTGGCCATACCCACAGCATATGGAAGTTCCCAGGCCAGGGATCAAGTCTGTAGTTGTAGCTTCAACCTATGTTGCAGCTGCGGCAATACCGGATCCTTAACCCACTGCAGTGGGCAGGGACTGAACCTGCGACGCCGGATCTTAACCTGCTGCACCACAGCAGGAACTCGCTCACCACTTCTGCTTTTGATGCCAAGGCTTTGATCATATCAAACATTATTGGTAAAACAAGTCTCTTTCTTCTTGCCCACTTGCTCGTTATGCTCCATCTCCCTGAAATGCCTTGTCCCTGCTTCCGTGCCTGTCAAGTGCCTCCATGTCACAGGACATCCTTATTAGAATGGAAGCTCCAGGAGAATGTGGACTTCCTCTTAGTCACTGCTGGATCTCCAACACCTGGAACTGTACATAGTGGATGCTCAGGGAAGAGTCCCCGAGTGTTGACTGCATGGATGTTCAAGTTCAAACAACACTACCTCCTCTGCAAAGCAGCCCAGGCAAAATCTGTTTCTGCTGCCAGCATACTTTTACATCTCTGTCAGAGCACACATCCCATAGACTTGTTTCTTTCTTTTCTTTCTTTTTTTTTTTTGCCTTATCTAGGGCCGCACCCGCGGCATATGGAGGTTCCCAGGCTAGGGGTCTAACAGGAGCTGTAACTGCCGGCCTTCGCCACAGCCACAGCAACGCGGGATCCGAGCCACGTCTGCAACCTACACCACAGCTCGCGGCAACGCCGGATCCTTAACCCACTGAGCAAGGCCAGGGATCGAACCCGCAACCTCCTGGTTCTTAGTCGGATTCGTTAACCACTGAGCCATGACGGGAACTCCCGACTCTGTCTCCTCACTCACCTGGGTGTCTCTTGAGGCCAGGAGCCTCAGCCAAAGCATCTTGGAATCACCTGCTTTAGCTTACACAGCGTCTGGTGCGGGAGCTCTCATTAGAATCGGATGGGGGTCTTGAACAAGATGTCTGTGCCCAGGACCCGACCTTGATCAATAGAGCGGAGTCTATGGAGTTCCCATCGTGGCTCAGCGGAAACGAATCTGACTAGGAACCATGAGGTTGCAGGTTCGATCCCTGGCCTCGCTCAGTGGGTTAAGGATCTTGCGTTGCCCTGAGCTGTGGTGTAGGTTGCAGACGCGACTCGGATCTGGCGTTGCTGTGGCTGTAGTGTAGGCCGGTAGCTACAGCTCCGATTTGACCCCTAGCCTGGGAACCTCCATATGCCTTGGGTATGGCCCTAAAATGACAAAAAGACAGAAAAAAAAATAGAGCGGAGTCTAGGGGTAAAGCCCAGGCATGACCATTCTCTAACTCTCCATTAGAAGATTGCGCATGCACCCAGGGAAAAAATTGCTGGGGTGGACATTCTGTGCCGGCCTCTCCATCAAATGGCTCCAGCTCCACCTGGCCTGTGAGCTGGCCTCCACAGGGAACAACACTGGCTCAGAGGGACCCCAGAAATGACCTTTAAGGCAACTGGATCTTCCACCTGGCTCAGCATAAGGAAGAACACAGAGAAAGCCATGCTCACCCCTTTGGGCAGGAAGAATCGGTTACACTGTCATATTACCCCCCGGCATCTCCTTTGTCCTTGGGCCTGAGTATATCTGATCCAGCCAGGCCCCTGACAGGCCATTTCCAGTTGAAGCCAGTCAGGCTGCCTTCACAGCAGGCACAGAGGGCCTGAGAGTAGAGGGGAGGAACAGGCCAGCCAAACGGGCACAGAGTCAGTTAGGGAGCCCCTAGGGCCAGCTTGGCCTGCTCAGTGAATGCCACCTGGTCACCAGCAGCAGCAACCTGGTGCGGTGAAAGCCCTTTGACTTGAGAATGACAACTAACGTGTTGTTCTGTGCTAGGCCCCCTGCTGAGCCCTTCCCATGCGTTATTCTAGTTCGTCCTCTCAACAACTCTTATGACGTCGATGCTATCATCCCCATTATACAGACTGGGAAACTGAGGCTCCCGTGGGTTAAATCCCTTGCTTGAGGTCACACAGACACCAAGTGTCAGCAGGTGCCAAAGTTTAGATTTGAAGCCCAGCTTGAGTGCTTAGCAACCAACCTAGATTAGAGCGGTGACTACAAGACCAAGGTCACGGCCCCTTCTCTGTCACTCACCCTCTGGACCTTAGCTTCCCATCCACTGGGGAAGAGGAAATAGCTGACCTGGATGGTCTTTGAGGGTTTTTACAGCTGTGACAGCTGTAGGTTCTATGACTCTCTGACAGGGCAAAGAAACAAACTATTCACAGCCTCCACATTTTAGGCAATAGGTTGCTTCAGGCCGGGGTCGGGGTGGGAGTCCAAGGCAGTGCCGAAAGCAACACTTGCCTCTTACTTCACGCCCTGGGAGACAGCAAAGCTACAAAGAGCTAACTTTCATATCTATTATTTCTTACCAAATTCTCTTCTATTCATTTATCTTTGTGACCGCTAGCTAATATAGGCGCTAGTATTATCAACTCTATTTTTTTTTTTTAGCTTTTTTTTAAAAAAATGGTGGCGTCCATGGCATAGGAAGTTTCCAGGCCAGGGCCTGAATCCGAGACATAGCTGCAGCAACCCTGGATCCTTTAACCCAATGCACTGGGCTGGGGATCGAATTTACAACTCTGTAGCAACCGCAGCCGCTGCAGTCAGATTCTTAGCCCACCGTGCCCCAGGTAGAACCTCTGTCAACTCCATTTTAAAGATGGGATAATAAAGCCTCGGTTGGTTGGTAAACAGCACAGCTGGAATTGAAACCCTGGCCACCCGGCATAAGGGCCCGTGTTCTTCCCCACGGTACACTCTGCTGTTTAAACACTTTGCCCAAAGAATGGATGGACAAGCAAGGGAAGGGAGAGGCCTTGTTCTGCCACTTGGGGCCCCAGAGGTGGGTCAGGCTTGGCCCTGGACACCTGCCATTGTACCTTCTCTTTTCCAAGTGTCTCCTCTCCCCAGGGCCCAGGCATACCTGTGGGTGCAGAATGAGGAAGAGGAACCCCCAGGGGGGGCAGAAGCTGATGGTGAGGCTCCGGGCCACATAGGCTGGGCCAATAGGAATGCGGGCAAGCCCTGGCACCCTGGTGCCTCATGACCAGCATGGTGCTTGACTGGGGCAGCTCCGGCCTGAGTGGCTGCCCAGCATGCTCAGTCCGAGTCTCTGCCACCAGGGTTAGGACTCCGCAAAGAAGCAGGGCCAAGCCTTCCCCTACTTGGAATCTAGAAAAGCTTGCTCTTTTTCAAGCTACCTGATTCAGCTGGGCCCAGGCTGAGGGCCACAGCCAGCAGATCCTGGCTCTTTATCTTTTTTGGTCTTTTTTTTTTGCCTGTATCTAGAGCTGCACCCGCGGCACATGGAGGTTCCCAGGCTAGGGGTCTAACAGGAGCTGTAGCCGCCGTCCTTCGCCACAGCCACAGCAACGCGGGATCCGAGCCGCGTCTGCGACCTACACCACAGCTCACGGCAACGCCGGATCCTTAACCCGCTGAGCGAGGCCAGGGATCGAACCCGCAACCTCATGGTTCTTAGCTGGATTCGTTAGCCACTGAGCCACAAAGGGAACTCCAGATCCTGGCTCTTTAAAATGACTTTAGGTGGATAGGAGCCCTGCCTGCTCTCCGCTTCTCCAACCCCACCACCTGCAGGCGAGGAGGCCAGACTTGGTTCCCAGGCTAGGTCAGAAACCTCTTACTATATGCCCTCTTAGCAGTGCATACCCGCCCCCCTTTAATCGCGTCAACCGTAGTTGAATCACTATTCATGTACTAACCGTCAGACATCTGTCCTCCATTAGATTAAACCCTCCAAGGGAGCAGAAAGTGTATCTGTGTCCTCTGTCTCAGTGTCCCCAGAGCACAGCGTTGTAGAGCAGGGCAGTCCAAAAAGTACGTTGAAGGCAAGGATGAATGAGTGTCGCCCGGCCCACTGGAATGGAGACGCTTGGTACCTACCTCTCCGATTTGAAGGATACAGTCCCCCACCTTGGGACCTGGAGCTGAGGTAGTGGCACTCCACCCCCCGCCGCTCTCTTCTAGCACATTTCAGGTTCCAGGTCCAGGCCTCAGGGGCTCAGCTCACACCTCCTCCCTTCCTGTCACCCCCTTATCCTTTCTTCTTGCTCCCCTGTCTTCCAGAGGACCAGGCTGATGGGCATCAGAAAGAGGAAAGGAGCATTTGCAGGGCTGAGACAGTATCTGATGCCAGGAAAGGCAAGCCCTGCAAGGCTGCCTAGGCCACCCGTCAATCCCAGTTGGCCAGTCACTGTGGGTCCTGGGGCCTGGCCCAGAAGGGGCAGGGAAGCCTGCCCTGCGCACTATCACCTGTCACTGGCAGGCATAGCTTTCGGGGGAATTTAAGAGACCTGGGAGGAGGAAGTCTCATTGCCATCTGAAGAGCCATGTTAGGGAGTTCCCATCGTGGCTCACTTTTGACGAATCCGACTAGGAACCATGAGGTTGCGGTTCGATCCCTGGCCTTGCTCAGTGGGTTAAGGATCCGGTGTTGCCATGAGCTGTGGTGTAGTTCGCAGATGCAACCCGGATCTGGCGTTGCTGTGACTGTGGCGTAGGCCGGCAGCTGTAGCTCCGATTAGACCCCTGGCCTGGGAACCTCCATATGCCGCGGGTGCGGCCCTAGATAAGGCAAAAAGACAATAAATAAATAAATAAATAAATAAATAAATAAATAAATAAATAAATATGCACAGTAGCTGCATCCATGTTAAGTCATCAAAACATAAAAGCCACAGCAAACACGTTTAGAAGGAATGGCAAGAACTGCCCCCAGGCCCCTAATGCCCATACCTATCAGCCAAAGGGAGGCCCAGGCGGAGGGCCTGGTGTAGAGACACCCCTGCTCTGGGCCCCGCTCCGGGGGTGGTGCTTCACCCTCCACCACGCCTGATGTCACAGCGTCCTTGATGCCCTGGCGAGGGAGGAGGCTGGTGGGGAGGGGATGAGCGTTGGAGGGCCTCTGGGAAGCAAGCTGATTTCATTCCTCCTTTCTCTCCTGTCAGGTCACAGGAGATGGCGTTAACATCACTTCAGCGAAGCCGAGCTGCTGCCTTCTAGCTCCTGGGTGGAGGACAGCAGCGGCTCCGATTGTACCCAGAGCAGGAGACCAGGGTGGGGAGGGGAGCGCACATACCGGGGGCCCGGGCCTGAGGGATTGCCCGGGCTGACTGTTGGCAGGCAGCTGGGGAGACTGGCAGGAGGGCAGGCAGAGCCCGGCTTTCTGCCCAGCTCGTGAATTGGAGCTGGAGAAGCAAAGGAGACTGGGATTGGGGCTGGATCAGGGCCAGGGTCCTGGAGCAGAAATAGGCCAGGCCACTGGGTTTCCAGATCAGTGTCCTGCTCTGCCTACCTGGCTGGGCCCCTCACAAGCGGGTGGCCGTTCGGATTCCGGAGGTCAGAGAGACGGGGCGGATAGAGCTGGGGCCCCGCTGCTCTTATTCTCTTGTCTTTTCATTTGACTTTATCTTTTAGGACTCGTCACCACTTGATGTTATGTGAGCTATCTGCCCTGACTGCAGAGAGCATGCTCCTTAAAGGCAGAGACTTTTTCTCCTCTGTTTACCGTAGAACCCCTTGGCCCCAGGGCCGCATGGTAGGTGCCTGACAAATCTTTTTTTTTTTTTTTTTTTTTTAATGGACTTCTGAATGACCACCCTTCAACCTGGGGCCTGTGGAGGTAGGAAAGGCAGGCGGGCACTAGAATTTACCCTCATCTGGGTCGATGAGAAAGTGATCTCTGAGAAGTTCAAGGACTTGTTTCGTGTCCCACAGCTAGAAGATGGCAGATCTTAGGTTTAAATCTGGGGATGACAAACACTGATGTTCTTTTTTTGTTTTTCACTATTGCGCTGCCTCTTTGAAAGAAATAAAATGGGTCACGGACATAGAAAACAAATTTACGGTTGCCAAAAGGGAAAGGTGGTGGGTTGGGGGGCAGGGATAAATTAGGAGTTTGGGATTAGCAGATATATGCTACTATATATAAAACAGAGGAACTGCAAGGTCATACTATAGCACAGGGAACTGTATTCAGTATCCTATAATAAGCCATAAAAAAAAGAAATAAAGTGGGTCAGCTGTCTGGCAGGTGCCACGTGGGTATCTCTGTGGGCACAAAATGTAGTCCAGGAGACAGCCACGCCGAGTGAGCCCAGTGTGGGATTAGGGGTTTCTCTCTGCTGCTGGCAATGCTTATACAGGAACAGACTTCGGTTTACTGAGGGACAGGCTTTAGTCACTCAGGGCCTCTGGGCATCCTGGCTCTGCTCAGGGAGATCTCATTCAGCCATTCCTACTGACTAGGCCTCAGTATTCCAAGGTAGGAAATGGGTAGACAGCGTATGAATGGCGTTTTTCCTGGGGCTGGATGACCAGACTGCATGGGGCCTCCTTTAGTGCCCGGGGAAAAGATGCCAGCCAAGGGCCTGACTGTTGGCTGGGGGGTCGGGGAGCAGATGGCATGGAGCGAGGCTGGTGTGGATCCATGCCAGGCCTTTCTGTACCCCGTTCCGTGCCAGCCCCTGAGCGACCCAAGCAACAAGGAGGGTTACCACTCCAGCCTCTGTCTCCTCCCCCCACCCCCCGAGAATCTGCCTGTTCTCTCGGCACCGAGTGAATGGGCTTCAGACCTGACCTCTTGTCCCCAAACCCCCGGGGCCGAGACATTCTGGCTGAGACCGTGAATTCTTTCTTCTGGGTCTGAAGCAGCTGCTCCACCCATCAGGTCAAGTATTGTCCCCAGGTCCTCTGAAAGAAGAGTCTGTCACCTTCTTTTCCTGCGCCCGTGGAAAGCCCACGGTTCTCTGGGAGTACACTACCGCTAGGGTGCTGGTTGCGTGTGCACGCACGCACACACACTAAGACACACACACACACACACACACACACACCCCTCTTAGTCTGAAGCCTAAAACCTCGACCCCATAAGCCCCATGGATGCTTGGGGTCCCATCACCTTGACGGCTGGCATAGGGAAGGGCTGGTGGCTGGTGGCTGGTGGCTGAGTGGGCATTGCCCCTCCCTTGCAGGGCTTGGCAGAAAAGACGCAAATGACAAGGGCTCCGAGGTTGTGGGTTCAAGTGTGGGAAGTGGGATGTTGGGGAGGGAGGCACCTTCACATGGGCCCTTGCCTGACCCAGGCCCGCCAAAGGCAAGTTCTCTCTCACCCAGACTAGCCTGATCAGGCAGGACTTAGAGGGCCAGGAAGAGACTTTCCTTGGGACACTGGGGCCCTCTTCCTGGGTTTAAGCAGGCAGCAGCCACAGAGCCTTTGAAATCTTGGCCAAGAGCCTGGTTTCCTGGGACCTACCTGGCTGGGAAAGGGGAGATTGGACCTTGGGGCCAATGAACAGGTGGTGGCCGGAAGGAGGCGGCATGGCAGGGTGGTGCTGGCCTCAGCTGAGCGTGAAGACAGAGCAGAGGGCGAAGGAGGTGGGTGCACAAATGAGTCCAGGAGAGCGAGACCTTGGGTAGCTGTACCTGGAGGAAACCATGGCTTCCTGGTGGACCCCACGGTGGCCTTGGGCCCTTTGCCCTTTGTGCCAGGCACACTGAGCCTTGCAGACATCAGGGCACTGGGGAAGTTGAGAGAGCGTGGAAGAAGGCGAAGGGCAAAGCAGGGCTCTGGACGCCTTCTTCCTGGCTGTGGACTAACGCTGGTGCCATGCTGGGATCCCAGCCCTGCCTGGGGACAAAGCTTCTCAACTGCAGTGTCAAATGGGTTACAGGTCTGCTAAGACAGTCACCGTCTCTGCCTTTGGGGGGGGAGGGGACACAGTAAGGCTTGAGGTGGCCCCAGCCCCCACTTAACTCCAGTTTGCATACAAATCGTCATCTTTTTCTTCTGTGTACCCAGAATGAAAACAGCTGGCGGGGGTGTGGGGGGAGTGGGACACAGATCTGGGAGCTGCCCCTGTCTCCCTCACTGCTTCTTCACTTCTCCCAGCCGTGCTTCTTTGCCCTTCTGAGCCCTGCCTTAACGATGCTGTTCTCCGTGTCTCCCTCGCTCCTTGGTCCTTGTTTTTGTCTCCATTTTTCGGTCTCTCTGCCTCTGGGTCTTTGCCTGGCCTCTCCCCCCATTTCTCACTGTCTCTCTGATTCTGTATCTCTTTCCAGGCTCTATCTTTCTGTATGCTTGGCTGTCTCTAGGTCTCTATCTGGCTGCTTCTCGCTGTCTCCCTGGCTCTGTCTGATCTTTCTCTACTTTTCTGTCTCTCTCTCTCTCTCTTTTTTTTTTTTTTTTTTTTTCGGTCTTTTTGGGCCGCACCCGTGGCATGTGGAGTTTCCCAGACGAGGGGTCCAATCGGAACTGTAGCCGCCGGCCTACACCAGAGCCACAGCAACACGGGATCCGAGCCGCGCCTGCGACCTACACCACAGCTCACGGCAATGCCGGATCCTTAACCCACTGAGCGAGGCCAGGGATCGAACCCGCGTCCTCGTGGATGCTAGTTGGGTTTTCTAACCGCTGAGCCATGACGGGAACTGCCTGTCTCTACTTTTCTCTGCCTCTGTCTCTGGGTCTTTCTGCCTCTCAGCCTCCAGCTCGGTATGTGTGTATGTGTGTGTGGCCTGCTCTGCACGTGGAAGCTGGGCAGTAACTCCCACTTGCCTGCCCCTCACCGGATCAAATGGAAGTTCCGAAGGCAGGGCTCCAGGGCCCAGCAAGGCCACTCAGGTCTGCTTTTAGTGGCACTCAGTGCCCCTCTTATGGACAGGGGAAGGGGCACAGATGCAACAAGGCACCAGCCCAGTGACAGATCACCCCACAATTCTCCCCAAGACTTCCCTGGTTGAACCTCCTTACAGCGTCACTCACTCCCAAGCTGGCCAGCGTGCAGCTGGAGCCCCTGCCGCGTGGCCAGGCCTGTGTGGGACGAGGAAACTTCCCGTGAGAGTGACAAGGTCCAGCTATAAGAAGGACACCTGCTTGCGGCCACGACAGGATCCTCGGGCTATAACACAAGCCTGGCATCTGAGTTTCAGATCTTAGCTCTATCATCTATTCACTGAGTGACCTTGAAGTAACAAAGGTGCCTTTTTGAGAGCTGGTCTCAGACTCCCTAAGGCCTATTCTGAGGGGTGGTTCTGAAGATTAAGGAAAATGGTATCTAGGAAGGGACAGCACTGCGCTTGGCACCAGGAGGGGCTGCAGCAGTGGAACACGCCTCCCTCCCTCCCTTCACTTTCCCACGTTCATGGTCAGGATGTTAGGATTAGCATGAAGATGTTTTTTTTTTTTTTAGGGCCTCACCCTGTGGCATATGGAGGTTCCCAGGCTAGGGGTCTAACAGGAGCTGTAGCCACAGCCCACGCCAGAGCCACAGCAACACGGAATCCGAGCCACGTCTGTGACCTCCACCACAGCTCACGGGCAATGCTGGATCCTTAACCCGCTGAGCGAGGCCGGGGATCGAACCTGCGTCCTCATGGGACGCTAGTCAGATTTGTTTCCGCTGAGCCAGGAAGGAAACTCCAGCATGAAGACTTCTGAGTATCCTTGGACAAGTTAGGGAGGCTCTGGGGGCCTTGGCTTCATTCTTAATCAAGAATCTTCCAGGAGGGGTCAGCAGGAAGTGGGCGGTGGCCACAGCAGCGGAGGCGGTGGTGGCAGGGCCAGAGCCCCACTGAGGTCAAGCTGGGTGGGTGGAGGGGGCCGGTCCTGCCTCCGAGATCGTGTGATCTTTCCCCCAAGAGGCTTTGAGTCATAGACAAGCGGTTCTGCAACTGGACCTCCCCCATCCCCCGGCCGCAGACACACTTGGAATTTCCAAAGTTTGGTTTGTGTTCTTTTTCATTACTGGGAGTTTCAGAAACACCCACTGCCAGAGCTCTCTCGGGAAGCGCAAGTTCTCTTTCACAGAACTGGAGAGGGTGGGTGCTAGCAGGCCCAGGGAAGGGGCCTATGTCAGTCCTACCCTGTCCTCCCCAAATAGCGTGACAAAGGGGACTTAGAGACCTGAAGACACACAGTGAGTGATGCGGGGCCCTCTGCAGTTCAGTGACAGAGCTGGGCCTGGCACCCAGGCCTCTTGAAACCATTCATTGTCTCCTTTGCTCGTCCGCTGACTTGACTTTCATTCTCTCTCTTCTCCTCTGTCTGCTGCTGGCTTTCTCGCTTGCCCTGTCCTTTGCTACGTGATGTCTTCCTCATTCCTTCCAAGAGTCTGAACAGTTGGCGCTCCCAAGTCATCAGAGCTTCTTTCGGCGCTCCCTGGCTGGCCCTGCTAAAGATGAGAAGCGTGCTGGCGGACCGTGCCTAAGGCTTCCATCTCCTCTGGAGTAGCCTTCTCACCCCTTCCACCAGGGGGTATCAGCATCAGATCAGGCCACCAGGCAGGCAGCCCCAGCCCCACATGGGTCCAGGGTCTTCCTGAGATAGGCCATCAGTGGACACCCCCCACCCCCTCCCATCTGCCCACCCGCCTCGCTGAGCCACACCTTTAGGGCAGGACTGAAGCTGACATTCCTTCTTGGGGGCTGGATGGCAAGATTTGCAGATACCTCCTTCCCAGGGAAATTGTGCTCGGGTGGCAGAGATGGCAGTCCATCTAGTCAGGGCCTGGCTCCTGAGCACACTGTCCAGCCTCTGCCGCCAAACCGAGCCGGCTGGAGGGTGGACAGACTCGGGGGCTGCCCTCAGACTCCCGCCGTAGCTCTAAGTGGCAGGGTCAGTGGGTGAGACAAAAGTCCATCTGTCCCCTACTAAGAAGCCAGGTGGGAGCTCCCGCCTGGAGTCACACAGGTGGCATCTACAGCACACGGCCAGACATGCTGGTGTCAACTTGACACAGACACCTTGTAGCAGAGAGAGCGGACAAGGCTCTGCCACCAGGCATCCGGAGGGAGAGCCTGGCAGGGGAGTAACGGGCAAGGCAGATCTGACTAGACAGATCTCCGTTTCAATCCAAGTTGGGATGTCCTTGCTGGCTGACCTTGGCCAAGTTACTTAACCTCTTTAAGCCTTGGTTCCCTCATTTGTAAAATGCGTGCCCTGGAGTTCCCTTCGTGGCTCAGTGGTTGATGAATCCGACTAGGAACCGTGAGGTTGCGGGTTCGATCCCTGGCCTCGCTCAGTGGGTTAAGGATCCGGCGTTGCCGTGAGCTGTGGTGGAGGTCGCAGACGCGGCTCGGATCCCGCGTTGCTGTGGCTGTGGCGGAGGCCGGCGGCTACAGCTCCTGTTAGACCCCTAGCCTGGGAACCTCCACATGCCGCGGGTGCGGCTCTACATAAAGGCAAAAAGACAAAAAATAAAATAAAATAAAATAAAATAAAATAAAATAAAATAAAATAAAATGCCTGCCTTGACACTGTGCCGGCTTCCAGGAGGGCAGTGCCTATGAAGCACCCAGAACAGCAGGGTGTGTTGGGGAAAAAGCTCCCACAGAGGACGGTACATCATCGGGCGATGAGCAAGGGAGCGAGCAGCAAAGGGCTTGGGGGTAGCTGACTGGAAACTTAGTGTGAGTCAGCAGCGGGCCACAGCGGCCCAGAGAGCTCCCGCATTAACAGATGGCAGGGGGCCAGGAGGGCAAAAGGCATTCTTCCTGCTCTGGCATCCCTCGGGGGCGTGGACTAGATAGGCTATGGCCAGAGGGACATCTGTCTGGAAGAGAACAGGCTACTGACAAGATTGAGTCTTTGGCCCTCTGAGGTCTCCGACACCCTATGCAGTGTCTTACTGCAAGTTAACCAGAAGCGCCTCCTCTGGCTGTCAAGTTAGCAAGAAAAAAAAAAAAAGAAAAAGAAGCACATGGGTTGGTGAAAGCAGCCGGGGCTAGATTTCTGCTCCTAAAGGACTGCTTGCCTGAGTGTCTCAGGGTTGCCCTAAAGTTCCCACCACTTGCTGACCTAAGCTTTTATTCATTCAACAAATACTGCTGAGCTCCGACTCTGTGCGCTACTTAGGCACTATTCTAAGTACCGAGGAGGGGCCCCAGGAGCTGGCAAGCCTCGTTCTGCAGAAGAGAGGGTTACAGGATGTATACAGAGTTCTCTGAGCAAAGGCTGACTGTACGCTTGCTCAGAAGCAAGCTTCAAGTCAATGGGTATTTACTGCGTGTCCACAAAAAATTTGCCCCAGGGTTACCCCCTGGCTGGCTGTGTGCCCTTGCATGAGTCACTTTCCCTCTCTGGGCCTTGGCACCAGGCTGGAGGAGCTGTAAAGACTCCTCTGGTTTCCCGCAGGAAATCTTGCAGGATGGCTGGAGGAGAAGGGGACGGATGTTTACTTGTCATGTGGCCCAGGGTTGCTGTCCAGGGGGTACAAGCCAGGTGGAGAATCTGGACTGAAGAATCTTGGAGGTCCTTTTTTTCTTTCTTTTCAGACCAAGACTCAGCTGGCCTCCCACCTTTCTTCCCATTCCTCTGGCTCTGGCAGCACTAGTCTCACTGCCCCGCGTGTCTCACCAGCCCCCATGCCTCAGGCTGCTCACTTGGCCTGGAATACCGACTCCTGTCTCTGCCTAGTGAAATCCCCCTCACCGTGGATATTGCAGAGAGAACCTAAGCATTAGAAGGATGGAGCCAGGGATTTGGACCTGCCTCTAGCTGTCAGCCCTGGGGTGTCTCTAAGAAAGGGTTACTGCTGTTTGGGGGATGCTGAGGGGCTCTTCTCTCTTTTCTCCCTTGGGGCATATGGGAGCATGCGCTCTGACACCAGACGGACCCCTGCTCACAGCCCAGATCTGCCTGCTTCCTAACCATGCCATTTTTTTTTGCTGTTGTTGTTTATTTTTTGTTTTTTTTTTAGGGCCGTAAGTGCGGCATATGGAAGTTCCCTGGCTCGGGGTTGAATCAGAGCTACAGATGCCGGCCTATGCCACAGCCACAGCAGTGTAGGATCCAAGCCACGTCTGCGATGTACACCGCAGCTCACTGCAACAGCGGATCCTTAACCCACTGAGCGAGGCCAGGGATCGAACCTGCATCCTTATGGATACTAGCCAGGCAGGCTCGTTACTGCTGAGCCACAAGGCAAACTCCTGTAACCATGCAATTTTGGCTCTCTGAGGTCTTGCTTTAGGGCCTCAGTTTTGCTCCCTATAAAATGGGGCTACTAAGTCCCATCTCTTGCTTTAGGGCCTCAGTTTTGCTCTCTGTAAAAATGGGGCTACTGAGTCTCATCTTCTTTGAGGAAGAAGAGGTGGGAGGGAGAGAAGGGAAGGCAGGGAGACGGTGGCTGTGGAATTTGCCTGACAGAGTAGAGGCCTGGCTCCCACGGACTGCCAGCCTTTTGCTGTTTTTTTGCTTTGTTTTGTTTTGTCCTTTTTTTTTTTTTTTTTTGCCTTTTCTAGGGCTGCACTTGCGGCATATGGAGGTTCCCAGGCTAGGGGTCTAACAGGAGCTGTAGCTGCCAGCCTTCGCCAGACCCACAGCAACGCATCTGCAAGCTACACCACAGCTCATGGCAATGCCGGATCCTTAACCCACTTAGAGATGCCAGGGATCGAACCCGCAACCCCATGGTTCCTAGTCAGGTTCATTAACCACTGAGCCACAGTGGGAACTCCTACCAGCCTTTTTCTAAGAGAAGCCCTAGTGCCTCCCGCCTACTACGTCCTCTTCGCAGCTCCCGACTCACAAAGCCAAAGGCTTCATCCATGACTTTGAAAGCTTTTCTAGAGATTTCCCAGCCAGAATTTCTCCAATCATCCCTCCTCCCTAGTCCTGCCCTTTTGCTCTCTCTGGGTCCTTTGTGTTGCCATCCATATGCCCTGAGCCCGTCTGCTTTGTGGAAGAAGCACCAGCAGAGCCCTCCACTTGGGAATGGATTACTCTGCCCAGCAAGCCCTACCTTGGCCAAACTCAGGGTTCCCAGGCCTAAGGATCCTGGAAAAGGTGTTGCAGGGAACTGCCACTCTCTCCCCAAGGCCCCTGTGCACCCAGGGAGTCAGCTGGACCCTTGCTGGCCTCTCCTGATCAATCTCGCTTCTCCAGCGGGCCGGTCCCCTTTGTAGCAATGACACAGCCTTGAGAACATAGGATTTTCAGTCCGGCTGGCCTGGGTTTGACTTCTAACTCTGTCACTTTCTATTTGGGAAACCTTGGGCATGCAACTTGGCCTCTCTGACCCTCACTGTACCCGTATACGAGATGGGATTCATAGTACCCCTCCCGAGACTCTGAAGATTCAAACAGATTGTGCACAAATCACTGCTTTCCATTAAAAAAAAAAAAAAAGAAAGTGCCGGATTAATGGCAACTGTGGCTCAGTGGGTTAAGAACCTGACTAGTATCCATGAGGATGTGGGTTTGAATCCTGGCCTCGCTCAGTGGGTTAAGGATCCGAGCTGTCATACAGGTCACTGAAATGGCTCAGATCTGTGGCTGTGGCGGAAGCCGGCAGCTGCAGCTCCGACCCAACCCCTAGCCTGGGAACTTTCATATGCAGAGGGTACGGCTCTAAAAATAAAAATAAAGAAAAAAGTATTTTCTGAGATGCCAGGCATATTGTGGAGGCACAGGAAACATTCGTTGAATAGAGTCTTGGATCTGGACAAGTCAGGACACAGGTTTTGGTCAGAGAACTTCACGGGTACTCTGCAGAGTCCTGAAGTTTTCCTTCTCTGCACATCCAGTGGCAGCCTGTTCACCCTCCCACTGTCACCTGCCTCCTCACTGGAGACTCAACAGAACCTCTGAAAAGTCCTTGTGGACAGGGTAAAAAGGGCGGGCTCTGTCTGGGGCTAGGTTCCTGGGCTTCTGCTGGCATCAGTGATATCGAACACAGGCTGCGAGGGCAGGAGCGAGTGTGGTTCAAGAGCAGAGGCTCAATGTGGTCAAAGGCAAAGGGTAAGGGTCCGTGATGAGGCTGACTTGGGCTCAGGTCCCAGCGATGCCATTTATTGGCTGAGTGACTCCAAGCCCCTCTCCAGTCTGTGAAATGATGTAATAGTACCTGCCTCGCTCCCCATGCAGGCTGGGACTGAAAATGCAGTGAGACAGCAAAAAACGCATGCCAACACTAGAGTGTGACAATTCAAATTGGAACCCTGAACGCCTTTTACAAGAAGGCAGCAGGGTAAAGAGGAGAGAACAGACCTGTGCTCAAATCCTGGCTCTGTAATTTTCTGGCTGTGTGACCTTGGGAAAGTCACTGAACCTCTCTGATTCTCTGCCTCCTTATTTGGAGATGGAAGATAATAATATAGTACCTACTGCATTGCTGTGAAGGTGCATTGCGGTGTTGCCTAAAGCACAGTCATCCTGTGAGCGAATCAGGGCGCACTTAGGACAGTGTCAGGAAGTTCCAGAAGCCAAGTGGAGAGGTACCAAGGCAGGTGGCCAAAGGGTGAACCATCAATTGTCTCCAACCAACAAACACTGCCTGAGTCCCTTTGCCCTGCTCTGTCCTGAGCATGGTTCTAAAGATGCCTGAAGAGGCCAAACCCACTCCTTTTCCATCCACGGCCCGTCCCCAGGCTGGGTTGAGTCAGGGTCTTTTATCCTGATGGCCATCTCAGGCCTGTACCTTCCTCCCTGGGGCCTTGGTTTAGCCTTTCCCACCCTGGAGCCCAGCCTCTCACAGCTCCAGGAGAAAAATTCTCCTTTGTTCGGCACCTGCCGCTCCCAGATCGTGGTTCACCCCTCCCTGGCTGGAACCCGGAACCTCACTTGGAGCACGTGGAACGTAGTGCCCAGAGCTGAGCAGGCCCCAGGGGTCACCTCGCGCCTTGCTGTGGAGCTGAGGGTGCAGTGGTGGTGGCAATCAGGGCCCGGTTCGTGGAGACAGTGTTCCCGTGGAGGTGACCGAGCATCTCAGAGGTTGGTGACCGCCACGAAGGAAATACAGGCAAGAAAGAGCATGAGAGAGTGGGGGAGGCGATTTTCAGTAGTGTGCCAAGGCATTTTTTTCCACTTTGACACTTGGGGAGACACAGGAAGGTACTGGCCCAAGGACACTGAGCAGGTGCTGGCAGAACTGGGGAGCAGAATGCGGCGATCTACAACCCTGCAAACTGCCCTGCACCCAGCTGTCTCCGGAGGCTCCTGCACCCTTTCCCTCGCCTTGTCCTGCTTTCTACATACCAGCACCTCGGTGAGGGGCCCCCTGGCCTCTTCGCCCTTCCCTCTCTCGGGCAGCAGAGGCTGCTGGGAGGACCTCTGCTCTGGCCAGACAGGGTCCTCTCAGACCCCCCGTGTAGGGGTGGGGAGGAGGCTCGGGGCCCTGGGCAGTGGGAATGTGTTGGGAGCCAGAAATTTGCAGCGGCAAACGGTGTCTGAAAACACCGGCTGCTGACAGCTCCAGCTGTGGGGGAGGGGGCGGGGCGCAACAGTGCCCCCACGGTCCAGATGTTGGCCTCACCTACCCGCCCCCGCCCCGCAGCAGCAGATCTACAAAGAACCTCACAGCTCACCTCAGGAAAAAAAAAAAAAATAAAACCCACAAGATTGTAGGGTTGGTAGGGGTCCGGAAGGGCCACCCAGTTCAAGTGACAGGAAGCTGGCCGGCTCAGTCCTCAGGCCTCCGAGGTTGTCTGGACAGCAGGGGTCACTCCTGGGCTGAAAGTGTCCTGGGGAAGGTGGGGCCCGCAGCCTCCCTGGTCAAATGCCCCCAGGGGTTTCCTGCCCAGAAATGAGAACCGAATCCAGGGGTGGAGCCAGCACCAATGACACCAGGGCTCTCCCAAGACGGAGTGAGCTCTTCAGTCCTGCAGGTGTATGATCGGGGGCGGGGTGGGGGTGGGGTGCTCAGAGATGGGACCCGAGGCCGTCATTTCAATTCCCACCGCATCCACAGTCTCTCCTTGCTCCAAGATGTGAGGCGCTCCGGGCAACGCCCATCTCCAGAGCCAGGAGGGTGTGGAACCTGCTTCTCCAAGCCCCCACCCCCACCCCCCTTAATCGAGAGGGCCCAGCCGAAGGTCTTGATGAGAACACCCCCACCCCCACCACCACCACCGACACTTCTCCTAATGCATCCTCGCTGGCCGGCTGGGAACCGCAGACGGGGAGCTGTGACAAGAGGGGAGATAAGGGGTGCTCTCACATTTCCCGCCCCCTGGCTGGGCTCCTGGGCCGCCGCCGGCATTCACGCTGGCTGATTTCAACATGAAAGGGCCCCTTGAGAAGGAGAGCCCCCTGCATTTCCCCTTCCTTCTGCTAAGCCCCACTCCGGAGCTAACCACTGTCTGAGCCGCCCTCCCTCTGGAGGCTGAGCTCCGCTGCTGGCCTGCTTGCCAAGCTTCCCCCCTCACCCCCCAGCTGCGTCAGCCTCACCCCAGCCACCTCTCCCTGCAGGGTGGGAATCCTGGGGTGAGAGGAGGGGGCGTGCCTAGGGCTGCCCCTCCTGGCACCCCTGCTAGAGAGGGAGAAAAGGGGAGGGTGCAGTCCCAGATCATGCCCGGGGGCCCAGATCCTGCGCTGGAGACATGGCCCGGCTGATGCTAAGGCCACTCCGGTGACCCCATCTTTTGGGAGGAGGTCTCTGAACCCCCAGATCCTGCGCAGGAGACATGGCCCAGCAGATGCTTAAGGCTATTCCGGTGACCCCATCTTTTGAGAGGAGGTCTCTGAACCCCCAGATCCCAAAAGGGCCAGAACATTCTCTGCAAACCCAAAGGTGCTACTCCCGGGCTTCATCCCTGGTTTTTTTTTTTTTTTCTTCTCTTTAACTGTCTGAGACAAGCACCCTTCCAAAATCCACTGCAACGTCTCATGTTTCTGCCACCAGAGAGGCCTTCCAGGGATCTGCCTTCACTCTTTTATGCTCCAACTTTTTAAACATTTTATTGTGAACTAATTTTAGACTTAACAGAAAAATCGAAAAAGAATAGAGCAGAGAGCTCCTGTACACCCCTCACTAGCTTCCCCTGATAGTAACATCTTACATAACCTTAGGACAATGATCCAAGCCAAGAAATCATACTATTAGTGAAACTACAGATCTTATTTGAATTTCACCAGTTTTCCCACTAATGCCTTTTCTTCCTGCCAGGATCCTAACCGGGACCCACATTATTTGGAGCTGTTTCTCCTTAGCACTCTCCTATCTGTGACGGTTCCTCTGTCTTTTTTTTTTTTTTGTCTTTTTTCCTCGCGGCATATGGAGGTTCCCAGGCTGGGGTCTAACAGGAGCTGTAGCCCCTGGCCTTCGCCACAGCCACAGCAACGCGGGATCCGAGCCGCGTCTGCGACCTACACCACAGCTCACGGCAACGCCGGATCCTTAACCCACTGAGCAAGGCCAGGGATCGAACCCGCAACCTCATGGTTCCTAGTCGGATTTGTTAACCACTGAGCCACGATGGGAACTCCCAGTTTCCTCTGTCTTTGCTCATCTTTCAGGACCTTGACACTTGGGAAGAGCACTAGTCAGGCCTTTTCTAGACCACCCCTCAGCCTGGGTTTGCCTGATGTTTTCTCATAATTAGAGTGACATTATATACCAGAGACCTGATGTGCCTAGCAGATCGTACCGAGAGGTTTGTGATGTCAGTATGGTCACTTGATTGAGTTGAGGTCTGTGGGCTCTTTCCTCGCTGTAAAGATACTGTACTTCCTTTTGAGGTGTAGTTGACAAATACCTTGAGAAGCTATATTTTGAAGCTATGCAAGTCCTATTTCTCCTCACATTTGTCTACCAATTGTAGCATTCGTTGGTGCATCAATATTTATTCCTGTGACGCTGTCCTAATAATAGTCATGCTCTATAGCCTTCTTTTTTTTTTTCTACATCTGTTCATTGGAATTTTACTGCAAGGAAAAGCTGTCCCTTCTTCCCTGTTTATTTATTCATTCAATTATTTATTACTGTGAATATGGGGCTTTTATTTATTTATTTTTTTTGTCTTTTTTCCTCGCGGCATATGGAGGTTCCCAGGCTAGGGGTCTAACAGGAGCTGTAGCTGCCAGCCTACGCCACAACCACAGCAACGCGGATCTGAGCCACGTCTGCGATCTACACCACAGCTCAGGGCAACACCGGATCCTTAACCCACTTAGCGATGCCAGGGATCGAACCCGCACCCTCATGATTCCTAGTTGGATTCGTTAGCCACTGAGCCACAACAGGAACTTCTATTACTGTGAATATGGGCCACTGGATATTTCTTTTATTCTATGGGTTAAAATCCAATACGATGTCCTCCTTCAAGAAGGCAGAGTATAGGAGTTCCCTGGTGGCTCAGTGGGTTAAAGATCCAGCGCTGTTACTGATGGGGCTCTGGTCGCTGCTGTGGTGCTGGTTCGATCCCTGGCCCAGGAATTTCTGGATGCCGCAGCTGCAGCTGCAAATAAAAAAAAAAAAAAAAAGGTAAGAGTATAACTCCCCGCTCCTTAAGTATGGGTTGTGCATAGTGACTTCCTTCCAAGAGAACATTCTAGAAAAGGGGAAAAAGTAATGTGGAGAAACTTGACAGACACACCCACAGCCAGGTGATCCCAGTTGCCATCAGCAGTCAATAGATGGTGTGCCTCAGTGACACGTGTTGAGAAGGACACTTCATCTCTCTGATAATCCTCTTCACACCCACTCCCCACTTTAACCATGAGGAAAGCATCATGGTTCTTTTTTTTTTTTTAGTTTTTTTTATTACTTAATGAATTTTATTACATTTATAGGTGTACAACAATCATCACAACTAAATTTTTAAAGCATTTCCATCCCAAACCCTCAGTGCACCCCCCCATCCCCCAACCTGTCTCATTTGGAAACCGTGAGTCTTTCAAAGTCTGTGAGTCAGTATCTGTTCTGCAAAGAAGTTCATTCATTGTGTCCTTTTTTTAGATTCCACATGTAAGCGATAGCATTTGATGTTGGTGTCTCACTGTCTGACGGACTTCACGCAGTACGATAATTTCTAGGTCCATCATGATTCTTTAAAAATCCTAAACTGAGGAGCATTCTACACAATACCTAGCCAATACTCTTCAAAACTGTCAAAGTCATCAATAGCAAGGGAAGTCTGAGAAACTGTCCCAGCCAAGAGAAGCCTAAGGGGTTGAGACAACTAAATGTAACATGGGATCCTAAACGGAGCTCTGGAGCAGATGAAGGTCATTAAGTAAGAAACTAAGGCGACCCGAGTACAAAATGGCCTTTCGGGAGCTCCTTGGTGGCTTATCGGGTTAAGGGTCCAGTGTTGTCAGGCGCAGGTTACTGTCGTGGTGAGGGTTCCATCCCTGGCCAGGGAACTGCTGCATGCCATGTGCATGGCCAAAAAAAATAAAGAGTAGACTTCAGTTAATAATAGCATATCAATGTGCAATTGTTAACACTAATGAAAACTATTAACAATAGGAGAAACTGCATGTGGGGTATATGGGAACTTTCTGTATTGCCTTTGCACCTTTTATGTAAATCTAGACTTGTTCTAAAAGTTAGTAACTATATATTAAAAATCCAGTCTACACTAACAATATAAAAGACATGTGGGATTGGAACTATATAAGAGCAGAGATTTTATATGTTATTGAAATTAAATTGGTAGTAATCTGGAAAAAATCCAGTACTATGATTATTTATCTTTCTGCTCAAATTGTTTCCACTTTGGCTATTAAGACCTCTTTCAGCTTGGCTCCTGTGTTCTTCTGACTAGCCCCTACACTTTTCCTAACATTTCCTTATTTTCTGGCCCCACAAGATGGTTTGGGCTTTTCTTGGACTTTCTTTGCCCCAGGCCTGATTCAGCCATTTCTCCAAGGAGGTCTGGGTCTTTTTATTGGAGGATATTGTTAGAAACCAAGATCTGGTCTCTGTGTGTGCCCATTGCTACTGAGGTGTCATTGATTTCATGTCCCCTCAGCTGATAGAGCTGGGAAACATATGTGTGCATACCAATCCATTGTGTTGCAATTTTTTTTAAAAAAATGTTATTTACTCTTGTTCTATCCTTAAGAAATCTACTTTATTTATTGTAACTGCCTCATGATATTCCTTAGTGGGGCTGGACAAATATCTTATTTAACCAGTTGGTGACTATTCACAGTATTATACATTTCATTTTGTATTACTAAAATGCTGCAATTCCTGTGTCTAGCCATGTGCCAAGTGTTTCTCCAGGGCAGACACTGAGATCTGAAACTGCTGTGTCAAAAGTTCTGGGCATATGAAGTATTGATGAAAGCTGCCAATGGGCCCTCCGAGGTAGCTCTAGTAATTAACGGCCTACCATTCAAATTTTCTCATGAGCCATTCAGGGCCCAATCCTACCCAGTTTCCACCTCCCGCAACTTTTTCCCATGTGTAGACTACTACTCATGCTCAATGAACTATTTGCCTTTTCTCTTACGCTACTAGGTCTCTGCTTATGGTGTTGTTCCTTTTACCTAGAACATCCTCACTCTCTTTTAAGGATGATGAACTTCCATTCACTCTCTAAGGCCCATCTCACAGTACCTCCCTTGTAAAGTCTTTCTAAACTTGCCATCCAAGCAGGCAACTCCTCCGAATTCCTATCGTGACCTCTCTGGTCACATCCTGGCAGTTTGAGAGAGCAGTTGTCTGTCTCTCTCGTTTCCATCATCTTTACAGACTGACTTAACCCAGATTAGGCATGAAGGAGGCCCCTGGAAGTCTCTGCTGGATGAATGGGTGAACTTCTCATTGGCTCCTGACAACTTGTTTTCCGTGGGCTTCCTCTTTGGCCCTTAGCTAAGAGTCTGGTCTAAGACAAACATTTTTTTAAAGTTCATACTTAAAGCTTCTGTTCTTTCCCACCCTCCCCTTCTTATGTGTATACACGTGCACACGCGTGCACACACACACACACACACACACACACACACACGTACACTTAGGTGTTCTAATGTCCTCCTAAATCTGTGTACGGTATGTATGTGAGTGTGTGTAAGGGAGGATGTGAAAATATCTGTGTATAAGAAAGAGAGGACACGGAGTTCCCATTGTGGCTCAGTGGTTAACGAATCCGACTAGGAACCATGAGGTTGCGGGTTCGATCCCTGGCCTCGCTCAGTGGGTTAAGGATCCGGCATTGCCGTGAGCTGTGGTGTAGGCTGCAGACGTGGCTCGGATCCCGCGTGGCTGTGGCTGTGGCGAAGGCCGGCGGCTACAGCTACTGTTAGACCCCTAGTCTGGGAACCTCCACATGCCGCAGGTGTGGCCCCAGATAAGACAGAAAGACAAAAAAAGAGAGAGAGAGCGAGAGAGAGAGAGAGAGAGAGAGAGAGAGAGGACAGAGTGAGAAGGGAAAAAAGAAAGAGGGAAAAGAGAGAGGAAGAGAGAGAAAAGAGAGAAAGACAGAGAGAAAGAGGAAAGCAAGGACTGTCCAGAGTGAGAATTTTCCAGGTTGCCAAGGGGCCAACGAGTCCCTTTAAATGAAGGCGTGTTAGCGACTGGCATCTATCACCATGCCATTCCCTCTGTGGCTGAGCAGGACAGAACTGAGGGGTTGTAGCCCCAAAGAAAGAAAAATATTTCCTAATAATAGAGGCAAATGCCAAGGAAGCTGCTTTACCAAGGTCAAGACCACTGGATTCTCACTCACTCGCCTGTCCCAGTCCTCAGTGGTGAGGCATCTGGAACCTTCTAGCCAGCTCCCCAGTTGTCGAAAGCAGTAACTTAGGAGCTTCATTTTACATCGCTCTCTTCCTCACCCTCACAGCCATTCAATCACAACAAAGTGAGTCTTAAATACCTCACGGATCATCCACTTGATTCCACTCCCACACCTGGTACCTGAGGTCAGTGGCCCCTCATTTCTTCTTCTTCTTCTTCTTCTTTTTTTTTTTTTTGTTTTTTAGGGCCATACCCTTGGCATATGGAAGTTCTTAGGCTAGGAGTCGAATTGGAGCTATAGCTGCCGGCCTACGCCACAGCCACAGCAACACGGGATCCCCGACCCACTGAGCGACGCCAGGGATCGAACCGACATCTCATTGGATACTAGTCGGATTCTTTTCCGCTGACCCACAGTGGGAACTGCCCTCATTTCTCATAGTTACTAGTGCACTAGTCTCCTCATTGGCCTTGCTGCTTTCAATTCTGCCCCCATGACCCAGTAGACACCAGGGATCAGAAAAGTCATTCTATAAAGCAAATATGATCTTGTCACACCCCTGCTGGAAACTATGTGACCCACAGGCTAAAGTTCAAACTGTGTTTAAGACCCTTCACCCTGGAGCCTTCACAGTTTAGAAGCACGTCAGAAAGTAGAAAGGATTTACCTCATGTGAGGCACTGGGATCAAGAGGCAAGAATTTCAGCCCTTAAAGGGGACATGCCACAGCCCTCAGGCCGCCTTGCTTGCCTTCACCCAATAGGCAGCACCGGGCCTTCACACCTGGTGGTAGCACGGGACATGACAGAGGCCTCAGTTGCTATTTGAACCGTAAACTCTCAGTTTATTAATAGCCTAATCTCTTTTGGAGCTCATTTTCTATCAAGGGGCCTGGTGCACCGCAGGGGGCTTCATCGGTATTGACTGATGGATGGATGGGTGGATGGACAGAGGGACAGGTTGAATGGGTGAAACAAACTCTAGCAAGATAGATTGAGATTCATCATAGAATTTCTCTAAAGTTGAGACTACTGGAGTTCCGTCGTGGCTCAGTGGTTAACGAATCCGACTAGGAACCATGAGGTTGCGGGTTCGATCCCTGGCCTCGCTCAGTGGGTTAAGGATCCGGCGTTGCCGTGAGCTGTGGTGTAGGTCGCAGACGCGGCTCGGATCCCGCGTTGCTGTGGCTGTGGTGAAGGCCGGCAGCTACAGCTCCTGTTAGACCCCTAGCCTGGAACCCTCCATATGCCGTGGGTGCAGCCCAAATAAGACAAAAAAATAAAATAAAATAAAGTTGAGAATACTGGCGGAAATAAAAGACTCAGAGTCTTGTCTAAAGTCACACCTCTGCCAGCAACCCTGAGAATTAGGGGAGACGATCATTCCCATTTTACAGATGAGCAAGCAGTGGTTCACAGATGTGAAGTGACTTGCTTGAGGTCCCATAGTAACTAATGGGACAGGGACTTGAACCTGGATCTGCTTGGTTCCAAAGATCATGTTCTTTGCACAATCTCCCATTAAAAATGATATGGGGCACTCATATTAGACAAATTAAGTGGAGCTGGAATATAGATTTTTGTGTCTGATAGACCTGAGTTTAAGCCTCCCTTTTTAGTATTTTCAATTCTTTGCTCATTTAAAAAATATTTCCAGGAGTTCCTGTCATGGTTCAGTGGAAACGAATCTGACTAGCATCCGTGAGGACGCAGGTTCGATCCCTGGCTTTGCTCAGTGGGTTAAGGATCCAGTGTTGCTGTGAGCTGTGCTGTAGGTCACATACACGGCTCGGATCCTGAGTTGCTGTAGCTGTGGTGCAGGCTGGTGGATACAGCTCTGATTTGACCCCTTGTCTGGGAACCTCCATATGCCTCAGGTGCAGCCCTAAAAAAACCCCACAAAAGACAAAAAAAAAAAAAAGTATTTCCAGAGCACTTAGTGTGTGTGTGTGTGTGTGTGTGTGTGTGTGTGTGTGTGATTATAAAGACAGTGGAGTCAAACAGACATGAGTTTGAATCTTGGCTCTACCATTTGCAAACCTCCTGACATCTCTTGTGCCTCGGTTTCTTTATCTGTAAAATGGGGATAATAGCAACGTCTATTTCATAGGTTTGTTGTAGGTATTAAATGAGCATATGCCTGGGAGTTCCCATTGTGGCTCAGTGGTTAATGAATCCGACTAAGAACCATGAGGTTGCGGGTTCGATCCCTGGCCTTGCTCAGTGGGTTAAGGATCCGGCGTTGCCGTGGGCTGTGGTGTAGGTTGCAGACACGGCTCGGATCCCGCATTGCTGTGGCTGTGGCGAAGGCCGGCAGCTACAGCTCCTGTTAGACCCCTAGCCTGGGAACCTCCATATGCCGCGGGTGCGGCCCTAGATAAGGCAAAAAGGCAAAAATAAAATGAGCATATGCCTGTAAATCACTTAATGCCTTGCCGCACACACTCACTAAAACCACGTGCCTGTCTTGGAACCAGGCACTGAGATACAGGAGTGGCTGAATCTGCGTGGTCCTGCCCTTTCCCTCAGGAAGCAGACAGTCTAGTGAAGGGGACAAAAATCATGCAAATCAACATATCATCCATGGAACATGCTATGAAGGGAGTAAAAAAAAAGAAAGAAAACTCAGAATGACAAATCCAATTTAGATGAAGTGATGATGCAGTGTGTGATCTTTCTCAGGAGGTGACATTTCAGCTGAGACTTCGAGAATGAGAAGCCAACCATGCAGAGTACAGAATGTTTCAGGAGTTCTCTCCTGGCTCAGAAGGTTAAGGATCTGACCTTGTCACTGCTTGCGATGCAAGTTTGATCCCTGGCCAGGGAACTTCCACGTGCTGTGGGTGCGGCCAAAAATAAAAAAAAAGAGCCTGTTCCGGGCAGTGAAAACAGCAGATACAAGGTCCTCAGGTGGGAATGAACTTGGCGATTCATGGAATAGCAGAGCTGGAGTCGAGCAGGGGAGATCACTGATTATTGGGAAGCCAGCGCATGTGGACTTCAGACTATTTTTTTTTGGGTCATGAGATGTCACGGGAGGGTTTTAAGCAGGAAAATGACATGGCCTGATTCACATATTTTTTTTTTCCTCTTTTGGGCTGCACCTATGGCAGATGGAAGTTCCCAGGCTAGGGGTTGAAACGGAGCTGTAACAGCCAGCCTGTGCCACAGCCACAGCAACGTGGGATCCAAGCCGCATCTGATCAAGGGCAGGGATAGAACCTGCATCCTCGTGGATCCTAATCGGGTTCTTAACCCGTTGAGCCGCGGCAGGAAGTCCCGATTTACATATTAAAAGAATCCCTCTGACTGCTGGGGGGAGACTAGACTATAGAGGAGAAGGATCTGGAGAAGAGGTAGCCCCAGTGAGGAAACCAGCGCCAAGATCCTGGTGAGAGGAACTGGTGCCTTGGACCAGGGTAAGGTTAGGACAGCAGAGATGGAAATATGGACTTCGTACCATGTGAGGTACTCCTGGACTCCTTTCTTTCTTCACCCCCCCCCCACTTCCCATCCGTCAGCAAAGCCTCTTGTCTCTACAGAATACATCTGAAATCCAACCACTTTCTGCCACCGCTATCGTCTCCATCCTTTAGATCACCCTTCAGAACTGTCCTCACAGCCCATACTCTGTACCCGAAGGATCCAGGTCTGAGGGAGCCTGCAAAACCCAAGCCAGGTCCCAAGGCTCCCCATCTCTCTAAGAATCAAGGCAAAATCAGGAGTTCCCGTCGTGGCTCAGTGGTTAACGAATCCAACTAGGAACCATGAGGTTGCGGGTTCGATCCCTGGCCTTGCTCAGCGGGTTAAGGATCCGGCGTTGCCGTGAGCTGTGGTGTAGGTTGCAGATGTGGCTCGGATCCCGCGTTGCTGTGGCTGTGGTGTAGGCCAGCAGCTGCAATTCCTGTTAGACCCCTAGCCTGGGAACCTCCATATGCCGTGGGTGCGGCCCCAGATAAGGCTAAAAAGACCAAAAAAAAAAAAAAAAAAGAATCAAGGCAAAATCATTACGGTGGCCAAAATTTCTCCAGGATTTGCTCCCTCCTTGCCTTCCTGCCTTTATAAAGTGCTCTTTGCTCACTCAGCTTCAGCTGCACTGGCTTCTGGAGTCCCTCAAAGCTTTCTGGCATGACACCAACTCAGGTTTTTTGCATGGACAGTTCTGTCTGCCTAGAATGGTCCTTCCACAGGTAACTGTGTGTGGTTAGCTTCCTTACCTCCTTTGGAGCTTTCTCAGATGTTACCTTCTGAGTGTGACTTTCCTGGTTGTACTAGCTAAACTTGCACCTATGCCCTCAGACACCCTGACCCCCTTTCTTCCAGCTTTATTTTTCTCTCTCTAACACTTACCACCATTGACCATACCCTATATTTTATTTATAATATACTGGTCCTCTTTGCTCTTTCTCACCAGATCATGGGCTCCACAACCAGTTTGTGTTCGCTGATGTATCTCATGCATCTAGAACAGTGCTTGGCACATAGTAGGTGCTCAGGCAATTTTTTTTTGTCTTTTTGCCTTATCTGGGGCCACACCCGCGGCATATGGAGGTTCCCAGGCTAGGGGTCTCACAGGAGCTGCAGCTGCTGGCCTTCGCCACAGCCACAGCAACGCGGGATCCGAGCCGTGTCTGCGACCTACACCACATCTCACGGCAACGCCGGATCCTTAACCCACTGAGCAAGGCCAGGGATCGAACCGGCAACCTCATGGTTCCTAGTTGGATTCGTTAACCACTGAGCCACGAAGGGAACTCCCTAAGGCAATATTTGTTGAATGAATACATTGTTGGGGGAAAAGAGACCAAAGGAGAAAAATCTCCTGCCTAGATTATAAAACTAGACACAAATAAGGGCTAGTTGTTGTCAGTTTTACTATTGTGTGTGTGTGTGTGTGTGTGTGTGTGTGTGTGTGTGTGTTTAAGAAGCTGTCAGTATGTTCAGGGTGTGGAGGGCTCATTTATCATTTCCATTGCCATCCTTCTCAGCAAATATCAATTTGCCAACTTCCTTCTATGGTGGCTGTTGTGGGAAACCTGCTTTAGCCCTGCTGGCCAACTAAGTACTGCAATGATAACTGTCATTGACCACTACCCATTCCGTGTATGTGTGTGTGTGTGTTTGTGTGTCCAGCCACTGTGTGGCCCCTAAATTCTATAATCACCTTCACTGGGCATTTGCACCCGTGTTGAAGTGGCCTGATGTCCGTGGAGGCCTTGCCCAGTGTAGCAACTCCTTCTCTGAACTTGCCAGGTTAAGACAGTAAAGAGACAGTCTGGGCTCTGGAGTCAGATGGCCCTGGGCTTGAATCCCAGCACTGCCAATTCTAAACTGGGTGACTCGGGGTGCAAGTCTGAAGCTTTCTGAGCTCCAACTCCATCCCCTGTAACAGTGGGGATTATAATCCCTCTCCTGTGGGCTTTTGGGAAGGTGATATAAGCAAGAAGCAGTGGACATGCCTTATGGACTAGAAAGAGCCAAAAGGCAGGAGACAGGTTTTTTTTTACTCTTCTGTCTTAGAATGGGGACCCGGTTGAGGGTGTTGATTCTTGGAAATGAGAGCAGAACCATTTGCTCTGAGTTCCTCGGAGCCTGGGGCATCAGGGGACGGGGAGTCACCTTTCTTTCTTTCTTTTTTTTTGTTTTTTTTGCTTTATCTATGGCCGCACCCGCAGCATATGGAGGTTCCCAGGCTAAGGGTCTAACAGGAGCTGTAGCCGCTGGCCTTCGCCACAGCCACAGCAACGCAGGATCCGAACCGCATCTGCAACCTACACCACAGTTCACGGCAACGCCGGATCCTTAACCCACTGAGCAAGGCCAGGGATCGAACCCACAACCTCCTGGTTCTTAGTCGGATTCGTTAACCACTGAGCCACGATGGGAACTCCAGGAGTCACCTTTCAGAGTGCTCCTTGGAGCCGGACCCTGCACTCAGCCAAGGCCTGCGTGGCCTCAGCCAATCCACACGGCAGTGCTGTGAGCTAAGTTCTGTTACTATGCCCATTTTAGAACTGAGACAGCTGAGGCTTAGGGAGGTGAAAAGACTTGCTTGAGGCTGCAGAGCTACTCCTGGTGAAGCAGGGCCTTCCCCCTAAGCCTGTTGTGATTCCGGAGCCTGCTTTGTTTCTCTGCCGCAAGGAGTCAGCCAGCCCAGGGAGACGGTGGTGGCGGTGGTGGGGGCTCAGAGGGAAGAGGAGGCGGAGGGGTGTGGACAGGCAGACTCCTACCAGAGGATCAACGTCCCTGGAGGAATGCAGACAGTGCCGGAAACCCCAAAGCAATTTTCTAACCCTGGGAAAATGGCCTGTAAGTTTGGGCTGGCATGCTCATCGCGGCGGCTGGGGGAGCAGAGCTGTCAAGGGCCCCTCCCTTCCCCAACCCAAGACACCCTGTATTGGTCACGGAAGCTCTGCCCGAGTTAGGTAACGCAGCCCTTGGAGATCTCCACCCCCACAGCTCATTTGAATCTCCTGGCGGATCAGACCCGCCACCCCCTCCCCCGAAGCCTGGGGCCGATCCCAAGATTCTTACCTTGAGGGTTTTGGAGAGGGGCCTGGGCATCGGCATTTTCCCCAGTTCCTGAGTTAAGTCACATGCGGTGACTCAGCTCGGCCTCCCTTGCCTCATGCTCCCCCCAACACACTGTTTTAAAGTTGTAGAAGCAGAGGCCCAGAGAGAGGCCACACAGCTTGGGACTCAGGTCTCAGAGCCTCCTTATGGATCTGTCACGAGAATGCCTTCCACAGGGTGTCGATGAGGTAGGTGGGACGGGTCTCAGAGCGCCAGGGGAGTGAGAAGACAGTAGTTCCGAACTCATGGGAGCTGAAAGTATCCCAGTACTGTGCTGGGCGCCCCCCAAAGCCTTTGGACCCACTCCCGCTCCCTCTTCAGCTGTAGGGTTTGGGAAAATTCCTGGCCGAGGCATCAGGAGCCTTGGGTCTGGGGCCCACTTTTGTCATTTACCATTTACTCCTTTAGAACCTTGGGCAAGTCGTGTTCCCTCTCTGGGCCTCAGTGTTACTCATCTACAAAATGGGATTAGGCTCAAATGTCCCCTAAATAAGTATGTGTCTCAGTCCCGACCTATTTCAGTTCTAGAAAAGATAGCATTTCGGAGATCTGGGTTGTGTGAACTTAACTCTGCATCTGCTGTGTCTGCACCACAGGTTCTGACTCTGTAATTGTTGCTATGTGACCTTGACCACCTTTCCGGACCTTGTTCCCCCTTCCCCTAAAATAAAGTGCCTGGGGAGTAGTCTCTATTCAAAAGGCCTGAGAAACTGATCCTTTTGCTAACTGGCTGCTTCAGCTCCACAGAGCCTCAAAACAGGGTCAGATGGTGGGGAGGCTTTGAGGCAAGTGGTCCCTGCCACACTAGAGGGAGATCATCAGCAGCCAGGCCCCATCTCTCCAATTATTATGGCCATTATTGGGCACTTGGGGCCTCTAGCTGGCATGGCCCTCCAAGCTCTCACAAGCCCCCAGTTCTGGGAAGAGAAAGGAAGTTGTCAGGTCAGTGAGATACCCTTGGGAACACGAGCAAAGAGGCTGCAGGGCCTGAAACTTGAAAGGTTGGAACTCCAGCTCTGGTGGGGAAGGGCCTGCTTGAGCGTTGTGGGGCAGAAACCCTCAAGAATGACCAGCAGAAGTTCTAACAGCCACCTTTACTCCAAGGCCTTCTGTGAAGCCAGTGGTCTCTCTATGTCACAGCGCTGAATTCCCCAACAGCCCTGGGCAGGAGAGCCTCTTCCTAGTTCCACATTACGTGTATTGCAGTTAAGGCTGCTGAGTCACAGAGAGGGAAGAAAGTTGCCTAAAGCCACAAAGTCAGTGTGGCAGTCTGGAATGGAATACAGGCGAGCTAATTCCTGCGCCCCTGTTCTTCTGTTCTTTCTACCCCACCAAGGGCTTCCTGTAATAACAATAGCACTCATGCAGCACTTCCTATGTGCTAGACATAGACACACTTCTAAGTGAATGTATACATGTGAATATTTAATCTGTACAACAACGCTAAGAGGTAGTTATTACGATGAGGTACAAATGGAGGAACTGAAGCCCAGAACATTCTAGTAACTTGCTCCTAGAGTCACATGTTAAGACATAGAGGAGTCGGGCCTCATGGTCCATGGTCTCCACCACTGTATACAATGCTTTATACAAGGAAGCTCCTGGGGTTCCCTTCGTGGCTCAGTGGTTAACGAATCTGACTAAGAACCATGAGGTTGCGGGTTCGATCCCTGGCCTTGCTCAGTGGGTTAAGGATCCGGCGTTGCCATGAGCTGGGGTGTAGGTCGCAGACGCGGCTCGGATCCCGCGTTGCTGTGGCTGTGGTGAAGGCCGGCAGCTACAGCTCCTGTTAGACCCCTAGCCTGGGAACCTCCATATGCCGTGGGTGCGGCTCTACATAAAAAAG
>PVHT020000027.1:229667-266011 GCA_004024745.2 Catagonus wagneri
AAGCTCCTTACACACACACACACACACACACACACACACACACACACACCTTACTCACCCCACATCCCACATACCTCAGTCTGGGCCCTTGCTCTCCCACAGGTGGTTGTTTAGGGTTGTGTGGCCTTGGACAAATATATCACTTCTTCCTTATTTCTCTGGGCATTGGTTTCCCCCTAGACAGTGGGGCGATTGGACCAAGTGATATGTAAGGGCATTCTCTGCTCTGCCATTAACCCTAGACTTGACCCCCACGCCTCTGGCTGAGGCTAGGGCCTCAGGGTACCTCTCTTCTCTTCTCTCCTCTGCTTTTTTTTTTCCTTTCCTAGAAGTTAGTAGTGGCTCAAGCCTGGGATTTGCAGAAACAAAGGAAATTTAGTCTAGCCAGCCCTATCCCAGGAAATGAGAGAGGGCTGACACTGTGACCTACCAGGGTCCAGCCCCCAACCACCTCCCTACATGTCACCCCTTCTCCTGGTCCAGGTGGGTCTGCCATGTCACCTTCCAGTCTTATAGCCTCAGGGTCCAGGTTTCCTGAGCCCTTTTCTGCCAGCTGCCTAGCAGCCTAGCTCCCCAGCTCTGCCTTCAGTTTTGATTCATTGCTGCACCTGGAATCTGGGGCCAGCAGCCATCCTGGCCAGCATGACCCCCTCCCTTCCCCGGAGCTGCTTACAATCGCGGCAGTCACCAACACATAAGAATGTGCTTGTTGCCCTTGAGAGGACCCTTTTGGGCAAAGCAGCACACAAAAAAAAAACACACTCTCTGGCTGAAGAAGGGCAAAATATCACCCTGGAGCCCAGCTTGGTCATATCCTAGATGTTTAGTTTGGTCAAGTTCCTCAAGTTCTCTGAGCTTCCACTTCCTCATTTCTGCAATGACAAGCTGGATGACTCTCTTAATGAGCTGTTGGAAAGAAATTCAGTGCAATGGCAGATGACCGTCACAGGGCATAGTGCTGGACTGCAGTAGTAAGAGGTCAACAAATAAGACTTAGCTTTGAATCCCACATCTGTATGATCTTAGGCAAGTCAATGAATATTAATTTTCTGAGCACAGAGGCAAGTATAAAAATTCTGGTCCAGTGAGATTTTTATAAGGAAACAATGAGATAATGAATGCAAAATTCCTAGCATGGTGTCTGGCAGAAGGCAGGGGATTAAAAATATGTTACCCTTCTCCACGTAGCTCTATGCACAGAGATCAAACTATTTGCCCCCAAACATGCATAAGTGCACAAAACTCTAGGTGTCTAATAATGTCAGTATTACACAAATCCTTCCAGAGAATATCAAAAAGAAGGAACTCTTCCCAACTCTGTTTTTGAGGCTAGCCACATAACTAAACAAATCTTGATACCAAAATTAGATAAAAACATCATAAGAAAGGAACATTTCAGCTTATTCTCTCTTATAAATATTGATGCAAAAAATCCAAAAGCAAAATATTAAACAATAGAATAAAAAAGTATTTTAAAAGTAATGCATCATGATCAAGTGAGGTGTATACCGGGATTTCAAGGGTGAAAAAAAATCAATGAAACAAAAGAGCTGGAGAAGATCAATAAAATTGACAAATCTCTGGCAAGACTGACAAAGAAAAAAGAGAGAAGATACACATTACCGATTTCGGGAATAAAACAGAAGGTATCAATCCAGACCCCGCAGACATCAAGAGGACAATAAGGGAACGCTATGAACTGCTCTACACACATAAACTTGATAACTTAGATGAAATGGATTAATTTCTCAGGAAGCACAAGCTACCACAACGCATCCAATATGAAACAGATAATTTGGATAGTCCTATAACTATTAAAGAAATTGAATTTGTAATTAAAAACATCCCCCAAAGAAATCACTAGGGCCAGATGGTTTCACTGGAAAATTCTACTAAAGTTTAAAGAATAATGAACACAAATTCTAATCTCTTCCAGAAAAGGAAGAGGAAGGGAGACTTCCCAACTCATTTTATGAATCTAGCATTACTCTGATACCAAAACTGGATGAAGAGCATACACAAAAAGAAAACCACAGACCAACATCCCTTATGATAATAGACAGAAAAATTCTCAACAGAATATCAACAAATAGAATTCAGTAGTATATAAAAGGAGTTATACCCCATGTCCAGGTGGGGTTTATTCCAGGAATGCAAAGCTGGTTCAATGCTTGGAAATCAGTCAATGTAATCGACCATGTTAACAGACTAAGAAAGAAAGATCAATGAACTTATCAATTGATATAGAAAAAGCATTCTGCCAAATCCAACACTCTTTCATTTAAAAAAAAAAAAAAAACTCAAAAATTGTGAAGAGAGTAAACTTCTTCGACTTGATAAAGACCATCTATAAAATTCCATAGCTGGTATTACATTTAATGGAGGAAGACTGAGTGCTTTTCATCTCAGACTGAGAACAAAGTAAGGAGGTCCACTCTCATCACTCTTAATCAAAATAGTGATGGAAGGTGTAGATATGCAATAAGGAAAGAAGTAAAAGGATAAAAGAAGTAAGATAAAAGAAAGTAAAAGAAGAAAAGGCATACAGATTGGAATGGAAGAAATAAAACAGTTTTCATTTGCATATGATATGATTGTCTACATAGAAAATCCCAAGGAATCTACAAAAAATCTCTTAGAACTAATGGGTAAGTTCATCAAGGTCACAGGATACAAGATAAACATACACAAATATATTTCTGTATACTATCAATAAACATGTAGACACCAAAATTTTAAATGCAATGCTATTTATAACCTCTTCATAAAAAAAAAGAAATAATAGGTGTAAAAGTAACAAAACATGTGTGGGACTTGTATGCTGAAAAATTTTAAACACTGATAAAATAAATCAAAGAAGATGTAAATAAATAAAGCATACTCTCAGGTATGCATAGATTGGAAGACTCAATATATTAAAGATGTCAATTCTTTCAAAATTTATATAAAGGTTTAAGGTTGTTCTTATCAAAATTCCAGCAAGTTTTTTTTTGTAGATACAGACAAGATTATTCCAAAATTTAGAATAAAAGAATACAGTGTGGGAGTTCCCGTCGTGGCTCAGCAGCTGGTGAAACTGACTGGCATCCACGAGGATGCAGGTTCGATCCCTGGCCTCGCTCAGTGGATTAAGGGTCAGGCGTTGCCATGGGCTGTGGTGTAAGTTCCAGACACAGCTTGGATCCCGAGTTGCTGTGGCCCTGGCGTAGACTGCCGGCCACAGCTCCAATTGGACCCCTAGCCTGGGAATCTCCATATGCCGCTGGTGCAGCCCTAAAAAGAAAGACAGAAAAGAAAAAAAAGAATACAGTGTGAGGAATCATTCAACCTGACTTTCAGACTTACTATATTGTTACTGTAATCAAGACTATATGGCATTGACAGAAGGAGAGATATATAGAATAGTGGAAGAGAAATAGAAAACCTAGAAACAGATCCACAAATATATGCCCGATTTGTTTTTAACAAAAATGAAAAAGCATCCCAGTGGAGGGAAAATAGCCTTTTCAACAAATGATGATAGAGCAATTGAACAGTCATAGGCAAAAAGATGAACCTCAACCTAAACTTTGCAACATATACAAAAATTAACAGCGAATCATAGATTTAAATATAAAATATAACACTATAGATTGTTTAGAAGAAAACATAGGAGAAAATCTTCGGAACTTAACTACTGGTGAAGAATTCTTAGATATGAACCAAACACACGATTCATAAAAGAAACAAAAATGGATAAACTGGATTTCATCAAATCAAATACTTTTGCTCTGCAATGAAAAGGACAAGCTACAAACTGGGAGAAAATATTTGTAAACCATGCATTTGACACAGGACTTGTATGTAGAATACATAAAGAACCCTTAAGATTCAATAGTAAAACAAAACAAGACAAAACAAAACAAACAATCCAATTAGAAAATGGGCAAAAGACATGAAGAGACATTTCACCAAAGAGGATATACAGATGGCAAATAAGCACATGAAAAGTTAGTCAACATCATTAATGCAAATTAATGCAAATTAGAACCACAATGAGTTATCACTACATAGCCCACCCAATGGCTAATCTTTTTTTTTTAAAAAGTGACAATACAAAATACCAGCAAGAATATAGAGAAATCAGATCATTTACACTTTGCTGGTGGGAATGCAAAATGGCATAGACACTCTGCAAACAGATTGTGTTTCTTATAGAACTAAACATACAAGTACCACACAAACTAGCAATTGCACACTTGGACATTTCTATGAGAGAATTTAAAACCGACATTCATACAAAAATTTGTACGTGAATATTTATAGCAGCTTTCTTTGTAATAACTCCAAACTGGAACAGCCTGGATGTCTTTCAACGCGTGAGTAGTGAAACCACGGTACGTCCACGCCATGAAACACTACACAGCAATGAAAAGGAGGCACGACTGACACACGCAACAGCTTGGATGACTCTCTGGAGGATTTTTCTGAGTGAAAAAGCCAATCCCATGTTGTTTACATAGTGCATAGTTCCATTATATAATGTTCTTTAAATGACAAAATTATGGAATGAAGATGAGTGGTTGCCAGCGGTTAAGGAGGAGTTGCAGTGGGGAGGGAAGTGGGTGTGACTATGAAAGGGAAACACCAGGGGTCCCTGTGGTTTTGGAAATCTTCTGTATCTTGATTATGTCACCATTACTGTCCTGCTGCTGATACTGTATCATATTTTTTTTTGTCTTTTTGCCTTATCTAGGGCCGCACCCGCGGCATATGGAGGTTCCCAGGCTAGGGGTCTAACAGGAACTGTAGCCGCCGGCCTGCACCACAGCCGCAGCAACGCGGGATCTGAGCCGCGTCTGCGACCTACACCACAGCTCATGGCAACGCCGGATCCTTAACCCACTCAGCGAGGCCAGGGATCGAACCCGCAACCTCATGGTTCCTAGTCGGATTCATTAACCACTGAGCCACGACGGGAACTCCAAGTAGCATATTTTTGCAAGGTGTTTCCATTGGGAAAAACTGGATAATGGGTGCCTAGGACCTCCCTGTATTACTTCTTACAACTGCACGTAAGTCCATGACTATCAAAAAAAAAAAAAAGATTAATTTAAGAAGTTAGCAAGTGGAATTCATCAATATATTAAAAGAATAATTCATCATGACCAAGTGAGTTTTAATCCAGGAGTTCAAGAGTGGTTTACCAACCAGAAATGAATCCTTGTAGTTCATGGAACAAGAAGAAAATTAAGATGTATGCATAAAAAGCATTTTATAAAATTCAACATTCATTCGTGATAAAACTATCAGCACACTAGGAATAGGAGGGAACTTCCTCAACCTGATAAAGGGCATCTATCAAAACCTTCAGCAAATAGCATACTTAATGGTGATGGGAACTCCTCACCATTTCTATTCAGTGTTGCACTGGAGGTCCTAGTCAGTGTAGTAAGGCAAACAAAAGAAATCAAAGATTCGAAAGGAAGAAGTAAAATTGTCATTATTTGCATTTGATATAACTGTGTACATAGAAAGTCCAGAAGAATCTATAGACAAACTATTCAAATTGTTAAGTGAACTTAGAAGCATCACTGAGTATAAAGGCAATACGCCTTCTTATATTTGGAATGGGTGGGCAATGGGGGCCCTACTGTATAGCACAGGGAAGTATGTGTGATTGGGTTACTTTGCTGTATAACAGAAATTGAAGAAGCATAGTAAATCAACTTTACTTTAATAAAAAAGTCAATAGGAAAAAACAGAAAAAGAAAGTTTAAAAAACCCTACCACCTGTAATAGCATAAACATCAAATACTTAGGAATAAATCTAATAAACAATGTGGAAAGCCTCTACAGTGAAAACTAAAAAAAAAAAAAAAAGGTATTATGAAGAGACACTAAAGAAGGCTTAAAAAATAGCAGACTTAAGTCAATTAAACCATATTCACAGATTAGAAAACGCAGTATTATAGGCGTTCCTGTTGTGGCTCAGTGGAAATAAACCCGACTAGTATCCACGAGGATGCGGGTTCGATTCATGGCCCTGCTCAGTGGGTTAAGGATCTGACATTGCCATGAGCTGTGCTGCAGGTCGCAAATGTGGCTGGCATCCTTCATTGCTGTGGCTGTGATGTAGGCCAGCAGCTGCAGCTCCCATTTAACACCTAGCCTGGGAATCCCAAGGCCCTAAAAATCGAAAAGAAAGGAAGAAAGAAAGAAAGAAAGAAAGAAAGAAAGAAAGAAAGAAAGAAAGAAAGAAAGATCAATATTATAAAGATGTCAATTCTCCCCTAACTGATCTACAGAGTCAATATTATTTCATTAAAAAAAATCCCAGTAAGGTTTTTGTGGTGGAAATTAACAAATTAGTCCTAAAATTCAGATGGGAAGGCAAAAGGCCAAGGATAGGCCAGTTAATCTTGAAGGAAAAGAACATAGCTGGAAGATTCTAACAGATACCAAGACCTAGAAAGCTGTAGTAACTAAGACATTATGGTGTTGGTATAAGGATATAGAAACCAACAAATGGGAAGGATAGAAAATTCAAAACCAGATCTACACATACACAGTCTCCTAATTCATGACAAAAATGACACTGCATTGTAGTATACTGGAAAATTAAAAAAAAAATGGTGCTGGCTCAGTTGGATAGGCATGTGGAAAAAAAAAGCTTATCTTGACCCCTACCTCACATCACACACAGAAATCAGTTCCAGATGAATCTCAGATATAAATGTGAAGCACAAAACAATAAAGCTTTCAGAGGAAAATGTAGGGTAACAACTTTGTACCTTGGAGTAGGCAAAGATTTCTTAACTGAGATGGAAAAAATGCTATCCATGAAGGAAAGAGTTGATATTATGGACCATAAAAGAAGAAAGAATTTCTGTTCATCCAAAGACTGTGTTAAGAGAGTGCAAAGAACACCCACAGAATGGCAGAAAGTATTTGCAATAGGTCTATCAGAGAAAGGGCTTACAATCCAGAATAATTTAAGCAACCCCACAGAAAGATATGTGAAGGACTTTGAGAGACACAACAGAAATAAAGAATATCAATACATTTCATACCAAATGTATGAAAACGGTGTTCGACTTGATGAATCAAAAGGAAAACGGACAATAAAACCACAGTGGAAGCTACTGGACATGCACTCGGATGGGCAAAATGAAAGACAACAGAAATGACCAACTGTAGGTGACGATGAGGAACAGCCCAAACTGTCCTGCACTGCCACGAGGGGAACGTAAATTGGTAAAAATCGCTCTAGAGAACTGGGGCAGTATCTGCCAAAGCTGAATGTAGGCTTCCTCGGCAGTTCTGTTACCAAAAGACACATACATGAGTGCTCAGTGTGCTATTGCTCATAGCCAAAACCTTGCAGTGACCTTGAACTTAAACACTGGGGTCACCTGGGCAGATGTGTGGGGGGACAGAAAACCAAGACGGCAGGAAGGGGCCGAAGCAGGAGTCTGGGCAGGAAATGGTGGTGGTGGCAGCAGCGAAGGTGGTGGCTGCGGGGAGCGTACAAGCGCCGTGTGGAGACAGAGCCCATGGGACCTGGAGATGGGTGGGATATGGAGGGTGATGGGGAAGCAAGAGCCCCGGCCAAGGCCCTCAGACTAAGGCTTCTGGGATTCTGGCTGTCCATTGACTTGGGAAGAAACCCTGGAGGAGGGAGAGGAGGAGGAGAAAAAGAAGGTGTGGAGGAGGAGTTAGGTTTGGTCAGCACTGGGATTGAGGTGCCTGTGTGACCCCATTGTTTTTTTTTTTTTTTTTTTTTTGGCTTTTTTCCTTTTTTTTTGTAAAGCCACACCCGCGGCATATGGCGGTTCCCAGGCTAGGGGTCTAACAGGAGCTGTAGCCGCCGGCCTTCGCCACAGCCACAGCAACGCGGGATCCGAGCCGCGTCTGCGACCTACACCACAGCTCACGGCAACGCCAGATCCTTAACCCACTGAGCGAGGCCAGGGATCGAACCCGCAACCTCATGGTTCCTAGTTGGATTCGTTAACCACTGAGCCAAGACGGGAACTCCCAAGATGGCATTTTGAGGCCATTCTCCCTGAAGAGAGTCTGACCCATCCCCTCCTCCATCCTATGCCTGCACAGAGTAAATACGAGAATTTTCTAGCAAGATGGGGAAACTGAGGTCCAGTTTGTTGAAGGTTACTCAGAGAGCGTTAATGGAGAGGATGGGCCAGAACTCAGGCCCCGCTAATGCCCAGGCCTTGATTCCTTTTACTTCTGAGAAAGAGAGAGGAAAAAAAAAAAAAAAGGAGAAGTGGCAATAGGGGAACAGGATAAAGACAGCAAGACGGAAGAACTATTGAATTAAAGAGAAAGGGACCGGAGGGGAGGCAGAAAAGGGACAGGGACAAACTCCAAGAGCCAGAGGAGAGAAAGGGAGAAGAAGGGAGAGACAGGGAGGGAGGGAGAAAGAGGGGGAGGCATAGAGAGATACAGAAGAGAAAGAATAAAGGAGAGAAAAATGGAAAGAATGGGGCTGGCAAGCAAGCAAAGAGGGCCGGGATTCCTATTTCTTTCTGCAGGGGCTGGCGGGAGCTGAGCCCATAGCCCTGTAGAAGGCAGAGGAGGGTGGCCCCAGAAATCCTTACCTGCCAAACCCCATCAGCCATCAGAGGCCCCAAACAGAACTGAGCAGTTGATCTAAACAGAAAACAAACAGAGCAAAATGAAAACACGCTGACTGTGCCCACTCCCCCCCGCCCCACTCCGCCACCCCCACCTCGCCCGGCTGTGGCTCTGTGCATTCGTCGACTCCTGGGACGCCACTGAGAAAGCAAGGCGCAGCTTTTGTAACCTTCCACTCTCTGTGCTGCCCACCGCAATCCCACAGCTACCCCCCACCAAGAGCCATAGACTCGGCTCTGTTCAATATGCCACGGTAGGGAGGGGGCAGGGCTCTTGGGCCCTAGGGGGCTGGAGGCGGGGGTTGCCTTCCCTGCCCTTAGCCTGGCAGAGAAACAGCAAGGCTGATGGGGGGACTGACAGGGAGGGGAAACCGAGCTCTGCCCCCCTCCCCATATGCAGGGCTAGAGCTGGGGGTTCTTAACGAAAGCCTGTCCTGGGAAAAGTGTGGCAGATGAGGGTTGAGAAGGGGAGCACGCTGAGCACTCACTGTTTGTTTTTTTTTTTTTTTTTGCTTTTTAGGGCCACACCTGCAGCACGTGGAGGTTCCCAGGCTAGGGGTCGAATCGGAGCTGCGGTTGCCGGCCTACGCCACAGCCACAGCAACGCGGGATCCGAGCCACGTCTGCGACCTACACCACGGCTCACGGCAATGCCGGATCCTTAACCCACTGAGCGAAGGCCAGGGATCGAACCTGCATCTTCATGGACGCTAATCAGATTCATTTCCCCTGAGCCATGACAGGAACTCCAAGGGGTCTTGCCTTTATGGTAAGAACAAAGGGAAACCAGAGAAGGATTTTAAGGATGGAGCAATGTGATCAGAAAAAGGGCTTCATTCTAGGTTAGGAATGTCTCCAGCTGGAAAGGCCACATACAACAGGGTGGCCAGAGACTGCTATTGGCTCCTTCAGTGTAAAACCTCGAGCAAGTCCCCTCTTCCCCTTCTTGGTCTTCAGTTGCCATTTATATCCCAAATGGTCTCTGAAGCCCACTTTAGGGATCATCTTGTAGTTTTCTGTCCACCCTTGGACCCTGTCCCTCATTAAGAGGAGGGGAAAGCGGCAGGGAAGATGTTCTTTTTTGTCTTTTTGCCTTTTATGTAGAGCCGCACCCGCGGCATATGGAGGTCCCCAGGCTAGGGGTCTAACAGGAGCTGTAACTGCCGGCCTTCGCCACAGCCACAGCAACGCGGGATCCGAGCCGCGTCTGCAACCTACACCACAGCTCACGGCAACGCCGGATCCTTAACCCACTGAGCAAGGCCAGGGATCGAACCGCAACCTCAAGGTTCCTAGTAGGGTTCATTAACCACTGAGCCACGAAGGGAACTCCCTCTCGATACATCCTTGATGCTTGCCCTTCACACACTCAGCCATCCAGACTCTGTGTGAAGGAAGGACATTGGGGGCTTCAAGTTCTCTCCTCCTCGCCTCACCTCCACCCCCCGCCACCGTAGCTCATCCCCGTCCGCCTCAGGCCATTACTGGGTGGCGTCTACTCAAGCCTGGGACCGGAGAAGCTCACGGGACCCCCATCGCGGCTGCCGGTTGTGCTGGAAGGGCCAGAACCACAGGCAGCTAGGAGAGGCTGCCCCCGCCAGGATGATGGAGTGGGTGTGACATAAATTTCTCAGGACAGGCAGCAAAAAAAAATTTACAGCCCCTCCTTGCCAAGTCTGGTTCCAATCAGGCCCCTGGCCGGCCCGCTCTGCTCCCTGCACCCGCCACACTGGGCTGGCTCCTCCTAAAGCCAGAGTCATTTAGGGCTTTTGTCTTTTTCCCTCCTCTCCTTGCTGTTGAAGAAACATACACAAAGACATACACACATACACGGCCCCCGCCCTTCCAGGCCTCTTCATACCCACGTGAGTGTATCCATACACACAGATGGTCCCCGGAGGTTCTGTGTCCCCACACACATAGACAGACGAACAAGATACACACATACACACATGTACACACACAGGAGTCTGGCCCTGGGTGGGCTGAGGAAAGCCTTAACCTCGGTTGCCAGCCACGAACCCTGGACGGCAGCATCTTCTCAGGCTGGGTACCAAAGGACCTGGGAGGCGCCCCCCCCCCCCTTCAGCAGCAACCCCCAGGCCGCTTCTTTCCCGCTCCTCTTCTCAGCCCCCTGGCTGCCATGGCAACGTCCTGCCAGCTCTGCCATCTGAGGCACAAGAATGCCTTCCCTGAAGTGAGCGTCCGAGGGAGGCTGAGGCTCCCTAAGGGAGTTTCAGAGGGCAGCCCCGTCGGGCCCAGGAGCCCCAGCTCCTGTGCAGCCCAGCCACCCAGGGGCCTCAAGTTAGCCCTACGCCAGCTCAAGGCACCTTCTAGCCACCTTCCGAGGCTCGTCTGGTGCCCCACCCTGTTCCCACCCTCCGTCCAAGCCACCAAAGTCTTCACCCGGCCACCCAAGAAGTAAGCCTCTCGAACTGAGTCGAACAAGCTTCTTCTTTCATGGGCCTCTCTCGCCTACCTGAATGCTCAGGCCATTTGGTTCCTCCCCACGAAGCCAGAAGGGGCCCTCTTGTTGACTCAAAATGCACAGATCCGGTCATTGCCCAGCAGGCCCCAGAAGTCAGACCGGGCTCCTCTCTGCGACAATGGTCTCGCACCAGTTGGCGGGGTGGGCGGCGGTGAGAGGGGGACGCGGGGGGCTAAGGGGATCCAGGGAATGCTTCGCTCCTTCTATCCCCTGAAACAATCAGATGGGGGGCCCTCGAGAACCTTAAAGAGAGGCTGCTTTACGTTGGGAGGGTACCATCCTCCCTTGATGGGAGCCAGCGTGACGCAAGGACAGCTGTGGGCTTGGCAAAGCCACAGCTGGATTCAGATCCCTCATTGCCCAGTGCCAGCTGTGTGAACTGGGGAACCAAGTCAATTCCGTTGATGGGATTCTTGTCAAAATCGAATAGATAATTGGCAAAGACCTGCTGTATAGCACAGGGATATCAACTCAATATTCTGTAATAACCTAAGTGGGATAAGAAAGAGTGGATATATGTATATAAGTTGCTTCATTTTGCTGTCTACCCGAAATGAACACAGCATTGTAAGTCACCTATGCGCCAATAAAATAAAAACCTCGAACTTGTCCAGAGAAAGGGTCAGAGTGAATGTTCGATTCATGCCCATTCCAGTTGCTTTCCACTGACACGGAGAGCCCCTGGGGAACGGAGTAGAAGGAAAAAGGGACCTGCTATTCAGAACAGTCAGGCTTTGTACACTCATCACTTCATTTAACACTCCCTGCGTCTCTATGAGGTGGCTACTGTCAGCATCTCCAACTCGGCTTCTGCGCTCATGTGGGGACATCGTCCCATGCAGGGAGATGGCAGAGGGGGATGATGGGTAGGAGGTTGCTTTTAAGAGTATTTCAGCCCGGGAGAAGAGGGCTTGTCAGGCTCCCCCAGCTGCCTTCTTCCTTCCTCTGTGGACACTGAGCAGACCAGCTGGCTGCCAGGGCCCAGCCACACGCTGGCTCCAGAGTGACTTGGAGGACAACTTTATGAGGCAGAAAATCCAGCATCCTCCCCTGGGAGCAGCAACAGCAATGTGTCTGGCCTGGCTTGGAGCGGAGAAAACCCCAGCTCTCCTGCCCAGATAGTCCAGAGCTCGAGCACATCTGGCCCCAGGCATTGCTCAGGTTCCTTGGGCAGGGAAGCTTCCAGAAAATGGCTGAGCAGAAGGCGAGTCAGGGCTCTGCAGAGATGAACCGGTTGCTTGGAGGGGAGTGAGTTCCCTATCCCTGGAGGTATACGAGCAGCGGCAAGCTAGAGAAGGGGTTAACTGCTGATACAGGCCAGGTCTTCTTAGCCTGCAGCTGGCCCGTAAAAGGGACCCACGAGGTTAAAGGCCTTCCTGAAATTATGTGCCAGGTTTTATGTACTTTTATAGGAAAAGGGATTCTCACAGTCATAGGGTTATTCAAAGGTATGCAACCCTGGGCTCACACAGGTAAGGAGCCATGGGGAGAGGGACAGTCCCCTTTCTTGCTAACCGGCACACAGTTCCACCCTGTTTTCCATGACACGAGATGCTGTTCCATTGTAGTGTAGGTGTCTCTTGATTCTCACGGCAGCCCAGTGAGATGGGTCTTCTTGTTTGCATTTTCTGGAAAAGGATTCTGGAGGGGCCCCGAAAAGGGAAGAGCCACGCTGTGGTCCCGCAGTCAGTGAGAGAAGTTAGGACTAGATACAGTTCTCCCAGTGATGGTTTCTCCCAAACAACTCCATTTTATCCTTGCCATCTAGAGGGCTACCAAACAGAGATGCCTAAATTGGGGTTTTCCGGTCCCGTTCTGGTCTGTAGCTCTCAAGGAGGCCCGTCCCTATGCTGCCCCACTTGAGACAGTGACGAGCGCAAGGAAAGGGCATGGGAAGAAGGGTGGAGTGCCAGCCACACCTTCCCTCCAGAGAACTTCCATTTCTACTTGAACCTTGCTTGCATTTGGGTGTGACCCCAGGAGTGCGGGTATCCTGTGTAAGCAGCAGCAGGCTGATCTAGGCTGGGAAAAGATGGGGGTAGTGTCTTCTCCAGAGTCAAGAGTTCCCAGGGCCAAATGTATATATTGGTGCAACCACTATGGACGATAGTATGGCGGTTCTTCAAAATCTAAAAATAGAACTACAGTGTGATTCAGCAATCCCATTCCCGGGCGTCTGTCCAGACAAAACTTTCATTGAAAGAGATACACGCACCCCTATGTTCATTGCAGCACTATTCACGAGAGCCAAGACATGGAAGCAACCTGAGTGTCCATCAGCAGAGGAATGGATAAAGAAGATGTGCTATATATACACAATGGAATATTATGCAGCCATAAAAAAGAGCAAAATAATGCCATTTGCAGCATAACGGATGTAATTAGAGATTCTCATACTAAGTGAAGTAAGTCAGAAAGAGAAGGACGACTATCTTATAATATCACTTATATGCGGAATCTAAGAAAAGGATACAAATGGACTTATTTGCAGAACAGAAACAGGCTCACAGACTTTGAAAACAAACATTATTTTCAAGGGTACAGGCATGGGGGGGGCGGTTGGAGTGAGGGTTTTGGGATTGCCATATGCCCACTGTGGTACATGCAATGATATGACCAATGGGGATCTGCTCTAAAGCACGGGAACTCTATCCCGTATTCTGTGATAAACTATAGGTGAAAAGAATCTGAAAAAGAAAGGGTGTAGGTATAACTGAATCACTTTGTTGTACGGTAGAAATGATCACAACATTGTAAATCAACTATACTTCATTAAAACCAACAAGATAGAATTAAGATGAGAAAAATAAAAAGACTGCCACTGTCAATTAAAGAATTCTGCCTCTCTCCCTGTGCACTGCCACCTTTCTGTTAGAACTGAAAAGCTAGGGAGTTCCCTTCGTGGCTCAGTGGTTAACGAATCCGACTAAGAACCATGAGGTTGCGGGTTCGATCCCTGGCCTCGCTCAGTGGGTTAAGGATCCGGCGTTGCCGTGAGCTGTGGTGAAGTTTCCAGACGCGGCTCGGATCCCGCGTTGCTGTGGCTGTGGCGAAGGCTGGCGGCTACAGCTCCTGTTAGACCCCTAGCCTGGAAACTTCCATATGCTGTGAGAGCGGCTCTACATAAATGCAAAAAAAAAGACAAAAAAAAAAAAAAACTGAAAAGCTAGCATCTCAGTGGAACCCCCAGAGATACTTGCCCGAGGACAAATGGCCTCCTCTGCCCCCACCCTTTGCTATGTCCTTGAGTTTGGCCTGATAGGGGAAGCCAGACCGCTGACAGCCTCTGCCTTTCAAGGGATAGACTATGGAGTTACGCATCCAGAAAGGAGCTAGCAAGGTGGACCTTCCACGCAAGGGACCAGGAGGTAGGGAGATATGACATTAGATAGGAGGTTCATCAAGAAGGAGCGGGGGTGGGTCCTGAATGGGGGGGGGGGGCTGTACCCAGACACGATGACAAAGAGAAGATCACAAGGACCAGAACACTGTCTCCCAGGAGTACCACAGTCGATACAGACTGTGCGGTAAAGCGATCTTCAGCTGAGCTGAGGCCTCTGTGACCCAGCAGTGCATATTGATTTTTCTTAAAATCCCTGTGCGTTTTGGTTCTGATTACAAAACAGTAACAGTGGAGAATCCAGAAAATGACGAGTACAGAGCAGAGAATTACTAACTGTGTGACCTGGGGCAAGCCACCCTCTCCGTACCTCGATCTCCTCATCACTAAAATGGGGGTAAACAGTGTTTAGCTTGGTGGGTAGCGGTAAGGAATAAATGGATTTATCTTTTTGCCTTATCTAGGGCCGCACCCGCGGCATGTGGAGGTTCCCAGGCTAGGGGTCTAACAGGAGCTGTAGCCGCCGGCCTCCGCCACAGCCACAGCAACGCGGGATCCGAGCCGCGTCTGCGACCTACACCACAGCTCACGGCAACGCCGGATCCTTAACCCACTGAGCGAGGCCAGGGATCGAACCCGCAACCTCATGGTTCCTAGTCAGATTCGTTAACCACTGAGCCACGAAGGGAACTCCAGGAGTAAATGTACTTAAATCTTTGTAAAAAATGCTGAGAGAGGGGTTCTTTCGTGACACAGTGGGTTAAGGAGCGGGTGCTGTCACTGCAGCGGCTTGAGTCAGTGCTTTGGCACAGGTTCAGTCCCTGGCCTGGGAACTTCCATATGCTGCTTGTGTGGCCAAAAAAAAAATAAAATAAAATAAAATAAAAAAGGTGCTGAGAGGAAAGTTCCTGGCCCATGATAAATTCTATCCAAGTGTTAGCTTTTATTATTATAATCTGCTACAACCTGAGTCAGACTGCTCACAATGGGTGATCTCCTTCTAGTCTTTTTATTTGAATACTTTATAGTTTATGAAAAACAATCAGGGAGTTCTCTTTGTGGCTCGGGGGTGGGGGGGTGGGTTTAAGAACCCGACATAGCGTTTCTGAGGAGGTGGGTTTTAATCCCTGGCTTGGCTCAGTGGGTTAAGGATCTGGTGTTGCCGTGAGCTGTGGTGTAGGTTGCAGATACAGCTCAGATCTGGCATTGCTGTGGCTGTAGCGTAGGCCAGTGGCTGCAGCTCGAACTCGACCCCTAGCCCAGGAACTTCCATATGCTGCAAGTGCAGCAGGGGGGAAAAAAAGGGAAAAGAATCAGGATTATACTCTATATATGAGTTGGTATTTTGCGTATTTTAGCTTAGCATTATAGGATGAGTATTTTCCACAGTATTATATGTTCTTCAAAACATCCTTGCAGTTTGTATATAATTCCATTTATTTCATTTTTTAATGTTGGACATTTAGCTTATTCCTGTTGTTTATGAATAGCTTTTGTATACATTTTAAGCCAAATTAGCATATATTTATTTAGTACAGGTTCCTAGCAGGGGAATAGTTTGTTCAAAGTATGTATCTGTCAAGGTCTTGATATTTCTGAATAGCCCACCACAAAGGCTATACCAATTGACACTTAAACTAGCGGTTTGTGAGTGACATTGCCCATCTCACTGCAACCTTGCTGGCACCGACCACTATTTTTTTTTTTTTTAAGTTTTCCTAAATTTATGGACAAAAGTTACATCCTTTATATTCCTATTGACTGGAGCCAGGAATGAGACAGAGGGTTGGGGGAAGGGCTGTGAGGTGAACTTGGCTGCAGGTTAGAGAGCTTAGTGAAAGGGCAGAGGAGCAGCAGGCCAGGACTGGGCCCAGATGTAATGCCTACCTAGGGGAAGGGCACGAACAAAACAAAAGCTGTGGTCGTGTGAGGTCACTCTAAGAAACTAAGAGGAAAAAGAAAAAAAAAAAAAACCCAGTGCGAGGGGAGTGAGGCCCTGTGATCTGTGATTGCTAGTTCTTGTAGCTGGCCAAAAGTCCTCCCCTAAATCTATGTGCAGTCCCCCTGCCTGGCTCGAAAGAGTAATTATAATGTAAATTGGGTTTTGCAAATGCAAATGTCAATACAGAGCTGGATGGAGTGACATGGCTTGTGAACACTGGAGGCCCAGTTGGTGACTCGGGGACCCCAGCTGAAAGGGAATCACAGAAGCTTTCCGAGGATGACACAGAGGATGGGGAGGCCGTAGTGCTTTGAGAGTAGCTGGGCAAGCTGTTGGGGGGGTGAGAAACACTGGGAAAGAATGTGCAGCAAGAAGACCCCAAGGAGGTCCTGAGCAGGCACGGGCCACTCTCCAGCTGGGGTTGGGTCCCTGTGGGATTGCGCAGGTGCACCTGAGGCTTGGCAAAGGGGCGGCCAGGCAACCAATGAGCATGGTACCATCAAGATGCAGAGTGACGTTATCCGATAGACTACAATTCTGTTTAGGAAGTGCCAAGTGTCTGTCAGGCAATGAGGGAGGGGTTGACAGCACCTACTGTACCCAGGGAAACTGGCACGGAACAGATAAGTAACACATCCAAAGTTATACGGGCTGTAAGTGGCAGAGCCAGAAGCCAAGTCCAGGCTCTCTGTACTCAGGCCCCTTTAGACAATGGGTCTGGGCCCGTCTTACTGATTTCCTTGGGTGGAGCTGGTGGCAAGGTCGCCTCACCCTTGTCTTGAGTACAGGAGTATTGCTGGCTGGGGCTCCTGAAGGGGTGTTATGCAAAGGACAGTGAGAAGTTGTTTCTATACAAATTCAGGGGCCAGGAAAACTAGGAAGAAAGGGTTTAGATAGCAGTAAACACTTAGGCGAGACACCACGCAGAACTTCCTCAGGACAAGAATCCTTAGATGCAGTGGATAAGCATAGAGAGCCAAGGGGCCTCTCTCAGATAGTCTCAGCAGTTACCCTTTGCCACACTTCCCCTTCTCCCAAGAGCCCATCCTCCCCAAGAGCCCCCCATCTTACATGTTCATTGAAAGTAGTCCTGCTCACCTACTAGCAGGCTAGGAAATCCAAGGTTACTCGTAACAGAACAGCTGGGATCCAGGGCAAGCCACAACTGATGTCTACCTCAAGCCAGAAGCAGCCTGAACTTTTGTTACCCACAGCTCTTACCACTCTCCACCTCCTTTTTTTTTTTTTTTGGTCTTTTTGCCTTTTTATCTAGAGCCGCACCCGCGGCATATGGAGATTCCCAGGCTAGGGGTCTAACAGGAGCTGTAGCTGCCGGCCTTCGTCACAGCCACAGCAACGCGGGATCCGAGCCGCGTCTGCGACCTACATACACCACAGCTCACGGCAACGCCGGATCCTTAACCCACTGAGCGAGGCCAGGGATCGAACCCACAACCTCCTGGTTCTTAGTCGGATTTGTTAACCACTGAGCCACGAAGGGAACTCTTCCACCTCCTTCTTGACTCAGTGGCCTTCTCAGCAGCCAGAGCTGGTCAGGGAAAACCATCCAAAAAGGTGAGCTGTGAAAAAAGGCCGAGGGGCACTGCGGAATGAGAAAACTGGCATACCTGTATTTTGTCACACAGACAGCATTCCTTCTCAGCTACTCTTGCTTGTGGCACCTTGGGCAAATGCATTTGCTTCCCTGTGCCTCACTTTGCGACTCTGTAAAATGGGTTCGGCGATAACCGCTGTCTCATCAGGTTGCTGCGAGGGGGCTGATGAGATTGCATATTTTTTTTTTGTTGGTTTTTTTTATTTTTTTATTTTTGCATTATAGATGGTTTACAGATTTCTATCAAATTTTCCACCTGCACCGCGTGGTGACCCGGTTCCACGGACATATATGGATTTGTCACATTCACTAAGCACTGCTGGAGGAACCTGCATTCTGCCAGGCCCAGAGCTAGGCGACTGGGGAGCACAAAGAGGGAGAGGAAAGCCAGCGCCGGGCCCAAGGGGGCTCTCAGTGCAGCCAGAGGACTGAGGTGCGTAACTGTTAAGTCTGAGACAAAGGGGACCCAGGAGCAAGGGCTCAGCAGTATCAGTTTACTGGCTTTGTCTCCCATGTGTGTGGTGCTCATGGTCTGTAAAATGCTTGTCATGCATCCGCTCATTTGACATGCACAGCAGCCCCGACCCTTTATGTTTCGGATGGGGAAATTGAGGCCCACTGTCATACAGATGGTGAATGGCAGAGGCAGGGCACAAGACCCTGGGGTCACTGGGGCTGTTTCTACTGAGGTTCTCCCATCACCTCCTGGCTCAGATTCTCCCACCTACTCTTTAAGGAAGCACCAGCCACTTCTGCCTTAGCTACATGGAGGGCCCCCTAGCGTTCCTGACCAGCCATCTGACCCATCCCTTGCCTGCCTCTTTTTTTTTTTTTCTTATGTTAAAGGTGGGGATTTTATTTTCTTCTCAACAAAATTAGCAAAAAATAAAAACAACAAGTCATTAAAATCTTTTACTCCTGAGCACATATTAACCCAACATATTCAAGAGTTAGTTTCGAACTTAGCTACTTCCTAGGATGATTTTGATCATTATGCAATTTTACATGTATATTTCCTAGCCTGATTTTTAATTTTTTGTTTTTATTTTTATTTTTATTTTTTGTCATTTTAGGGCCGCACCGGCCGCGTATGGAGATTCCCAGGCCAGGGGTCTAATCGGAGCTGCAGCCGCCTGCCTTTGCCACAGTCACAGCCACACGGGATCCGAGCCACATCTGCGACCTACACCACAGCTCAAGGCAAGGCTGGATCCTTAACCCACTGAGCTAGGCCAGGGCTCAAACTCGCAACCTCATGGTTCCTAGTCGATATTTCGTTAACCGCTGCACCGCGATGGGCACTCCCCTAGTCTGATGTTTTAAAAAATCATCAAATCCCTTGTGAGCCGGGGACTAAATGCTCCCAGTGTCATTGAGCTTGGAGGAGGAATGGGGACTAGAAAAAGAGCCCCTATGTCCCCAAATCGGCCTTTTCTACGGAGTCCTGCTTTTCATGTGTACAGCATCCAGACATGGGACAAAATGTCTTAAGCCTTCTGTAGTGTGAAATTCTGGCTATATCTTTCAAAACCTCCTGTCAGAAGAGAGGTTATGTGTGCCCATAGAGAAGTTCTAGGGGTGTGGACCAAAGATGTTGGGTTAATCTGAGCCAGTGGGTGTGAATGAGCAAGGCTGTTGCCCAGCCATTGGGTTCAGGGCCTGTCATTCATCTGTTGAGAGGCCAGCAAAGGATCAAGTGAGGGAGAGAGCCCTTCTTGGTCCTTTGTGCTCTGAGATGGAGAGCTTCTGGGTTCCCCAGATCCTCGACCTGAGAGGAGGCTGCTCTCAGCGTCTGCCTATAGAGAAGGAGAAAGAAGGGGTGGGCGAGGCAAGGACTACGTCAGATGCATTGCAGCTGTGTGAGCTGCTTTCTTCCTGACAACCATTCTGTAGCATGGATGGTATTCCCATTTTACAGATGGGGAGACTGAGGCTCAGGGACGGGAGGGAGCTGGCTCAAGTTCCCGAAGCAGCTACTTGCCGGAGGAAGGATTGATGATCGGATCTCAAATGACTGCAGAGGGCTTGCTCCTTTCTCTACTCCATGCGATTAGGAGAGAGAGGGGACTTTGGGAGTGCCCTCAAGGCCACCGGTGGCGACAGAGACAGCCTGGCACAGGCCAGGTGCCCACCCCAGGTGCATCCTCACCAGCTCTTCCTCAGCTGCCTGTCTTCCCTTTGCAGAGCACGGCTCAGAGGAACTGCCTAAACTGTTCTCCCAGCATCCACGGGAGGCTGAGGATTTGTATCTAACGGGGGCCAAAAGAGGGCGGGTGACCTCAGCCTGGAGGAAAGCCCCTGCTAGAGCCTGTTTGACCCTCTCGGTTCCCTCTCGGAGCTTCCCCGGAGCGCCTGGCAAGCCTTTCTGCTGGGGTTTTTCCAGATGTCCAGGGAAATTCCAGGAGTCAAGGATGTCCGTGTTTCTCACACAGCCGCAGCGTCTCACAAATGTGCTCAGTTGATTGCGCTCGGCAATACAGTCTCTCTTTTGAATGTGAGTGTGTAAGCAGCTTGGTGGGCACAGACGTGGATGCACACACTGTGAGTGACCCACTAATTCCACAAGCCACCCGCAGGAGCCTGTATCCTCTTTTCCTGTTTACCCTTCAGTGAGTCACACCTCACGCGACCCTGAGTTTGTGCAGGGGTCACAGCGACACTTAGAGACTAGCTTCTGCCAAGACCAGGCCTGGAGGCATCACCCCTCCTCCTCTGATTTCTCTCTCTTCCCCTTCTTCAGCCTTCCTCCCAGACAGAGTTGCCTCCCTTTTCAAAGACCACCCGTACTCAGTCACCCCTCACCTCAACGCACATATCATCGTCACAAGTCCCATCGTCACAGAGTGTGCAGCTGGGAGTTGAATCTGCTGGGGGGGAGTGGGTGGCCATAGGCTCAGAGAGGCCAGGAGCAGCTGCCCTGTTCGGCAGGCGGGTTGTAGGGAAATGGGTGAGAGGAAGCATTTTAAAAGCAGGAAGCTGGTCCAGAGAGCCGCTGGGTACTATGGGCCCAGGCGAGAGATCTACTTCCAGAAGATTCTATTAGGGAGATAAAGCTGGAGGCAGTACAACATAGTGTTTAAGAGCAGACTGGAGCCAGATTGTCATGTGACGTAGGGCAGTTACTTTGTATATCATTCCCTTATATGTAAAATTGTGATGATAATAATAGCTACTAATAATACCTCACTGGATGGTTTTGAGGATCTATTGAATCGATGCGTGTAAAAGGCTTGCACGGGGCCTGACACAGAGGAAGCGCTACACAAAGGAGTGCTATTATTTAAAGAATCAGTTGTATAAGCATCTCTCCATGACTCACCGTCACATAACCCAATCATTTTTTCCTGCCCTTGCAGATGTCAAATCAACCAAGAGATCTCCAAGCCAGTCCTGGCAGAGGCCATGTGATTTAAGCAGTGTCACTCATCCTCTGTCCTCTAAGAGCTTTACTCTTCCCAGTACTGCCCACTGATGGAGCTTCCACGTTGTCCCTGGCATGGTAGATTTCCCTACCACTGTATCCTGGGGTGATTTCCAGCCCTGGTCTTTTGCTCTTTTTAGCCTCTGGCCAGTAGGGACCCTCCAAGAACTAAACTCCTAATCCTAACTCCCAGACCAGGGCAGGACTCACACTGACTTAAGAGAACTGCTTGTGCATATGTCTTCCCAAATCTATATTCAATGATATCATGTTGATAGTTTGAATTCAGTCACTGTGGGAGTATTTACACCATGGTAATTGGCAAACACGACAAACCCAGGGCTTTTTTTCCCTCCGAGTGAGCAAGTTGTTGAACATTTATTAGCACGACCCCTCTTGTACCAACCAATTCATTCTTTTGCATTACACCCTGGGACATCGGCCCCTCCGTGATGGACTTTCTCCCATATGCTAGACCCACCTATAGCAGACTCCCTGCAGCGGTCTTTCCCATCTGATTAATATCTGGTGGCTATTTCTTCTTGGAACCTCAGGACTCACAGCTGACCGAGTTTCTGCCTGTTGGCACCCAAACTTGCCCAGTCACACAATCTCTCTTCCCTGCCAGCCAGGCCTACTTCCCAGCCTCCATCCTAATGGAGGATGAGAGTCTCATGCCAGGCCCTTCCCCTTCTCTGCCTTCCCAGTGTTGCCCCAAGGACCCAGCAGCCTCATATCCAAACCCTAAACAAGCCAGGATGAGGCAGATGCTGCAGTGTAAAAAGCAGAGTCTAAGATTCAGCAAGTCCTATTGTTTGCTGTGCTCCGGAATAGGAGGCCTGGGGCAGAGTCTAATCCAGGGCTGTGGTTGCCTTCTGTACCTGGCACTGAGTGGACCAGCTCGTTATTCTGTTCATTTATTCTGAAAATCCAGAATAAATCCAGTTCACTTATTCTGAAAATAAGAGCTGCCTCATGGTAGAAATGTGATGTCTATTAGGTTTTCTGCTGTGTTCCCGGTGTTGGGTACATACTAAGGGTTCCATAAATACTGGTTGAATGAATTTGGTCATTGAAGAAATGTTTCATGGAATTCCTGTCGTGGCTCAGTGGTTAAACTAATCCGACTAGGAACCATGAGGTTGCAGGTTCGATCCCTGGCCTTGCTCAGTGGGTTAAGGATCCAGTGTTGCCGTGAGCTGTGGTGTAGGTTGCAGACGCGGCTTGGATCCCGCGTTGCTGTGACTGTGGCGAAGGCCGGCGGCTACAGCTCCTGTTAGACCCCTAGCCTGGGAACCTCCATATGCCGCGGGTGCGGCCCTAGATAAGGCAAAAAGACAAAAAGACAAAAAAAAAAAAAAAAAAAAAGAAATGTTTCTCCCAAGTCATTACCAGGCCATTTGGGATCCTGGTGGTACAAAGAACAAGAAGCTATGTCCCCTGAACTCAAGGGGCTTCTGATGGTGTGGGTCATGGAAGCGGGTGTTAATGGAACCTGGGAGTGATTGTAAGGTGGCTTGTGAGCTTTGGTGCTGACTCGAGCTGGGAAGAGGCTTACAGACTCCAGGCAAGATGAGGCGCTGTGTGGGCCAGAGGGGGCTGGGCGTTTGTCTGCACTTGTTCAGTTGACTGTGCTGGCTGCTGGCTGAGGGGGCCGCCCAAGGCCTCTTGGCCAGAATGCAGCCCCCACTCCCTCACCCCAGCCCCACCCACCTGAGGGAGCTGAGCTGTTGGCCAGGAAAGAAGAGTCAGGCAGGGAATCCCGGCCCCTCCCTGCCCCAGACTGGGCCCAGAAGGGCCTGGCATGCTTCTAATAGCAAGCTGCAAATTCAATCAGGCAGATGAGAATTCCTATTATTTTAATATATTTAGAAGAGAGTTGAAGGTGGATTTCGTTCCACACTGTATGTTTTTACAACATGAGGTCAGGCTGCTTTGATAAACGCTGCGGTGCAGCAGGAGGGGACCTTGGGAAAGGGTGAGTGAGAGAAAGAGTTAGAAAGGAGCGGAGGGAGAGACAGACACAGAGACACAGAGACAAAAACAGTCACTAGAGGCAGGGACAGGCCAAGTCAGAGGGAGAGGGAGAGAGAGAGGAGAAAAGAAAGGCTCTATGTGTGTCTTGGATCTATCTTTTGCACATGTGTCTATGACTCCATGTGTGTTTCTGTGTCTGTTTGTTGTTTGAGTAGATGAATCCATTTGGGGATAAATAGGATGATTTTTCCACCTGCAGGAAGCGAGGCAGCCAAAGGCTGATTGGGGCCACTCCACTCTACAGCTCTCAGAAGGCCTTGGGCTGGAACTCAGGTTGCTCCTGAGGCCGGGCCTCGGGCTCTGCTTCGAAATTGAGATGCAGGCAAGCTGCCAGAAAGGCAGGGGCAGTTCCCAGGAGCCTTAAAGGCCCTACTCTGAGGTAATCCTCAGCAGGAGAGAGGCCCTGGGCCCCCAGATGCCCCTCTGGCTGTACCACGTGCCTCCTGCCTCACCGTCCCCAGAGGGTTCCCCGTCCTGCTCTCAGAAGTCAGCGCACAGGGCTCCCAAGCCTTCTGGGAAGGTGGCTGAGGCAAGCTGCCCAAGACCGGTGCTGCTGGAGCACACGGCCTTGCAGGGCTTTTCTTGACACCAGAATGCATGCGTGTGGCAGGAGGGAGCGGGTCACGGGGTTGAGAGAGAAGTTTTCCAGTCTGGAGGCTGGAAGATGGATACAATGCCCTTTGGAGGACTTCGTCAGGACAGAAGTATTTGATTGAAAGAAAGTTTGCTTTGGAGTTCCCGTTGTAGCTCAGTGGTTAACGAATCCAACTAGGAACCATGAGGTTGCCGGTTCGATCCCTGGCCTCGCTCCGTGGGTTTAAGGATCCGGCGTTGCCGTGAGCTGTGGTGTAGGTCGCAGACACGGCTCGGATCCCGCGTTGCTGTGGCCGTGGCGAAGGCCGGCGGCTACAGCTCCTGTGAGACCCCTAGCCTGGGAACCTCCATATGCCGCGGGTGCGGCTCTACATAAAGGCAAAAAGACAAAAAAAAAAAAAAAAAAAAAAAAAGAAGTGGGGGCTCCCGCAAGAACCCTCTCCAGGCAGAAGAAAGGTCCAGGTGGTGGGCTTACCACACAGGCCTGGAACCAAATCCAGGGCCAAACAGTGAAAGGCCACATTAGGATCTGGGTGTCCATGGCAGAATGATCATGAGCTGTAGCACAGAGCTAGAGCCAACAACATGGCTGTAAAGCCCCCTGGTCATGACCATTTTGTGGGGCTGGGGGCAGGGAGTGGCAGAGGAGGCTGGGCTACTCTTTAGCCTGGGCTTTTGCTGGGACAGGTAGAAACCCCACCACCAGCACCCCACCCCAGCAAGTGTGGCATGAATGGCCGATAATGGGGTCTAGGATGTCAGGTCAGTGTATAGTTTGGCCCAGGCCAGGCCCCTGGGCTTCTTAGAGGCATTGTGGCCTCTGACCCTACGGCCTGGAGGTTTCGTCCTATCCGGGGAATATAGCGATACGGCTCCTGAGTGCAATGTACATGCCAATTTCCTGTCCACGCACCAGAGGAGCCATGGGCAACTGGCCCTTGCCTGCATCCTCCATAGTCCGTCAGAGCCCAAGAGGATAGAGTGAGCCCACCACCTGGCCATCCAGCCCAATTCCAAACTTCCATCTCAGGAGCCTCTGCTCTAAAGATGGTTCTCAGAGTGGGGCTGCCTATGGTCTCCCCGGCCCCCATTCCCCCTGTGAGGAACCAGAGTCTTTTTATCTGGATCGCCAGGGCAGTTTTCTGGAGTTTAGATCAGATCGAGCTCCCTGGAGACCCGGACCCGTGGGGTCCCTTTACCGCTACTGCCTGAAACAACTGCGTCTTCCCAAGTTCACCTTGCCATCATCTCTGTCCCCTGCCCTCTTCTCTTCTCCGGCTCATAGCCATTGCCAACGGCCATCCAACCTACAGTCAGGCCTCCTGCCACCTTCCAGTCTGGCGCTCCAGTTTCTCTCAGTGGTTCCCAACACTTGCCTTCTACTCTCTCAGAATTACCTCTCAGCCTCTGTCCACATTTGCTTCAAGTTCCTCACGTCTGATTCATACAGCGATCGCCAGAGTCTGCCCTCAGCCCTCTCGCTCGCTAACCTATAAGAGAAAGAAAGATCGCTCTTCATGGGGTGACAGAGGAGTTCCGAGATAGCTTCATCTCACTGTCATCTCCTTTCTTTCGGAAGCAGACCTTTAAGCCGGAAGGCTGTGGCCCAGGTGTTCCAGGCCTGGGTTGCAGTCCCCGCTTTGTCACTGCCCCACGGGGTAGCCTGGGGCGGCCGCCCCCACGTTGGAATTGGACGCATGCATTTGGCAACGTCCTTTCAGCTCTGAGATGACCTCAGTCTACATCTGCAAGGAGGATGTGCTAGCCGTGGCCACGGGCACCCAGTGACTGTCGCTGACGCCAGGGCCTCTCTGACTGGGGAGAAGGCCCACATCATGGCAGAGGCCTGAAGCCCCAAGGAGGCAGCTCCTGGCCTGTTGGCTGCTGGGTTTGAAACCTCTTCACTTCCGGATTCCTGGTCCCCACCCTCCTGTGCACCCCTTCCGGGCCTTGTTCCCCAGCCAGCCCCCCACTCATTCGCATGAACCCCTCCCTCCATCCAGCCTCATCTCCCTTGGCTGGCCCCTCACCCCGGCACACCCCCCTTGAAATGTTAGGCCCTGCCCAGAGCCACAGGGGTTCCTTCTCCCCCTCCTTTCTGGTGTTTCACCAGCCGGGAATTCCTTTGGAAACAGGGCCTGGAAATCCTCCCATCTTTGGGAAGTGCTGGCCACTGCCCTGGCGTCCCAGCTGCTGAGACTAGGCCTGCAGCAGGGGTGTGTGTGTGTGTGTATGTGTGTGTGTTTGTGCCTGGCCCTGGAGATTTATAACCTGTGGCAAGGAGGTGCTGCTTCTGGAAGCAGGTCTTCTGTCCTCAAGCAAAGGCCTGTGGCCAGGGCTCCTCGGGGAAGCAAACAAGCATGGTGGAAGCGACAGACCCCTCTCCCCTCCCCCTCCACTGCCAGCCACCCGGCTTCTCTGGCCTCACCATGCGCACCTGTCTGTGATCACGTCTTCCCATGGTGGCTGTGTTGCCCATCCTTGTTCTTTGCTTCCCCTCTCCCAGGACTGCCCTTCCTACCATCTGACTGTCTCATATCTGTCTCCTCTTTCCTTTTTTTTTTTTTTGCCTTTTGTCATTTTAGGGCCGCCCCTGCGGCATGTGGAGGTTCCCAGGCTAGGGGTCTAACAGGAGCTGTAGCCGCCGGCCTTTGCCACAGCCACAGCAACACTGGCAACACAGCTCACGGCAACGCCGGATCCTCAACCCACTGGGCAAGGCCAGGGATCGAACCCACAACCTCATGGCTCCTAGTCAGATTTGTTAACCACTGTGCCACGACGGGAACTCCTGTCTCCTCTTTCTTATGCTCGCTGTCCCTCCTCAGATCTGTTCCCTAAGCAGCCTCACCTCACTACCTGTCCTTGATATTGATAATATTTTTTTTTTTTGTCTTTTTGCTTTGTCTAGGGCCTAGCCCGCGGCATGTGGAGTTTCCCAGGCTAGGGGTCTAACAGGAGCTGTAGCTGCCGGCCTTCGCCACAAGCCACAGCAACGCGGGATCCGAGCCGCGTCTGCAACCTACACCACAGCTCACGGCAACGCCGGATCCTTAACCCACCGAGCAAGGCCAGGGATCGAACCTGCAACCTCATGGTTCCTAGTCAGATTCGTGAACCACTGAGCCACTATGGGAACTCCGATATTGATAATATTGATAACAGCACCAGAACAGCCTTCCTAAAAGGCAAGTCTTTTCGTTTAATTAAAATCAAGTCAATTACCATTTCATTTTCCAAGAGCACATAGAAGATGGGGCTTACTGCACAGCAGAGTTTTCCGACATCCTCTTTCTCCATCTCTTCCACTTACCGCCCCCCCTCCATCTTCCCTTTCTCTCTCTCGTCCCGAAAAGCCTACACCCTCAAAGTTCCACTTAGACGCCCCTAAAATGCAAATCTGATTACACCTCTGCCCTGCTTCAAACACTTCCAGGGCTCCCTCTTGCCTACAGAGTCAAGTCCTAACTGATTAATCTGATATTCAGGGCTCTAAGCTTCCTTCCAGAACCATCTCTCCCCACCACCTCGCCCCTGTAAAGTCATGAATTCTACACTTTAGTCACAAAGGGCTTCCCTTATCCCGATAGGAGCCTTGGCTAGATGTCCCATGGGCACCTCACACTCTTGGCACACAACTGCCCACCCCCGTAGCGTGCTGCCCCCTCAGTGGCCTCCTCACTGTCCCTCACCCCTGGCATCCGTTTAGAGACCAAGTCCTGTTGATCCATTATCTCTGCCATCTCCTAACACGTCCACACCATCCCCACCGTCACCACCGCCGAATAGAACAGGATCGGGTACCTCTTGCCCGACACGTACGGTGGCTTCTCCCTGCAGCCTCAGTGAGTTTGCAAACCATGCTGTGATCCAGTTCTGTGCCTCCTGGAAGCTGACAGCCTAGAGGACTCACTGTTTTCCCAGCCTGGCTTCCCAATCTACCCTCTGTCCTTGTCAGGCTGAGCTCCTTGCCTTCTCTGAACCTGACTTACGATATTCCATTCCTTGTTCTTCACTTCTATAATTACCTTCACGTGGAATGCCCTCTCTCTCTGCCTGTTCAAGTTTCCTGCGAGGCTCTATGAAAAATGCTGCTTCCCCCAGGAAGCCTTCCCAGAGCTGCCCTGTTGGAAATACCTGTCTCTCCTCTAAACCTTTGCTGAGTTTTTGGCCAGCTTTAGTGTTAAGCAGTTAAAAGCACAGGTCTCGCCAATGGGCACATGAAAAGATGCTCATCGTCACTAATTATCAGAGAAATCTAAATCAAAACTACAGTGAGGTACCCCCACCACACACCAGTAAGAACAGACGTCATTAATAACTCTACAGATAACAAATGCTGGAAAGGGCACGAAGAAAAGGGAACCCCTGTACATTGTTGGTGGAAATGTAAATTGTTGTGGCCACTGTGAAAAACAATATGGAAGTTCTTCAAAACACTGCAAATAGAGTTGCTGTATGATCCAGCAATTCTACTCCTGGGCATACACCCTGACAAAATTACAATTCAAAAAGATACTCATACCCGTATGTTCATAGCAACACTATTCACCATAGCCAAGACATGGAAACAATTGAAATGTCCATCAACATATAAATGGATTAAGAAGACGTGGTTCAGGAGTTCCCGTTGTGGTGCAGTGGAAACGAATCTGACCAGTAAACATGAGGTTGTGGGTTCGATCCCTGGCCTCGCTCAGCAGGTGAAGGAGCCAGCATTGCCGGGAGCTGTGGTGCAGGTCACAGATGCAGCTCGGATCTGGCATTGTTGTGGCTGTGGTGCAGGCCGGTGGTTACACCTCCGATTTGACCCGTAGCTTGGGAATCTCCATACATCACAGGTGCAGCCCTAAAAATTGTAAAAAAAAAAGATGTGCTTCATATATACAATGAAATACTACTCAGCCATAAAAAGGGATGAAATGGTGCCAATAATAAATGGACCTAGAGATTAGCACACAAAGTTAAGTCAGAAAGAGAAAGACAAACATCATATGATATCACTTATATGTGGAACCTAAAAAAGGACCAAAAAGGAACCTATCTATAAAACAGAAACAGACTCACAGACATAGAGAACAGACTTGTGGTTGCCAAGGCATAGGGGAGCTAGAGGAGGGTTGGACTGGGAGTTTGGGGTTAGCCAATGCAAACGAGTATATACAGGATGGACAAATAACAAGTTCCTACTGTGTAGCACAGGGAACAATATTCAATATCCCGTACCCTGTGACAAATGATAATGGAAAAGGGTATGAAAAAAGAAAATATATATTATCGGAGTTCCCGTCATGGTGCAGTGGTTAACAAATCCGACTAGGAACCATGAGGTTGTGGGTTTGATCCCTGGCCTCGCTCAGTGGGTTAAGGATCCGGCATTGCCATGAGCTGTGGTGTAGGTCGCAGACACGGCTCAGATCTGGCGTTGCTGTGGCTATGGAGTAGGCCGGCAGCTGTAGCTCCAATTGAACCCCTAGCCTGGGAACCTCCATATGCTGCGGTTGTGGCCCTAGAAAAGTAAAAAAAAAAAAAAAAGGGATGTATTATATACATATATATATGTACATCTGAATCACTTTGCTGTACAGCAGAAATTAACACAACGTTGTGAATCAATTATATGTCAATAACATTTATTTATTTATTTATTTTGCTTTTTAGGGCGGTACCCATGGCATATGGAAGTTCCCAGGCTAGGGGTCTAACAGGTGCTGCAGCTGCCGGCCTTCGCCACAACCACAGCAACGCGGGATCCGAGCCGCGTCTGCGACCTACACCACAGCTCACGGCAACGCCGGATCCTTAACCCACTGAGCAAGGCCAGGGATCGAACCCGCCACCTCACGGTTTCTAGTCGGATTCGTTTCCGCTGCAGCACAACGGGAACTCCATACTTCAATACAATTGAAAAGGAAAAAAAAAAAGCACAGGTCCTGGCGTCAGCTTCCCCGGGTCTGGAACCCCAGCTCGGACATTTCCTAGTTCCGTGGACAACTTCCATAACCTCTTCGAGCCTCAGTTTCTTCACCTATAAAATGGAAATAACTATTGCGTTACAGGATCCTCGTGAGGAGGAGATGATTAATCCGTGTGGAGCTTAGCCAAGTGCCTGCCACACAGTGAATGCTGTCTGTCACAGAATGATTGCTATTATTTAGTGATGTGACCCTCTTTATTGGTCTGCCAGGCCCTTGAGGGCAGGAACCAAATCAGATCCCTTTGGCGTGTCATATCAGAGCCGCTCAGAGCCATTTGCTGACTGAACTGACTTGACATCTCTGTCCCCTCTGGGGGCCCAGAAGGAAGGACTGAGGTTAAGAGACACAGGAAGTGTCCTCCGCTCTCTGACGTTAGCGGAGCGTGGGGAACAGGCCAGCCTGCCGCGGCCCCCAAACCGCCTCCTCTCCTTTGGACGCCGCTGTGCAGCTGAACGTCCCTGAACATGAGGGTGACGGAGACAAATTGGAGGAAATTCAGAGAAGCAAAGTCCCTGAGCCCCTGGGAAAGGGTAGGTCCAGCCGACAAGGGAGATGAAAGCAGGTCCATGTGTGTGGCTTGGCTGAAGGACAGGGCTGGGTGTGGCGGGGGACATGAGAACTGGAGACAGGGATTCCAGCAGTGCAGACAAGCAGAGGAGGAGGGATGGCTGCGAGGTCCGTGGTGGGGCCTCTCTACTGAGGCAAACAGGCCCTTAAAATTCTTTTTGCTTTTATTTTGTCTTTTTGCCTTTTCTAGGGCCGCACCCGCGGCATATGGAGGTTCCCAGGCTAGGGGTCTAACAGGAGCTGTAGCCGCCGGCCTTCGCCACAGCCACAGCAATGCGGGATCCGAGCTGCGTCTGCGACCTACACCCCAGCTCACGGCAACGCCGGATCCTTCACCCACTGAGTGAGGCCAGGGATCGAACCCACAACCTCATGGTTCCTAGTCGAATTCGTCACTGCGCCACGAGGGGAACTGCACAGGCCCTTAAAATTCAAGCCTGGAGCTTCTTGCAGCCCCAGGGCGGGCCGCGAGCCGCCTCTTCCTCCTGACTTGGCTGAGGCTGGGCCTGGGGCGGCCTCAGCTAAGGCGCTGAGGTCTGAGCCTCAGGGTCTCCCCACCAGGCTGCATCACCCCATTCTGGATGCGGCGTTTATTACCTGCCAGCCCACAAGGAGGCCTGTGGGCTCTGAGCCCTCCCCCTCCCTCTTTTCCCTTCGCCCTCCATCCCCCCCTTCCCCCCCTCCCCGGCTTAAAGCCATTGTTTTCAGACCATCGACCTCTGCCCTCTCCTCCCGGGTACTAAGGGGCATCTCAGGGGCATGGAGAGGCCAGGAGGAAATATTGGAAGTGTCCTCTCCACCCTCCCCTCCGATCTGGGCTTCATCGTCCTTGGGCCAACATAAATAAAGCAAGCGAGGGAGAGGCCTCCGAGTGCTCTGGACCGATCGCTAAGCAGCCTGGTGGTGGGGGTGGCGGGTGGAATGTCTGTCCGCCCAAGGCTGCCTGCAAACCCTCCTCCCAACCAAAGGAACGTGGCAGAAGGTTGGTCAGGCCCGATGCCCAGGCGTCAGCAGGCCTGAGGAGCAAAGCAGTGTACCCTCCTCGGTGCCCGTCCCCGGGGGCGGGGCTCTGGAGGGAGAGTGAGAAGGAAGGAGGGGTCTGGAGACTGAGGGAGGGGCGGTGGGCTGACCCCAACTAGACCCCTCTAGCATCACCCCTCCCTGGCTACCCCCCCACCCCACCCCCGGCCAACCTGCTGGCATGTGGCCTGGTCAGGGCCCCCAGGTCCGCTTCTTGTGGTCAGAGAGTCTGAGGTGCCCACAGAGTGGGGAACCTGGAGGACCGAAGGCCCAGAAAGCCCCAAACTGGGGGTTCCCTGGGGGCCTCTGCTGGGCCCCTTTCCACCTTGACTCCTGAAGTGTGTGGAGGGGTCTCAGACTACACCCTTAAGGTTATAGCTTAGCAGAAAGAGCACAAGACTTGATGAGACAGCACTGGGTTCAAAACCAGCCGCTGTATTGCTGATGAGTCCTGGACAGGCCCTTTCCTTTGCAAGTAAAAACCTGACTCTCTTATCGTGAAGTGGAGAACAAAGCCTCCACCTAAACCGACAGGGCGATGACGTGCGAGGGCCTGGCCCACGGTAGATGTGAACTAGTTTGCCTTTTGCTGCGCTGGACGTGGCTCCCAGACCACCATTTGGGACATAAAACGGCCATGCTCCGGAGGGAGGTCCTCTTGGCTGGCTGTGACTCCTTGGCTCCTCTCAGCCCAAGGTTATGGGGCGACTCTGAGGGTGACAAGGGCCTTGTCACTCGGACCATGAGGACCAGCCTATCTGACTCGCCAGGCCTAGAAGTGTCGCTGAAGAAGAATCTCCGTGTAGACCTCTAGCCCCTGGGTCATTCCTCTGTCTACAGCCATCTCTGGCTTCCCAGCCTGGAGCACAGCCCTTGCTGTAAGTATCAAGCAGGCCCTCTGGCAGCTCTCTGACTGAGTTTTGACCTTGCCTTTGGAGCTTTTAGGGTTCCACCTTGTCAGGATCATTGTTTATCTTTTGGGCTAACCCACTACCTCTTAGCCCATTCAAAACTGAGAGCCTACTCCTGGGCTTGCTTTGTCACCTGCTTCAGTTAGAAAGTCACTGGAACATAGGGCTGGCCTGCAAAGGCCCGCCTCTAATGGCAAGGGCCGAGGGAAAGAGCCTTGTGGTGAAGGCCAGGAGATCTCAGGCCCAGCTCCAAACTCTGCCACTCACTCCCTGGGCAGTCTTCATGAGCCACTTTTTCTTGGAACCTCGGTTTTTCCATCTAAAATATAGAAGTCCCAGCCCCTGCGCCCTAAGACTACTGGGAAGTGCTCACATGTTAATGGAGTTAGGATTTTTCAAAGAATGCTTTGGCTTAAGCACCTGGAATTCAACGTTTTGTGCTTGGCTTGGCTTGATGGTAAAAGATGTACAGAACGGGCAGGGACCCCCATCGCAATTATTGTCACTCCGCTATTTCCATTTGCTTAGATGCCAAGATAGCCAACTCTTGGCAGGTCACTGGTTCACCTCAATTCTTGGTGAGCAAAATTGCTCCACTGATTCTGAATGTTCACCGTTCGGGAATCCTTGGAGAGGAGCTCAAATCCTTCCTGCTGCGGTTCCAATTCAGGTCTATCTTCACATCTCAGACACCTCTTTCTTAGCCTGCCTCTTTTTTCCTCTCCCCATCCACTCTTGTTTGATTCTCAGAGCAGAGTGTAGGGTCGAGGGCGAAGGCTGACCTTGTACCTTGTCAGACCACGGGGATAGCATCACCCTTCCAGAAACCCTTCAGCTACCCAGCACCCTCAGCCTCACCCTGGGCCCGCACTGGACCCAGCTGGAATACTTGTGGTCTCTCACCACGCATTGGAACTAGGGCGCCGGCCTTGACTTTAATCTCCCCTGGCAGCTCCATGGCATCGATAAGCCCCAAGTTTGTGGCAAAGGAAAAATGAAACCCACATTACTCCACCGGGGTCCAGCCCCCTACCCAGCAAAGCCAAGGGCGTCCTCCAACAGGCAGCCAGGCATCCCCCACCCCAGCTGCCCCCCTCAAGGCGTAAGGAGGCGGGGGTGGCTTGGGGGTGAATGGTGCTCCTGTGGTGAGCCACACTCTCTTCCCTGAAGGCCCGGGACCCCCTCCCCAGCCTCCAAGGCCCTGCCTCTCTCCCCTCTTGCAGGCAGGGAGGGCTTCCTCAGCGTTTGAGATGGGGGCAGCTCCCTTCTGAGTTTGAGGTTAAAGGGGACGCCCTCTCCAGGAATCTGTAGCCAAATTGCTGAGCTGTTCACAGTGACCTGGAGATGATGTTTGGAAATCTGATTTGTGATAACATAATGTTCCTTTTAAGTAACGCTGCCTTGAGAGGGAAGGAGGAAAAAAAAAAAAAAAAACGACCAAGAAAAACAACCTTATTGAGGTTTAAAAGGGGACGTTGTCGTGGCCGCCTCCTTAATCTCCCAAATCATTTTCCTCTCTTCCCCCTCCTCCTCCTGCCCCAGACCTGCTTTTGTTTATAACAATCTCTTGGAAGGAAGATTGAAAGTGAAATCTGTTTCCTTGCTTAAATATATATATTTAAAGGGGGGAAGAAAGCCCCCTCTCCCCGCCCCCTGCCTGCCCCTCGCCTGAGCGCTGTGGGTAATTGGAGGGCTGCCTGTTCTGGGCTAGCCAGTCAGCATGGGCTCTCTGCAGCCCACTCACCACCCCATCACAGAAAGATCTTTAAGGCGGGAAACCTAGAGGAGGGGCAGCAAGGCCACCGCTTGGTCACTGACCCCAGGTGCTATTTATGCAGTGGTTCGTGCCCAGCAGTTTGCGACTAAATGTAGTGTGAGAGGACAGAATTAGACATGAGGCAGGACTTCCACTCTCTTTTTTTTTCTGTTTTCTTTTTTTTTTTTGTCTTTTTGCCTTATCTAGGGCCGCACCTGCGGCATGTGGAGGTTCCCAGGCTAGGGGTCTAACAGGAGCTGTAACTGCCGGCCTTCGCCACAGCCACAGCAACGCGGGATCCGAGCCACGTCTGCAACCTACACCACAGCTCGCGGCAACGCCGGATCCTTAACCCACTGAGCAAGGCCAGGGATCGAACCCGCAACCTCATGGTTCCTAGTCGGATTCGTTTACCACTGAGCCACGAAGGAAACTCCAGGACTTCACTCTCGTTGTTTAATATGCGGTGCTCTTGGCCCAGTTGTGCAAAGAACTGAGAAATTTTAGCTACATCCTCTGTCGAGTGAATGAATGACCCCCAAGCCCCACACCTCTCTGGGCTATAGGACTTCTTATTTGCTGACGGAGGGAAATGAAACATCTGTGGCTTAGCGGGAGGGGATGAAGTGGAAGCTGAGGGCACCTCCCACGGGGGAGGAGATGCTTGTGCGGCAAGATGGACCCAGTGGCGATTTGGGAGGTTGAGATCTAAGGAGAGACCATCACACCAAGTTGAGGTCCTTATGGTATTGTCCTTTCAGCAGCCCCCCCCCACCCCCGGCACCTGCCTCAACACACACACACCGTTCATACCGCTTTCCTTCTCTGCTCTGCCAGGACATGAATGAGCCTGACGCCTCAGGTGGCACCTCGCGCACCACCCACTGTCTGGCCCTCACCCTAGCGTTCCACTGCTCCTGGGCCAGCCTGAAGCCAACCAACAAGCCTGGGAGGGCAGGACAGGGCAGGCTGAAGGCAGAAGGTGGTGCCGAAAGCCCGCCATGCAGCCAGCCTGGCTGCCTGCCAGCCCAGGATGGATTCTTCCGACCCCAGCTTCTCATGAACACCTACTTCATTGGGCCCTGGTGCTGGGACCTGTGCGTGCCGGGGGCTGTACTTGAAGAAGAGGAACAGAGAGGGCTTTTTGGTGCTCTTTTCAGGGGGCCTTGCTTCCTCTCCCTGCCCCCCCCCCCCCAAGCCCGCCCGCCCCATCTAGGGCATGTTATTACTATCAGAAATATCAGACGTTTCAACTCAAATTAAAGTCAGGTTAAATGTCTCCACTGCAGAAATTCCACATGGTTCCAGATGGAGACAAGGAACTCCCTCTCAGCCTCCTGCCTTCCCCTCTCTGCCTCCCTCCCTCCCTTCCTCCTTCCCCAAGAGTGGAACAAAAGCATCAATTTAGAGTACGTTTTTCAGATCATTCAATCCAACCCTCTCAGTTTACAGATAGGGAAACCGAGGCCTAGAGTGAGGAGTGGGCTTGCTTAGGTTCCCTCAGCAAATTAGTGGCAGAGCTGGGACTAGAATCTAAGTGCCTCGATTTCCGTCCCACAGTATTTCTGGACAGCAGACAGTGGCGACGCCGTCAGACCTACGACTTCCCTTGGCCTTGAAAATTTCAAACTTGCCACCAGAGGTGTCCTAGCACCTCGGATGATGGGACGGAAGCAGGAGGCAGCTTCTCATAACCCCTGGTCTTCAGAAGTCACTTTATATTGCTTGGTACAAAGGCCACTTAACCGTAGGCTGGTGCCTACCCTTCTCTGAGTCTCGGTTTACTCATCTGTAAAATGAGAAATGCCAGAGACCATTGTTTCCATCTGCTCAGCATCCATTCCTTCTCTTCTAGTAACAGCACCCCAATTTTAGTTAGGAAACCATCCCTCCCACATGATAAGTTCATGTGAGCCAGCTTCAAAAGTTGACAGCTGATCCAGCCCTAGCAAATCAGAGCATTCCCTCTTGCTGGACAGAGTGACTGTTTTAAGCAGAGTCATGCAACCCCAGCTGGACCAATACAAAACTTGCCTGGA
>PVHT020000027.1:266111-368586 GCA_004024745.2 Catagonus wagneri
CAGCGGTTAACGAATCCGACTAGGAACCATGAGGTTGCGGGTTCGATCCCTGCCCTTGCTCAGTGGGTTAACGATCCGGCGTTGCCGTGAGCTGTGGTGTAGGTTGCAGACGCGGCTCGGATCCTGCGTTGCTGTGGCTGCGGCACAGGCCAGTGGCCACAGCTCCGATTAGACCCCTAGCCTGGGAACCTCCACATGCTGCGGGTGCGGCCATAAACCCGCGGCCATAAAATGACAAAAGGCAAAAAAAAAAAAAAAAAAACTTGCCTGGAACTTTTGATAAAAGTATAAGGAAAGAGATGCTGAGGGTTGATCAGCCAGAAGACGTAAGCCTAAAGTTTCAGGAGCTCTGTGAGAAGAGGCTGCCTGGGAATGATGCCTACAGGGAGAAATCAGCTTCCAAGACATGGATAAACCTCATTTGAGCCTGGGATCTACACTGCTTGACCAAACTATGCCTATACTTTTCATTTATGTGAACTAACAAAATCCCATTTTGGCTTAGACCAGTTTGAATTGGATTCCTGCCACTGGCGACCAAAAGGGGCCTCACTAATATAAGAGAGATTGGAGATATCCTATTTCACCAAATGGTAGAATTAGAAGAGACTTTAAGCGATTGCCAGGTAGAGTCTTAGGGAAAATGTGATGAATGAATAAATGAATCTGGGATAACCACGCTCTTCATGGGCTGCTATGAAACCTCAGCCATTTTGTCAGCTATATTCATCTAGCCCTTTTCTGGCAGTAAACAGAGTATAGGCCTTGGAGTTAGATAGACCTGGCTTTGAGCACTGGTTCTCCCATTTACCATCTATATAGTCTGGGGCATGTTTGCTGCCTACACTTCAAGTTTAGCCCAAACAGGTGTCAAGAACCTGACAGGTCTAATCCAAGGAGCATGGGATAAGGCACCTTGACAAGACAAGACTTGGGATATTAGGACAGCAGACATTTACTGAATGTTTTGTAAGAGCAAAAGGATTGGTAAAGATCCATACAGGCAGCTAGGGCAGGGCTGAGCGGGGATACTTCAAAGGGATGTGTACACAATTTCAGGAAGTGAAATTCACATAGTTTATGATGAGAAGGGAGCACCCTAGAACTGTGTGGTCCACAACTTCTACGAACCGACACAGTTGCCCTAGGGCTGTAACATATTGAAATTTATGCCTGCATCTTCTTTGCGGAAGACAGATTCAGTTTTACTCTTCATATCTTTAAAGAAGTGGAACTACCAGAATAATATTTACCATTAAGCTATCATTGAAAATACAGTGCAATTAGTCTTCTCTTGTAGCCAAGGGCCTTGGTATCACCAAAATACTGTCAGCCCTCCAAATTTACTTAGGAAACCATCCCTCCCGCGTGATAAGTTCATGCCCTCCCCACAAGTTTCCCAGGGGAGATATATATACACTTAGAACAGTAGCAAAGGAAAGCAAAGTAACACTTCCTTGTTAGCTGGGCTTTAGGTTCAAACCTCATTGTAAGCTCTGGTGTACCAGGCTGGATCGCGCGGACTCTAGGTAGAGTCCTAAGGGATCTCCTCCTACCACAAGGCCAAACCTGAATCCCACATCTTAGCTCACTCCTATTGGCTTCATGGAAGATAGAGACAAAAAAGAGTATAGGCTGAGTAAAAGCTGTCCCTACACTAGTACATAGCTCCAGCCACATGGGCAAAAGATAAGAAGAGGAACAGCTGACATCCTTATCCTGACTATGATACATAGTGACTTGACCCACTGATTGGTGGCCCAGTAGGGTATCCTGATGGGGGCAGGGTAGCAAAGGAAGGGATGGTAAAAGGGTGGTTTTATCAGGCCTGGTCCACAGGGACTTGGGATAAGAGACAGATATGGAAGAGTAAAACTGTGGGCTGAGTACATCTAATGGCCTCCTTCTCATATCCTAAACCTCTAGAAATTAACTATAGTATGTATTTAAAAAAGAATTTTTTTTTTGCCATTCTGAAAAATAATTGGTGACCAGCACAAAGAGACTACAAAGAAGGCGAAATAAAGGCATTTTCTTGAATAAGCACTTGGAAATTTTATCAGTCACACATCCTCTCTGAAATAATCAATAGTGGATACCACTAAGAAACACTTTGAATTCAAGCATAAGCAGATGTAAGAAGCAATGAGCAAAGAAATCAGTCAATCTGTAAGAGAAGATAACAATAGAAGAAGTAGTTAGGGTGGCAGCACGGGCAGTGAATGGCAAAGAGGGAGCAGAGGTAAGAAAATGCTTACTGAGTTTCTTGCTTGTTTGGAGGGAGATTAGAGATACAGATTGAAGCTAAATGTGGACAGGAAATGTGTATGTTTTAGTACGTGTATTAATAATGGACAGGTAAACCTTAGAAATAAGATGTATATTTTTAAAACCATTTAAAGACGCATGTAGGAGTTCCCGCTGTGGCTTGGCAGGTTAAGGACTTGAAGTTGTCTCTGTGAGGATGTGAGTTTGATCCCTAGCCTTGTTCAGTGGGTTCTTTCTGCATTGCATTGCCGTAAACTGCAGCATAGTTTGCAGATGCGGCTCAGATCCTGTGTTGCCATGGCTGTGGCGTAGGCTACAGCTGTAGCTATGATTCGACCCCTAGCCTGGGGAATTCCGTGTGCCACAGAGGTGGCCGTAAAAAGAAAAAAAAAAAGACAGATGTGAAACAAAATAACACAAAAAGTTTGAAATTAAAAGAATTGAAAAATATACTCAAGCCATTAAAAAGAATACTGCTGTAGCAATATTGATGTCAGACAAAACGTAATTCAAAGCAAAAAGCATTTTAAAAGATAAAGGATATTTCATTGGTGATAGGTATAGGGCATCACAAAGATTTAACTATAAGCCTTTACAATTCATATCTAAAGTGGAAATCAGCAAATCCACAATTGTAGTGTACAAAACACAACTTCTGCAGGAATTGTCACAGCAGGTGCTAACTGACTTACTAACTAACCTACTAACAAAACAAGGACATACAAGATTTAAATAATACAATCAACAAACTTAAGCGTGTGTATGCTTTTTCTAAAAAACAAAATGCACAGGTGTTTCACAGGCACATTGAGTACTTAAAAAAATGGATATTTCCAAAGGAAATATCAACAAACTTGAAATGATAAGAATCATATAGGGTTACACATTAACCACGGGGGCAATAAAATTACAGTTAACAACATAATAATGATTTGAAATCTATGTCCCTGGAAAAAAGAGGGGGGAAACTCGCTTCTAATCTGTGAAAAGGCAAAATTGGATTGAAAACTACAAATCAATACAAGATGAAAATTAAGATTTTATATATATATATATATATATCTCAAAGCCAGTGAGGTGTAGCCAAAGCAGTGTTTAGAGGAAAATGCATGGCCTTGAATGAATTTATTAAAAACATGCCATATTGAAGATAAATAAATTAAGATTTTAAGAGCTAGAAAAAAACACAAACAAAAGTAAAAAAGCAGGAATTAATAAAGATAAAAACAGAAATCAATGGAGCAAATACAAAAGTAGTTGAACAATAAATAAAAAATTGGTTCTTTGAAATGACCACTGAAATAGATGCATGTTCTTCCTGATAAAGAAAAAGAGTGAGAAGGCAATAACGGGAATGAACTTCAGCTCCAGAGAAAATTGTTTGATTTTACAAATAAATTTGAAAACCTGGATGAAATCTCTTGCGAAGGAATTACAAATTACCAAAATTGTCTAAGAAATAGTATAGAATTGGTCAGACCAATAACCATAGAAGGAATTAAAAGGGTAATTGAAAGAACTACCTGTAAAAGTTGTGGTAGACAGCTTCTAAGATGGCTTGCAATAATCCCTACCTGCTAGTATTCACACTTTTTTTCCTTTCCTTGAGGGTGGACTGGACTTCGTGATTTGTTTTTAGTGAATTGATCATGGAAAAAAGGATGGAGTGTCACTTCCAGAATTAGGTTAGAAAAAGATTAGGTCACTTCTGTCTTGCTGGCACATTCTGGTTTTCTCTTGCTGGCCTTGATGAAGCAAGTTGCTATATCACGAACTGTCTTATGGAGAGGTTCACGTGGCAGGGAACTGAAGAAGTCCTCTGGCCAAGATCTAGTGAGGAACTGAAGCCCTTAATCCAACAACCCACAAGGAACTGGATCCTGTCAATAGCCATGTGAGTGAGCTTGGAATTAGCTTCTTCCCCAGTCAAGCTTTAAGCTGACTGTGGCCCCAGCCAACATCCTGACTGTAGGTTGTGAGAAACTCTGAGCCAGAGGTGTCTGTCTGGTTTCTTGATCTATAGAAACTACAAGGTAATAGATGTCTGTTGTTTTAAGCTACTGAGTTTTGGAGCAATTTGTTTTACAGAAATATATAACTAATACAAATATAAACAGACCCAAATGATTTTTTTTTATTATATAAACTGCTTCTGAGCATAGAAAAAGATGGATAGCTATCCAACTCACATAGGAAGTTGGCATAACCCTGATACTGAAGGTAGACAAAGCAAGATATACAGGAATTCCTGTTGTGGTTCAGCAGGTTAAGAACCCAACTAGTATCCATGGAGATGTAAGTTCGATCCTTGGCCTCACTCAGTAGATTAAAGGGTCCAGTGCTGCCACAAGCTGAGGTGTAGGTTGCAGATGTGACTTGGATCTGGCATAGCTGTGGCTGTGGCTGGCACAGGCCAGCAGCTGCAGCTCCAATTCTACCCCTAGCCTGGGAACTTCCATATGCTGCAGTGTAGCCCTAAAAAGAAAAAGAAAACAAGATATGCAAATAATATTACAACTAATTACACCAATAAAGAAGCCATAAATAAATAATCAGGAAACAAAATCTAAGAGCATGTTGAATGACTCATAAGCATGTAGAATTTACCTCCAAGAAAGCAAACATTTTTTAAAGAATTTACTAGTTATTATGTACTAGGTGTGTTCTAGGTTCTAGTTTCTTTATATAACATATACTTTGTATAAATTACTTATTATTTATATTTTCTGCATAATATCCTCATGAGGCAGCACCTACTGGTTATAAAACTGAAGAAGGTAGAGGTTATGTAAACCCACAGCTAGTAAGTGGAGGAAAAGCTGGGATTTGAACCCACCTCACTATGCTGATCAACATCAGAAGTCTATAAAGATCAATAGGTCAATATCTATCAAGTAATTCAGTGTACTATCGTTAAAGGATAATAATTACACAATTATTTCAACAGATGCTCTTTTTAAAAGTTATAAAATTGAATACTAATTTCTCATTAAAATACAACAAAACCCTCAGAAAACTAGAAGAAACCAGAAATTTATAGCAAACACTACATATAGTGGTTAATTATTAGAAGACATTCTTACCAAAACCAAGAACAAGACAAGGGTGCCCACCATCAATATTCTTCTTCAACATCGTACCGAAGAGCCTGGCCAATGTACTATGGTAAGAAATATAAATTAACAAGTATAAAGAGTAGAAAATAATATATAAATTATCACTATCTGCTTTGATGATATATATAGTCTATGTAGAAAATCTAAGAGAAATAACTGAAAATATTAGAACAAGTAAAAATTCAGCTTTACTGAACATATTAAAATGTCAAGATTAAAAAATCAATAGGTGAGCCTCAAATATTTGGAGAATAAACAACTTACTTTAAAAAACATATATGGGTCAAAGAAGCATGGGGAAATTTTAAAAAATTTTTGAACTAAATAAAAAACAAAGCTTATCAAAATCTGTGAGATACAGCAAAATCAGTAGTTAAAAGGAAATGTATAGCTTTCAGTGTATATAATAGAAAGGAAGAGTGATCTAAAGTCTATCATCTAAGCTTCCATCTTAGGACACTAGAAAGAAGAAGAGCAATTTAAGCCTAAAGAAAGCAGAACAGAAATAATAAAAATTAGAGCAGAAATCAGAAAAATTGAAAAAAAGGAAAACAAGAGAGAAAATCAACGAAACCAAAATCTAGTTCTTTGAAAATATCAATAAAATGGTTAAATCTCTAGTCAGGCTAACAGGAAAAAAAGAGAGAAAGTACAAGATTACAAATATCGGAAGTGAAAGAGGGGTTATCACTACTGATCTCATGAGCATTAAAAGTATAATAAAGAAATTGGAGAACAGACTTGTGGTTGCCCGGGGAGGGGGAGGGGGAGGGAGTGAGATGGTCTGGGAGTCTGGGGTTAATAGATGTAGGCTATTGCCTTTGGGATGGAAAAGCAAGGAGATCCTGCTGTATAGCACCAGGAACTATGTCTGATCACTTGTGACCAATCTGCATATGTATGCTAACTGGGTCACCACGCTGTACAGTTGAAAAATTGACAGAAAACTGTAAACCGGCTATAATGGGAAAAATAAAAATCATTATATCGAAAAAAGAAATATTATGAAAAACCATATGTCCACAAATTTGATAACTTGAATGACATGGAAAAAAATCCTTGAAAAACACAAACTACTAAAATTTACACAAGGAGAAATAGTTAATTGGAATGGCCACGTATCTATTAAATAGATTGAATCTGTAATTAATAACCTTCTCAAAAAGAAAGCACCAGGCTTAAATGGTCTCATTGGTGAATTCTGCCAAACATTTAATGGAGAAATTATACTAATTCTCTACAATCTCTCCCAGAACATAGAAGCAGAGGGTACATTCTATTCTCGTTCTATGAGGCCAGTGTTACCTAAGACCCAAACCAGATGAAGACATTATAAGAAAAGGAAACTACAGAATAATATCTATCATAAACAAGGATGTTAAAATACTAAATATCAGCAAATTGAATCCAATAATATATAAAAGGAAGATGACCAAACAAGATTTATTCAGTTATGCAAGGCTGCTTCAAAATTCAGTGTAATCTACCACATCCACAAACTAATGAAAAAAAAAAAAAACAAAACCACAGGATCATGTTAACTGATGAAGAAAAATCATGTGAAAAAAGCCCAGCACCCATGAGTGATAAAGAAAAACTGTCACTTAACCAGGAATAGAGGTAAACTTCTTAAACTGGACAAATACCTATAGCAAACATTATATTTATTAGTGAGAAACTACAGTTGACCCTTGAACAGCAAGGGTTTGAACTGCATAGGTATACTTATATATAGATTTTTTTTTCAATAAATATGTACTACAGTACTGCACGATCTGCGATTGGTCAGATACATGGATGCAGAGTTCAGAGGGCTGATTATAAAGTTATATGCACATTTTCGACTGCACTTGAGTTGGTGCCCCTAACCTCTGCATTGTTCAAGAGTCAACTGTAGATACTTTCCCCTTAAGACTTGGAATAAGGTAAGATTTTCCTCTCTCACCACTCTCATTGGACATCATATTGGAAGTTCTAGCTAATGCAATAATATATGAAAAAGGAATAAGAAGCATAGAGATTCAGAAGGAAGAATTAAAACTCTCCTTGTTCACAGATGACATGACCGTCTATGTAAAACTTCCCAAGGAATAAACCAAAACAAAACCTCCTGAAACTAATGAGTATAGAAACTTGTAGGATACAAAGTTAATATAAAATGTCAATTGCTTTCTTGTATACCAGTAATAAACAATTGAAATTTGAAGTAAAAAGATACCATTTACAATAGCACCAAAAATGAAATACTTAGACATAAATCTAACAAATATGCGTGTACAGTATCTATATGTGAAAAACTACTGAACTGATGAAAGAAATCAAAGATCTTAAATAAAAATGTAAAGATACTCTATGTTTGTTGCTTGGAAGACATTATATTGTTAAAACGTGTATTTTTCCTAACTTGATCTATAGATTTAACACAGTCTCGATCAAAAATCCCTTAAAAATATTTTGTATTGATAAGCTGATTCTACAGTTTATATGGAAATTCAAAGACCTACAATGACCAACACGATATTGAAGAAGAGCAAAGTTGGAAGACTCACAGAGCCCAACTTCAATACTGACTCTAAAGCTACAGTAACTAAGACTGTATGATATTGGCAAATGAATAGACACATAGATTAGTGTAACAGGGAACCAGGAAATAGACTAATGCAAATACAGTTAGTTGACCTTTGACAAGGGAGCAAAGGCAATTCAACAGAGAAAAGATAATCTTTTCAATAAATGGTGCTAGAACAATTGGAGACCTTAAGCAGCAGAACAAAATAAAGGAAAACAAAATAAACAAAACACCAACAATAACAAAAAAAGACCTAAACAAAGACCTTACACACTTCACAAAACTTAATTCAAAATGGGTCATATCCCTGAATCTAAAACACACAACTATAGAACCACTAAAAGAAAACATAGGAGAAAGTGTGCACTGCCCAGAGTCATTCCTCCCAAAGGGTATGGTATGGAAAGGGGAGAAAGTAACTTTCCAGGGGAGAAATCTGACAAACACAACTTAGCCAGACGATCACAGTTAACATCAGCAGTGGTGAGTCTTACTAGTTGGATGAAAATGGCACTTTACTTTATATGTTGGATGAAAATGGCACTTTACTTCTGTTGGCTTTCTCTCCAAACCCCAAAACCCCAGTCTAATCAAGAGAAAAACATTAGATAAATCTCACTTAAGAGACACTCTATAAAATATCTGACAAGTGCTCCTTAAAACTGTCTAGGTCATCAAAAACAAGGAAAGCCTGAAAACTGTCATAGCCAAGAGGAGCCTAAGGAGACATGACAGGCAAATGTAATGTGGTGTCCTGGATGGGTTCCTACAATAGGAAAAGGACATTAGGGGAAAACTAAGGAATTATGAATAAAGCCTGGACTTCAGTTAATAATAGTGTATTAATATTTGTTCATTAATTGTAATAAATATACCATAGTCATGTTAAGTTGTTTAAAAGAAGGAAAATGAGGCATGGGATATATGAGAGCTCTCTTTACTATCTTTGGAACTTTTCTATAAATCTAAAACTGTTTTAAACTGAAGTTAATTTAAAAAGAAATCAATAGAACTCAGCAACGACCGATTACAAATAAAAGAGATAAATGGGCTCCTTTCACAAAAGCAACAAAACTATAAAATATCTAGGGAAAAATCAAACAAGAAGCATGCCAAACGTATAAAAAGAAGACTATAAAATTTTACTGAAGAACATTTAAAGAGATCTAAATAAATGGAGAAACATACATGTTCCTGGATGGGAAAACTCAATATTGTAAAGATATCAATTCTTTCTGAGCTAATCCATAAATTTAATTCAATCACAGTCAAATTCCCAGCAGGGGTTTTCACAAAACTTGACAAATTGATTAGAAAATTCATGTGTGAGAGAAAATGCTCAGGAATAGCTAAGACAATTTTGAAAGGGAAGAACAATGAAAAGCGGGACTTGCTTTGCTACATATCAAAATATTTTATACATTTGGGGGAATGAAAAGTGTGTGCTAAGGCTCTTTTTCAAGATGGATAATAATGGGTGCGGCATAAACTCAGACCAATCAGAAGGCACAAGGGACCTGAATAGCCAATTTAGCCTCAGGCAGGATTACTGGCCTAATAATCAGACCTAGTGCAAGGATAGAGATGCAGAACAAAGCAACTGAATAGAGACCAGAAACACGTCCATGGGTATGTGGTAATCTGGTATTTAATGAAGGTGGCCTTTCAAATCAATAGGAAAAGAATGGTCTATTCAATCAACGGTATTGAGGCAATCGGCTATCCATTTAAGAAAAAAAAAATTGGATCCTTTCTTCACACCACTTAAAAATTAGATTACAGACAAATTAAAAGCAAAAATGTAAAATACAAACTATAACGCTATTATAAAAATATTGAAAAGTATGTTATGATATTGATGTAGGGCAAAAATCTTCTTTTAAAGAAACCACAAAAAGCTGAAAGCTGTAAATGAAAAAGACTGATACATTTGATGGCATCAATATTCTGAAATGTCTATGTGACAAAAACCATCATAAACAAAGTTAGAACACAAGTGACAGATTGGGAGGAATGATTGGCAACTTTTATTCATGGTGGTCTTCCTCCTCTTTCTCTATCACCCCCCCTTTTTTTTTTTCTTTTTTTTCTGCTTTAGCACATTTACAGTTGCTGTTGCTGGTGTTTGAAATGCTACATCTGTCCCCAAATCCTCTTGAGGCCCAAATGACTCAGATTTCACCTCCTCAGAGAGGCCTTCTCAGACAAGCCAATCCAAAGAAGCCACGCCCACCTTTCACAATCTGTCTTGTCACCTTCTTGCCTTTTCCTCAGAGCACTTACTCTTATCAGAAAGCAGCATGTCTGTGTATTTATTCACTTGTTCTCTGGCCCCACTAAGATATAAGTTCTGTGAGAGCAAAGATTTGGCCTATCCTGTTGTCTGCTGTATTCACAGCACCTATCACAGTGCCTGGAATACAACAGGTGTTCAATAAATATTTGTTGATTGAATTAATATAGAGATCTATAATTGATAATGAACTCCTAAAAGAAATGTTTAAAAAGGCAAACCACCCAGAAGAAAAAAAATAGCCAAATGTTATGATCAGGCAATTTATAGAGGAGGAATTACAAAGGTGACCAATAAGCATGCTAAAATATAAAATACATATAAGCATATATATTTGCAATATAAAAAATATTTTATGGAGTTCCTGTCGTGGCTCAGTGGTTAACACATCCGACTAGGAACCATGAGGTTGCGGGTTTGAGCCCTGGCCTTGCTCAGTGGGTTAAGGATCCGGTGTTGCCGCGAGCTGTGATGTAGGTCACAGGCACAGCTCAGATGCTGTGTTACTGTGGCTCTGGCGAAGGCCGGCGACCACAGCTCCAATTCGACCCCTACCCTGGGAACCTCCATATACCGTGAGTGCGGCCCTAGAAAAGGAAAAAAGACTATATATATATATATATATATATATATATATTTTATGAGTGTACATAGTTTGAAAGGTTTGTAACAAAACCCAGAAGATCTCTGCCCTAGTAATTTCTACACCCAATTCCCACTCTGTGGAGGCAAATCTTTTCATCCCTTCTAGCTGAAAAATATTTTTTTCTGATCTTCTCCATTATTTCTAAGTTATGTGTTGGTATGTCTTGATTTTTTCTGATTTAGAGATTATCTATTGACTTCTTATTCTAGAAGACAAGGATTTTGCTCTCTTCTCATCCACCTTACTGCACATAAGCACTTCCCTGCTTCCTATTGTCCTGATGTAACTATATCAATCTTCGGTGCTGGCACTGACATAACTAAAAGCCCTGAAGTGTCCTACGATTCCACACCTCTTATTCAAAAATTTTTGTTTACCCTGAATTAATAATTATATCAATTTTGGTGAGTATTTGATTGATTTTTTTGTGTACCTATGACTAATTCACAACAGACTGTCTGCCAGAAGAGTAAGTCTCCTCTCAATCTGTCCAAACATCTTTCCCTTGGCAGCACCTCTTCCAGAACCCTCCATGATCTGTTCCAGCTGGCCTGCTTGGGTGCTGGGATTGCTGTTTGGCTACCTGTTGTCCATGGACTTATGTCCCTTTTACCACCATTCTGGGGATCACTTGCACCTTCCTTTTATATTAGCTTCTCTTTTCCCTGGATTTCATATTTACCTCTTCCTTGTATTGGATGAGACGGTCCATTAGCTTCTTGAGAAGGGGTGAAAGCAAAGTAGATGTTTTGACAGCTTATTGGTCTTAACATGGTTCTATTTAACCTCACATGATCAATAGGTCAGGTATAAAATGCTAAATTGGACATCATTTTCCCTAAAAAATTTGAATCCGTTAATCCATTATCTTCTGTCTTCTGGTGTGTGGTTGAGTCTGATTCTTGAGATTTCATATGCACCTATTTTTTTTCTTTCTGGAGCCTTTTAGGATCTGCTAAGCATATTAAAATTTCAGAGATGTGCCTTGTTACTCGTCTTTTTGCACCTATTGTGATAGATACTTGTGCCTTCTCAAATCATAAATTTATATCCTTTCATTCTGAGAAACACAATCAAGCTATTTCATCACTAATTTCTTATTCTTTCTTGTCTCTGTTGTTTCTTTCTTTCTTCTTTCTTTTTTTTTTTTTGTCTTTTTACTTTTTTCCTAGGGCTGCACTCGCAGCATATAGAGGTTCCCAGGCTAGGGGTCTAATCGGAGCTACAGCCACCGGCCTACACCACAGCCACAGCCACAGCAATGTGGGATCCAAGCCGAGTCTGCGACCTACACCACAGCTCACAGCAATGCTGGATCCTTAACCCATGGAGCGAGGCCAGGGATCAAACCCGCAACCTCATGGTTCCTAGTTGGATTCGTTAACCACTTAACCACGATGGGAACTCCTCTCTGTTCTTTTTTGCTGACACTCCTTTTATTCAGCTATTGGACCTCTTGGAGTGTTCTAATTTTCTGTTTTCCATTCTTTTGTCTTTTTGTCTACTTGCTGTCAACTTGGTCTTCCTAAACAATTATTTAATGTTTTATTTATGTTCTCATATTGGTAATTTATAAACTTTCTTTTTTTTTCATTGACTGCCTCCTGTTTTTGTTTCAGGAATTCTCATAGAATCTGGTATCGACAAAATATTTGCTTCCCACATCCATCAGGTCTGTCCATGAAGTGGGATTATACTTCCTGCCCTGTTGACATCAGATTGGGACATGTTGTTTATTTTGGTCAATGCAGTGTGAGTGGAATCGATATCCCCCACTTTTGAGCAGAAGCTTTGTGAGTCACTGTGTGTTCCCACCATCTTGCTTTCCCCTCTGCTACGAGCCTAATGATACACCAGATAGTAGCTGCTTCTTCAGTTCAGATCATAGAGTGGAGACAACATAAAGCAGAACCTTAGTCAACATGCAGATAATATATGACATAAGCAAAATTTTGTTTAAAGAAGATATATATATATATGTATATATGTATATATTATATATATGTGTGTGTGTGTGTATACACACACACACACACACACACACACACACACACACACACATATATATATATATATATATATATATATATATATACATATATACTACTCAGCCATAAAAAAGAAGGGAATATGGCCATTTGCAGCAACATGGATGCACCTAGAGATTATCATACTAAGTGAAGAAGGTCAGAAAGAGAAAGACAAATACCATATGATACCACGTATATGTGGAATCTAAAATAGGACACAAATGAACATATCTACAGAGCAGAAACAGACTCACAGACATAGAGAACAGACTTGGGCTTGCCGAGGGGATGGGGGGAGAGAGAGGGATGGCTCAGGAGTTTGGGATTAGTAGATGCAAACTAGTATATATAGGATGGATAAACAACATAGTCCTACTATATAGACAGGGAACTATATTCAATACCCTGTGATAAACCACAATGCAAAAGAATATGAAAAAGAATATATGTATATGTATAACTGAATCATTTTGCTGTTCAGCAGAAATCAATACAGCATTGTAAATCAATGATGTCTTTTCCTTTTTTTTTGTCTTTTTAGGGCTGTACCGGCACATGAAAATTCCCAGGCTAGGGGTCGAATTGGAGCTGTAGCTGACAGCCTACACCACAGCCACAGCAACGCTGGATCCAATGATGGGGCTGGGACTGAGCTGCATCTGTGACCTACACCATAGCTCATGGCAACACCGGATCCTTAACCCACGGAGCGAGGCCATGGATTAGACCTGCGTCTTCATGGTTACTAGTCGGGTTTGCTACCACTGAGCCATGATGGGAACTTTTTATACTTCAAATTTTAAAAAAAGGTCATTTGTTGTTGCAAGCCACCGAGATGTTGTAGTTCTTGTGTTAGTTTTCTTCTGGTCCCTGCACTGTTTCTATTTCCTCTGTGTTCGTTTTCTGTTTGCTTTGGTCTCTGTCTTCTACATTCAAAGATTTCTTCAAATGTCTGGTGATCCTTGTCAGCTCATTTTTAAGAGTGAGGAACTAAAAATCTTATTTATATTCTATGTGTAGAATGTAGGGCTTTGCAGCTGAGCACAGTAGACTGAGTTCTCTGGGTTTTTTAGGGAACATTCAATTACCAGATTCCCAAGAGAGGAAGCCTCCAATCTCTTGCAGGGGAGGGGAAAAGTTATATATCACAGCTGCCAGTGTTCTTGGAGCTGAGTGAGGAAGAGTATGCTGGAAGCCTCACTGTTCAGTATGTATCATCTTATTCTCCTGTGCCAGGAATGCATCCCCATCTTCAGCCGAGGCTGGGGTCTCCACCTCCAGCCTCTCTGGAGAGTAGACTTCTGGAATCCCGCCAATGTGGAAGGAGGGATTTGGAAGCCTAATTCTTCCTATATAGACTTTCAACCAATCCACCTATTTTCAGCCCCAGTACACCCCCACTTCCAGAGGTATCTGGTGAGCCTCATTCCAGAGGTATCTGGTGTTTGGGAGTTTTACGGAACAAATTATTCAGCTTCTGGGCTTCCCACACTGCCATGTTGGGTTTCCCCTTTCTCTGGTTCTCTTCCATCTGTTTGCCAACTTCTAATATTTATTTTTTACAGTTGTCTATCTTCTCTGCCTATTCTCTTAGTCCATTAGCTTAATGTTTTTTTTTTTCCAAAAAATGCCCTTAGTGTCATCCTAGTGGAAATTTGGAAGAGAACAGTACTAAATGTACTTATTCAAACTGCCATGTTTATCCAGAAATCCTGAATAACCAATGAGCAGGAGGGTGCAAAATGAAACAAGAGTGAGGTACAGTTTCTTACCTCTCTTATTGATAATATGTTTGATAAGTCTTTGAAAGACCTACCCCAGATCACATTATTGGCTTATGGCATACCCATGAGTAATACAGAAAGAAGAGGGTGTGCCTATGATATGATAAAGCTAACCAATCTGCCCTTCTCTGGGGTTAGAAGAAAAGTGAGGCTCCCATAGAAAACTGCAGAGATGAGTGCGATGGTGTCTGCAGAGAATCAGGTTGTTGTTAAGAAAGGAGGTTAAAGATAGTTTCAAGATGAAGGGGAATTTCCATTGAATGGAGTTAAGGTTTCAAAGGAATGAAAGGGCTGGTAGGGAGTCCGGTGAAACATCAGCAAGAAGAAGGACAAAGAAGTTAGGAAGGCATATTGTTCATGGGAATGAGGCTTTTGGGGGGGAGGATGGCGCCAGAAGGACACGTTGGGGGAGAGTGGAGGAGAGAGAGACAGGGTGGAAAATGGTTTTTTCCTGGTTTTCCAGAACTAGGATGGGCCCAAGCTTTGGACTCTGTCTGTCCCTAATTCCTGTTTCTCTGTCAGGACCCTGACTCTATTCATTCCCCTAAACTTGCTTCCCTAAATGGGAGCTACCATGCCCAGGCAGGAAGGTGAGGAGGTCACTTCTCTTTTATCCGTGACCAAGCAATGGCATGGTCAACATTCACACTCACGGTCAGTCAGCCGGGCTGAGAGGGCAAGGATCCACCTGCACCTGCATCTATGTCCTAGGCTCCCGGATTATTCTCCTGGGATCTGGCTGAGTAGGCGGGTCAGATGTTCCCAACCATCCATGTCCCTCTTCTCCTCCCACCATCTGAAAAAATTCCTTGCCCCCTCCTCTAGATTTCCATAGCACTCTTTGTTTACTCATTCATTCATTCATTCATTCAGCCGCCAAGTGAATACCAGACACTGTTGTAGGCCCTAGAGGTACAGCAATGAACCAAACAGACCAAAGTTCCTACCTTCCTAGAGCTGAGAGTCTTAGCCTCAGCTGGAGGGGCAAGCGAGGTCATGGGAGCAAGTGGGGGTTGAGAGGGGCTAAGGATATTCCAATACTGAGATCCGATATGTGTCTTATGTTCATTAAAGAGGAAAGCGAAACAGTGACATTTAAGTAAACACTTCAAGAAGATGAAAGAGCAAGTCACATGGGTAGTTGGAAGAAGAACATTCCAGGCAGAGGTAACAGCCCTAGGGCTGGTGGGGGGGGGTCAGATCCTTCTGGATTTGGTGGGTAATCTGGACCTATCTTATCAGAGCATCAAGTGACTCATGTCACTTACTCTTCACAACATTTACTGCCACGGTCTGAGCCACAATCACTTCTCACCTTGATGACTGTCATTGCTGGTCAGAGCCACACCCTCATCGGTCTCCTTGCTTTCCTCCTTGACCCTTCCTCCTTCAGCCTGTTTGCATGGCAGCAGCCAGAGTGATCTTGTTAAATTATCTGGCACCACTCTGTAACCCTGCACTGGCTCCCATTTTGCCCACAGTAAAACACAAAGCATTATCCTGGCTGGCATGGCCCTGCCGACTTTCCTGTGCATCAGATTCATCCATCCCTCTCTCCCCTTTGCTCCCTTTGCTGGACCTCTTTTGTGTATTTCAACACACCAAACACCCCCTGCCCCAAGTCCCAGGGCATTTCCCTCCGCCTGAAATGCTATTCCTCCAACTATCCGCGTGGCTTGCTCCTTCATCTTCTTAACGTGTTTACTTAAATGTCACTTTCTCAGGGAAGCCTTCCCTGACCGCTCTGTTTAAAATTGCAACCCCAGGAGTTCCCGTCGTGGCGCAGTGGTTAACGAATCCGACTAGCAACCATGAGGTTACAGGTTCGATCCCTGGCCTTGCTCAGTGGGTTAACGATCCGGTGTTGCTGTGAGCTGTGGTGTAGGTCGCAGATGTGGCTCGGACCCCGTGTTGCTGTGGCTGCGGCGTAGGCCAGCGGTTACAGCTCCGATTAGACCCCTAGCCTGGGAATCTCCACATGCCGCGGGTGCGGCCCTAAAATGACAAAAAAGGCAAAAAAAAAAAAATAAGAAATTGCAACCCCATGTCACGTTCACGCTTCTCATTTGCTGTTTTATTTTTCTTGGGAATGCTTATTGCCATCCAACGTACTCCCTATATTATTTGTCTTGTTTATTGTCTGCTTGCCTCCTCTACAACGCCAGCTCCGTGAGAGCAAGGATTTTTGTCTATTTTGTTCACTGCTGTGTCCTCCTCACTTAGTCCAGCCCAGTAGTAGGTGCTTGATCAGTATCTGTCAAACGAATGAATGATTTGAGGTGGAAGGTCACATTGACCTTGGCTTGTTGAGTTAGTTTTGAAACTTAGTTTCAGCGGCAGATGCCAGGGTTGTCTGATCCCACCGGGCCCCTGTGCTGGCGTCCCCTCCACTTCTTGGAAGGATGAACAGGGAAGGGGTGAAATGCTGGGCATGGGGAACCCCTCACCTGAAGGCGCAGAGGACTCAGGCCCGTGACCGCTTTCCAGCCATAAGTCTTTGTCTTTTCTTTGCCTTTATCTAGGGCCGCACCCGCGGCATATGGAGGTTCCCAGGCTAGGGGTCTAACAGGAGCTGTAGCTGCCGGCCTTCCTCACAGCCACAGCAACGCGGGATCTGAGCCGCGTCTGCAACCTACACCACAGCTCACAGCAACGCTGGATCCTTAACCCACTGAACGAGGCCAGGGATCGAACCTGCAACCTCATGGTTCCTAGTCGGATTTGTTAACCACTGAGCCACGACGGGAACTCCCAGCCATAAGTCTTTGAATCCTTGAGGTTACTTTTTCCAAAACGGGCAGTTTCATTGCTTGTTTTCTTCTATTTAATAAAGTAATTAATGTTCACAGTAAACACCTTTCAAATACGGATGAGCTCCCTTCCCCAACCTTGACCTTCCAACACCTCCTCTCCCAAACCCTACCTACCTTCAGTAAGGCAAACTGCTTTGATTCCCTTAACAAGTCCATCAGGAATCTCTTTCCATATCAATACCTAAAGAGTGACATCATTGTTTTTAATGGCCGCTGTGTATGAATATGCCATAATTCATTTAAGCAAGCCCCTGTTTTTCACGATAATGAACGGCCTGGAAATGCACATCCTGGTACATACATCTTTGCTCTCTTGACCCAGTATTTCCTTAGGATGAATTCCCAGAAGTGGAATTGCTGGGTCGCAAGGGCTCCCCATTGGAAGAGTCCTGATACTATTGTCCAAAATGTGGGAGGACTCCAATTCCAAAGGGATTGGGGTGACATTCTGCCCCCTATTTCCCCCCAACACAACCCCCTCCCCTCTCTCACACTGCATCGCCTAAGGGTGCCCACAGAGGGCGATGCTGAATACTTACCCAATAGCTCTTCCAGAGGAGGAGTGTGTACCTCGTGCTGTTCTAGACACTTCACACGTATCAACTCCTTGAATCCTCAAAACGATCTTAGCAGGTATATACTATTAGTAGCTCCACTCCATTTTACAGGTGTGGAAACTGAGGCTAAGGGAAGTGAAGTTCATTTGCCCAGGCTTGAGCGGCTGGCAGGAAACAGCGGTGGGGGGAGATTCAAAGACGGTAGTAGCAGACGAGCGGAGATTCTTTTTTTTTTTTGTCTTTTTGCCTTTTTCTAGGGCCGCACTCGCGACATATGGAGCTTCCCAGGCTAGGGGTCTAATAGGAGCTGTAGCCGCCGGCCTTCGCCACAGCCACAGCAACGCGGGATCCGAGCCGCGTCTGCAACCTACACCACAGCTCACGGCAACGCCGGATCCTCAACCCACTGAACGAGGCCAGGGATCGAACCCGCAACTCATGGTTCCTAGTCGGATTTGTTAACCACTGAACCACGACGGGAACTCTGAGCGGAGAATCTTAATCCCTCAATTTGCTACAGTGTCATCTCCAAAGTCAAGGCTTTGGAGGAGGACGGAGCTGGGTCCAAACAGGGCTCTGCTGCTTCCCAGCTGTGTGGTGTTCGGCAAAGTACTTCACTTCTCTGAGCCTCGGCTTCTTCAGTATAAACCAAGTGTGGGTGTTCCCACCTCACCTTGTAGGAGGCGTCAAGTGTGGAAATGTACAGCGGGAGGCACGGAGTCGGCGTTGCAGAACTGTGAGTTGCAAGCCCTCCCAGCTCCCTGACCTCTCACACCTCCTCCTCTCGGCCCCCATGACTGGAAATCCCGTGGGAAAGAAAAAAAAAAAAAAAGAAGCAAGCTTGACTCTTCCCCTGAGGTTTCCGAGCCTTGTGTTCCTGGCTCTCTTTCTCACGACATCTCCCCCACAGGCCAGAGCCCAGGAAGCGTGGATTGCAGCAACTCTGCCCCCGCCAGCAGCCAGATAACCCCGCGGTGGCAGACAGGCTGGCCAGCCAGCCGGCAGGGGCGGGCTGGCTAGCACCCCCTTCCTAGCCTCCTGTGTTGGAGGTGGCGTGTCCCCGCACCCCCGCCCCCAGGATGGCTGGCTCGCCTCTCCCTGATCCCACCTTTCCTGCTCCCTGGTCCACGGGCCCAGCTCGCCCCAGATTCCGGGCCTCTGAAATCATTGCTCCAGCCCACCGGACTGGGCCCCAGGCCAGCTCCTCCAGCCCCAGGCTCGCCAGCAGAGTCTTCGCCTTTGCTCCCTGAAGACTAATCACTGTCCTGTCAGCTTGGCCCTCTTCCCCTGTATTATTGTACAGAAATAGCCCTGGGCCCAGCTCCCCCCCGCTCCCCGGCCCGCCCCTGGCCCCAGCTCTCCACCCGTACTTCCTCCTCCTCCCTCCTCTCTCCTCTCTTCTGCTCCTTCGTGGCTGCGATTTGACCTCTGCCTCCTGGAGCCAGGCACAAACTCGACTGGGTCTGCAGGGCAGAAGGGAGCTCCTCCCCACACTCCTGCCACACACACACACACACACACACACACATACCCATCTCCCGGACCCTGGAGGGGGATTTGGAGGGCATGCCAGCGGTGGGCAGAAGGCTTTTCTGGCTTGGCCTAAGCGATCAGCCATTGTGCTTGGGCGTAGGAAGCTCATTTCTTTTTTTTTTTTTTTTTCCTCGTGGTGCGGTGCCTTACCCACCCGACAGAGAGAGGAGATTTTACAGGATCGGTCTTTCCTGTGGACCGCAGGCTCTCTGAAGGGCTATGGCCCACAGTCAGCAGTGGGAGGCTTGCAGGGAGCTGAGGGGTCTGCGGTCCTACAGGAAGTCGGTGGGAGGACACGACCCATGGCGGGCAATCCAGGGGCAGGTGAAGGGAAGGTGGCGAGACCCCTTATAAGGGCTGGGAGGCTGAGCTCTGATCCTTGAAGAGAGTAACAAAAGCAAGGCAGAGTCCAGTCCTCAGGGCTTTAGGGGACTGGGCAGGTCACCAAGGCACTAGAAAGGGTACGCAGGGACCAGAGCAGAGATGGGCAAGGCTGGGACTGGGGTAGTGTTACCAGCCAGAGCCCAGAACCAGGATCGGAGCTCAAGGCCAGACCCCAGCTCCACGGCTGCTGATCTCCCCTCTCCCAGTCCAGCCAACCTCGTGGTGCCGGCCGCAGGAGGACCAAGAGCTTAAGGGGATTCACAAAGCAGTGCCCCACAGTCAGGCCCAGTCAAGGCCCAAGAATGTAAGACTGAGCCCGAGCTTGATCCTGGGGTGCGGGGAAGAGGTACTTTCATACGCGACCTTGTTGGAGTTGCCTCAGTGACCCATTTTTACAGATGAGGACACTGAGGTTCAGAGGGCTGAAATGGCTTGCCCAAGGCTCCACTTGTCCATAGAGAGTGATGATGGCTGGACAATGAAAAATATAATAAAATTCATTGAATTATTTCAAAAATAAATAATTTATACATTTCAAAAAATAAATAAATAGAGAGCGACAGAGCCGGGGTTCCCGGAGCTCTGCCCTGTTCCCCTGTCCACCAGAGGCAAAACCTGGGGAGCACATCAGCTAGTCACCCACCCCCAGGCTCCAGAACGGGAGGTTAAGAAGTTGGCTATAGAACAAAATGATCTGGGTTCAAATCTGGCCTCCGCCACTGCCACACGTCTTTGGGCAAGCTCCTAAATATCCCTGTGCCTCAGTTTCCTCTTCTTAAAAACTGATACAGTGACAGTACCTGTCCCACAAGGCTTTCGCAAGGAATTTCGAAGAATGGGGCTCAGGGCCTTTGGGAAGGCCTCCTTATCCCCCCAACCCCCCCAAGTGTGGATGAGGAAATTCATTGTTTCCCCCAATCCATCCAGTAATTTCTCAAATTCATCATTCCTCACTAACAAGAAGGAGCCAGACCACAGTGGTTTGGAGCCAGGTCAGACACTCACTGTAGCTTTGGGGGGCTTTGCCCAAGTCTGTAGCATGATTCTCCTTCTCTGGGACACCCTTTCCTCCAATCCCCCACTCTGCCCTGGATCTTCAAGCCAAAACATTTCCCCTCCTGGACACCCAGCCCCAGACCTTGCCTCTCTAGATCTGGAAGATGGGGGGAGGGGGTTTGACCTGGCCTCTACAACCTCCGCCTAACCAGCAAGGGCAGAAGAGGAAAATAAGGACGCGGGAAACCGGGTGAGGTGGGCAGGGAAGAGAAGGGAGCATATATCCAGCAAGAAGCGCTGCGATCCTCCTCTGCTCCTCCCCACCAGGAGCAGCCAGGGAACTCCGGTGTTGCGACTTTGGGCTCACCCCTAACCAAAATGGGCAAATGCTCCTGGACTGGTTTTAATGCCAGCTCTACCCCTTCCGAACTGTGCGCAGTGGGCAGGGAACTTGAGTTTCCCGAGCCTGAGTCTTCTCATCTCTAAAATGGGCGACCTGGGAATTCCTTGGGGGCCTAGCTAGGATCTGGCGTTGTCACCGCTGAGGCTTGGGTTTGGTCCCTGGCCCAGGAACTTCTGCAAGCCAAGGTCACGGCCAATAAATAAATAAATAAATATTTAAAAAAAAGAAAATGCCAGAGTTCCCGTCGTGGCTCAGTGGTTAACAAATCCAACTAGGAACCATGAGGCTGCGGGTTCGATCCCTGGCCTCTCAGTGGGTTAAGGATCCGGCGTTGCCGCGAGCTGTGGTGTAGGTCGCAGACATGGCTCGGATCCCACGTTGCTGTGGCTGTGGCGAAGGCCGGCGGCTACAGCTCCTGTTAGACCCCTAGCCTGAGAACCTCCATATGCCGCGGGTGCGGCCCTAGATAAGGCAAAAAGACGAAAGAAAGAAAGAAAGAAAGAAAGAAAGAAAGAAAGAAAGAAAGAAAGAAAGAAAGAAAGAAAGAAAGAAAGAAAAGAAAGAAAGAAAGAAAATACCTTTAAAATAAAATAAAATGAGCGTACTAATAGCACGCATCTCACTGGCTTGCTGTGGGGCTTTAAATGAGATAATACGTGTGTGTAAAGCATCCGGCACTTTATGCTGCAGAGGCACTCGTTCACCAACAGTTATTGTTATTGTTGCTTTGTTGTTACTGGACCTTCTGGAATCTGGAAGCAGCGACTCACTTCACCGACGAGAACGTGAAGTGAGATAAAGTGTTCCACGGGCTCTCTGCCCTGTATCAGTAGATTAAATAATGTATGACTCATGAACCCTTCGCATCCCTCTGGCCTGAGAAGCATAGAGCTAAGGGTTCTGCATTCGATACCAGCCAGGGGACTTTGGCCCTTTCCTCTCGCAGGGCTTGGGGACCTGTGTCCTTCAGCCAGGGCAGCTGAATGCCTGATCCAGCTTCCCTTCATCAAGTTCACAAGCCCTGGCCTGGCTTGGCATAACCCTGCAGCCTGCACTCCCTGCCTTCAGGAGAACCAGGAACTAGGTGGTGGTGGTGTGGTGGGGAGCTGGAGCTCCTGGAGGTGGACAAAGGCTGGGTTTGGGAAATGGGTTTGATGAGAAAACTAGCCAAGCCTTTGGTGGCAGCCCGGATCCCAGTCCGCCTTTGCAGGGTCTAACTCATCTACCGCTATAACTTCTCCCTTTTGTCTCACTACCCAGGGAGGCTTGTAAGTCCTTTGGGATGAGACAGACCGGATGGGCAGCTCACCCCTCCTGCCCCACGCAGTTCAGGGAGTGGCTAATCCATGTTCCTGGACTGACTCCGCAAATAAGGGAATGGCCAGGGGACGGCTCAAAGAAGGGTTCCTACAGGGACCAGCTCCAAAGGCCTCCTCCAGTTTCCCTCCAGCCCCCGAGTGAAGAGGAGTGTATGACCTTGAACCAGAAACCAGGCTGCTCCCCACAGCCCAGGCACCCACTTCTCCCTGCCTTTATCTGAGATTCTTTGGGATGCTGAGCTGACGTATTTTGGCCTGTTTCCCAGCCTCTGTAGATCAGTTTCTCTCTTCCCCTTTAGCACCTCAGGGTCACAAACTCTCCCCTGGGCATCCCCCAAGGAACTGTCCACACACTGGGACACCCTATGAGAGCCACACCTCCCTCCCTACCCGGAATGTAAGCTCCTGAAGGTTCATGCCTTGTATCCGGGACACAGAGGGCTCTCACCCCCACCTCTTGTCCTGATAGCTACTTTCCAGAAGCCCTCCACCCTGTGCCAGCACCACCCCTCACCTGGGTCACCATCCTGGCTTCCTCCCTGCACCCCTCCCCCCCAGTCTATTCTCAGCTCAGCCGCCAGGAGGATGTCTTTACGTGGTTCCATCAGATCGTGTCCCTCTCCTGCCTCTAAACCCTGAGCTGGCTCCCGTCTCACTCAGAGAAAAAGCAAACATTCTCAGACTAGCCCACCACTCTCTCCAGCCAGACCCACCTCCTTGCCCCTCCTCAAACACACCAGTGTGTCACCACCGCTAGGGCCTGTACACTTGAAGTTCCCTCTGCCTGGAATGTTCTTCCCCCGGATATCAGCATCTGTCACTCCCTCACCTCCTTCGGGCTTCTGCTGAAGTGTTACCTCCTCCATGAGACCCCTAACTACCCTACTTTTTTTTTTTCCTTTGTCCTCCTCCCTATCTGCCTATTTTCTGTATCCCATTTGTTTATTATCTGCCTGCCCTGACCGGGATGTCAGCTCCACGCGGGTAGGGACTTGTGTCTATTTTGGTTGCAACCACACCCCCAGTGCCTTGCACATAGTAGCCCCTCCAAGGCAATGGTCCAGCTGATTGGAACAAGGCTGGGAGTAGGCTTAGGGACTCAGGCCTTTGCATCTAGCCCCCACACGCCCTTGCTTCCCCTGTCTGTGGCTGAACGGGGCCCTTTTCTGGGTCCTCTCTGGAGAGTTCCATGGTGGGATGGCACTTTAGAAGGCTCTGGCATCCTAAGCATTATCTCTACCCATGCATGGTTCCATGCCCTTCAGCGGGAGGGGAGGGGTTTTCTTTTTCTTTCTTTCTTTTTTTTTTGTCTTTTCGCCTTATCTAGAGCCGTACCCACGGCATATGGAGGTTCCCAGGCTAGGGGTCTAACAGGAGCTGTAGCTGCCGGCCTTCACCACAGCCACAGCAATGCAGGATCCGAGCCACGTCTGAAACCTACACCAGATCCTTAACCCACTGAGCAAGGCCAGGATCGAACCCGCGACCTCATGGTTCCTAGTCGGATTCGTTAACCACTGAGCCACGACGGGAACTCCTGGGAGGGGAGGGGCTTTCTATCCCAGGATGTGTCTGCACCCAATATCGTTCCTGACCTCCGCTTGTCCCCCACCACCACCCAGATCTCCAGCTACCCTTTGGAGTTGGCGTCAACCCCGCCTTGATTAACAGTTGAAAGGTCTGGGCAGGAATGCCAGACTCCAGGGCCTCTGCTCACGTGACTGGCAAGCACCTTGCGGCCAAGTCAGGGACCGGAAGTTATCACCTGGTGCTGGAATGAGGCCTGTGCCCACTCACTCCGGGGCAGGAAAAGCAGTGCCAGGCTGGACCCAGGACTTTGCCAGGGAGGGAGGAAAGGCAAGAAGAGGAGAAGGCCCAAGAAAGAGGGATGTGAAGAGGAAGCCGAGGCATCTATTCAGAGATGATGCCAGTCGTTTCCCTTGGAGCCTCGGGACACAAGTGTGAAACCAGTGGGTGGGGCTCTCAGGTTCCATCGCCTCTGATCAGAGCGAGTGTTCGGTTACCTGACCCAGCCCCGAGCTTTCATGGAAGGTTTTGCTTGGTGAAAGATTTCTTCTGCAAATATAAGAAGGAAGGGAGGGGGGGAGGGTGAAGGGGGAAGAAGGGGGACTTGGGGTATGGGGGTCAGGCTACTGTGCCCTAATAAGGAGAGAGTGAGGGACTCGGCTCCCTTCTGACCCTGGCCTCTCCAAAAGGACCGTGGGCAGCCAAAGGAACAGGAAAAAAGAAGGTTGCTGGAGAAGGAAACTACCCGATTTTCTAAGGAGTTCTGGAGGGTCGATGAAGGTGCTTCTAGGGTTTCACCCCAAATGAACTCTTTTCTACCAGACTACAAAGATGTAAGCAATCTGAGGAACTAATCAATTATTATTTTTGTTTAAAGCCTGATTTCAGAAAGTCTTAATTCAGAACTATGTAGGGTTTCTTTTGCTGTGGTTTTTGTTTTTGCTTTTAGGGCCGCACCCGTGGTGTACGGAAGTTCCCGGGCTAGGGATCGAGTTGAGGCTACAGCTGCCGGCCTTCGCCACAGCCACAGCAACGCGGGATCCGAGCTGAGTCTGCGACCTACACCGCAGCTCACGGCAACGCTGGATCCTTAGCCCACTGGGCGAGGCCAGGGATCGAACCCGCATCCTCATGGATACTAGTCGGGTTCGTTACCCCTGAGCCACGACAGGAACCTCAGAACTATGTTTTTTTTTTTTTTTTAAGAGGAAAAGGAGAAAGAAAAAAGCTTGAAGGCTACAGCTGCGGCCCAGCACTTTTGGCGAACAGCTCGGGGGAGGCAGTGCCAAGGTCACACTGGACGCTGCACCATTCACTGCCCTGTCTCATACCTGGGGCCCCAAGAGTGGTCCCTGGGGAAGTGGCTTTGGAGAGGGGGAGCTGGGCATTGGGCATGTGTGGGTTTGGCTGGATATGGGAGGGCGGGGGAGGAGGGCTGAGGTAGGCCTACGGGGCTAAGGGGGGCTGCCCGGAGGAGCTGGCCGGGGTGGAGGAATCCAGATCGACCCTGGAAGGGAGGTTCCCCAAGCCCTAGCGGCTGCTGCTCAGCTGCCCGGCAGGCCTGGCCCCTCCAGCGTTGCCATAGTGCTCTGTGGGTCTTCCCAGCAGCCTGCCAGGCGGAATGTGGCCTGGACGGTTTCCCAAGGAATGTAATCAAGATGTAAATGGGGGGGGGGGGCCAGGAGGAGCTGGTCGATTGGGTTGTCACCTCCTCAGGCCTGAGTAAGAGTTGGGAGTGAGCTGGGACTGGCTAACCGGGGGAATTCTCCTGGTTGGGCTCTGCTCTGGGCCAGAGAGGCGGTGAGTGCCAACTTCCCCCTAGGCAGGTCCTGGGAGATGGGAGCTGCCTGGCAGCTGAAGCCTCCCCCACCACTGCACCCCCACCCGGGTCCCTCATGGGCCTTCTTGCCTCCCCATTTCCCTGTACCCAATGGGGCCTATCACCCCCCTGGGTGTCTGACGTGAACTGGTGACATCTGACAGAAATTTGCAGGGGCTGGAGTTCCCGTCATGGCTCAGTGGTTAACGAATCCGACTAGGAACCAGGAGGCTGCAGGTTCGATCCCTGGCCTCGCTCAGTGGGTTAAGGATCTGCTGTTGCCGTGAGCTGTGGTGCAGGTCGCAGACGCGGCTTGGATCCCGCATTGCTGTGGCTGTGGCGAAGGCCGGCGGCTACAGCTCCTGTTAGACCCCTAGCCTGGGAACCTCCATATGCCGCAGGTGCGGCCCAAATAAGGCAAAAAGACAAAAAAAAAAAAAAGAAAGAAATTTGCAGGGGCTTCAAGGACAGCTTTGGCGGAGTTCAAAGGAAAGCTCCCAGGAGGCCTAGTGCTCACCAGCCCAGCAGGACGGCCACTGGGGGTTCGTCTGCTTGTGTTGTCTGGAACCGTTGCCTGGAACCAAGGCACTGGACTAGAGCGCTGGCTGAGGCAGGGGACTGAGGCACCCTCAGGCAGCCCCTGGCCCCTCTGTGAGAGGCAACATGCACTGCAGATCTTCCTGATGGCCTGTGAGACACGGCTCTTGGCTGAAGCTTGGAGAGCCACTCTGAGCCTGAGATATCAGTGACCGACGTACCTGCTTCCGCTTCACCGCCAGACCTTAGGACTGGCAGGCTTCCGGGGCCAAAGCAGCAGTTATGCAGCTGGAATCTTCTGGGGCAATCCCAAACCCCAAGGTGCGGTTACTTCCACAAAAAAAAAAAAAAAAAAAATCAAAATGAGCCTTGGACACCAGGATGTTTTCAAATTCAAACGGCGAAGGCCTTTCTGGTACCTCTGAACTCACTCTGAGGAGCCCCCATCTGTGTAATTTCTCGGTCCAGTCTCTGTTCTGTCACTTCCTCAATTTTGTAGCCCTGGACAAGCCCTTTCTCCTCTCGGACTCCATTTTCCTCATCTTTGACCTGAGAAACTCAGAACCCAATTGCCACGAGCCCAGCTGTGGCTGTGACACTCGCTGTCAGACATTATTTGGGACTTGCCAGGCATGAGACCTCTGACCTGTCGGCCCTTCCTTCCGGTCATGAATTAGAGTCATCAACCCTGTAACCAGACAGCTCTTGACTGAAGTCCTTCTGGAAGCTTCCTTTTTTTTTTTTTTTTTTTTTTTTTGTGTGTGTGTGTGGAAGTAACCACACTCTGGGCGAGTCACTTTCTCATCCTGAGGATTACTTCCTCAACTCTGAAGGAAGCTCTCTTGAGCGGCTTTGAGAAGGACAGGAAGCCACGTGTGGAGCAGCTAAATTGGCCCCAGAGCAGGGGGCCCAGGAGGCGGGTGTGGGAAGAAGAGGCCCTAAGGTGCTCAGAGGACTCGGGAGCTAGTCCCTATCATTGAACACTCCAGAGATCGGAACTCAGGTGGCATTTCCCCCACTCTCCTGAGGAGTGGAGCAGCCCTGTGCCAGGCCTGGGAAAGAGCTCATTTTTGCAGAAAGTGCCAAGGCACCAAGGTCTTCCCCAGACAGCAGTGCTCCGCCTCCTGCTGCCAGCCAGAGGACTAGTGCCTCCCCACCCCACCAAGTGGCCTCTAGCCAGTGTCCACAGCCCTGCCTCACCAGGCCGGGAACCAAAAAGGAAACAACGTTCCAGGCCTCAGATTCCTTGGCCCTCTCATTTCTCTCCGCATGCAGGTGGCCCACGGTTTGGCAGGAGCAAGCTTCAGCCTCACCACCTAATCACCAGCCTGGGCACAGGCAGAGAAGGGGCCAGAGGGGACCAAGGGCACCACCCATGTGTAGACACTTGACTCTTTTCCTCCCACTTCTTCTTCTTCTTTTTTGTCTTTTTGCCTTTTATCTAGGGCCGCACCCGCGGCATATGGAGGTTCCCAGGCTAGGGGTCTAACAGGAGCTGTAACCGCCGGCCTACGCCACAGCCACAGCAACGCAGGATCCGAGCCGCGTCTGCGACCTACACCACAGCTCACGGCAACGCCGGATCCTTAACCCGCTGAGCAAGGCCAGGGCTCGAACCCGCAACCTCATGGTTCCTAGTCGGATTCGTTAACCACTGAGCCACGACGGGAACTCCTTCCTCCCATTTCTTGCTCGCTGGCTCACCCTCGTTCCCCACCCTTCCTCTCCCTTTTTGTTCTTTCTTCCTCTCCTACTTGTCTTCTCTGCACTCAGCTTCCTTCTCTGCAGGATCTGTACCTGCATGTCTTTGTCTGGACTTCGATCTGGCTGGGTTTTCCTCAGCCTCTAGTCTTCCACGTCTGTACCCAGCCTTCCCTTGGAGTAAACATGTGGGAAGTGGAGCCAGGACTGCTCCAGGCAGCAGGACTAGTGCCAGAGGCTGGGTAGGCATTCTGGGATAAGCAGGACTTTTAGGGGGTCCACAGACTCCAAAGGACAACGTGAGAAAAACAAACACACACAGCTTTCTTCTTGGTATGGGGTGTGGGCTCAGGAGGTGTGAATTTCACTCCAATTCTCCTTCTGAAGGCTTTCTTGTCTGGTATATTGGTCCCCGAACCAGGCACAGCCTTGGCAAAGGACTCGCCTTTCGTCAAAAGTCTCGGGAGTAGGCAGGGCAGTTTGTAGGGCATCGGACTCTTTGAACTTGTCTGTTCAGCTGCCAGCCAGCCTCTCCCAGCAGGAGGTGGGGTGAGATGGATGGCAGAGTGTCATGACTGAAAGAAAAATCTCAGGAGTTCCCATCATGGCGCAGTGGAAACGAATCCGACTAGGAACCATGAGGTTGCGGGTTCGATCCCGGGCCTCGCTCAGTGGGTTAAGGATCCGGCGTTGCCGTGAGCTGTGGGGTAGGTCTCAGACACGGCTCAGAACCTGCGTTGCTGTGGCTCTGGTGCAGGCCGGCGGCTACAGCTCCGATTAAACTCCTAGACTGGGAACTCCCGTATGCTGCTGGTGCGGCCCTAAAAAAAAAAAAAAAAGGAAAGAGAAAAACCTCGGCTCTGAGCCAAGACGGGGTGCCCGAGTGTTCTTGCTTTCACCACCAAACTCTTGGCTTCCTTTTGCACGTGGCCATCCCTGGACACAGGTTCCTGGCCTCCACCTCATCCATTCTCCTCTTCGGCCTTGGAAATTCTTTGCCTTCTTCTGAGGATGCAGGGCATGTATTAGGAAGTTCATCCATTCCACATGGATTCGAGGGGCATCCATTATGTGTCAAGATCCAGGGGCAGAAATAACTGTGGTTATGCCCTCATGGATCCTCCTGAACAGTCATTGAGACTGACATTGAACGAGAAGTTTTACCTGGATGAGCGTTCTGCTAGAGCAAGCCCAGAGTACCCTGGCATTGGGACTGAGAGGCCTGCCCTAGGCCAGGTTTCAGGGGTGGCTTCTCAGAGGAGGTACTATTCAAGCTGAGGCTGGAAAAGTCAGCTTAGGCCAGGCTGAGAAGACTTCTAGAATCAGTCCTGTGTCCTAATAGTAACAGTTTGATGTCCGGCCCTGTTTCAGTTTCTTACAGCGCATTTAACGTTCTCAACCACTGTAAGAGCAAGCTCTATTATTAGCCCCATTTCTCAGATGAGGACACCGAGGCTCAGAGAAGTCAGATGGCTTACCCAAGGTCGTGGCGCAGGTGCAGAAGCAGGAGTCCAGGAAATCTAGCTACAGATCCTGATCTCTGTGGCAAGTACTTCCTGAAACAGGGAAGAACGGATGCCACGAAATGCTTTCAGCAGGGGAGGGGATCTCATCACGGAATGCGCCAATAAAAGCATACCCTGGCAGTGCGGACAGTGGTCTGGAGGGTGGCAGGAGTGGAGAGAGGGTGCCCAGTGTGGAGGGCACTGAAGCGATCCAGATGAAATGCAGGGGTGGCTTGGGCTAGAGCAGTGGCAGCAGAAGGGAGCCCAGGAAGATGGATTTGGGAGTGATTCTGGAGGCAGAGTTGACAGCACCAACGGTAATGTTTGCATAGCACTTTCCAGGTTACCCCACACTCCCACAGCAGTGTTTTGTTCAATCCACCAAAGGTCCCTGCTCTACAAATAAGAAAAGTGGGGCCCAGCAATTTGTTCAAGATCACAATTATTAACGTCTGTGTTCCAGCTAATTGCGTGTGTTCCTAAGAGCATCTGCGAAGACACACCTGTACCACGCAGGTGCAGAGGTGTGTGAGGGCACGTGTGTATGCAGGTATGTGCAGGCACGGGTGGGTGTGGGAGTGCTTTCACAGGTGTGTGCATGTGTCCTGTGCGTCTACTACCTCAGGGCTACAAACTGGTCCCTCTTTGGGCTCTTGGGGTTGCTGAGTGTGCAAAAAGGGCACAACCAGCCATGCCCTCCGATGAACACAGGGGATCATGGAAGGGTCCGAGGATTGCAACCACTTTCCTTGGGAGCTGGGGATCCATGGACTCTGGGCCTGAATTTGAGGGGCTCTTGGGTTGGCGGGTCCAACATAATAATAATTTCTAAATTTATTTGGCACTTACCAGGTGTCAGGCCCTGCACTCAGCCTGTCACATGCATTACATTATCATTATTATTTTTTGAAGTATAGTTGATTTACAATGTTGTACAAATTTCAGATGTATAACAAAATGATTCAGTTATATATATATACACACACATATGTATGTGTGTGTGTGTATATATTTTTCAGATTCTTTTCCCTTAAAGGTTATTACAAAATATGATGTAGAATTCCTTGTGCTATACAGTAGGTCCTTGTGGATTATCTATTTTATATCTGTTCATCTTCACATCCCCGTAAGCTAGCTACTAGGATCTCCATGTATAGGTAAGGAAAGAGAGGCTCCTCTCAGCCTTTCTCTCACCTCCTCTAGGGAGCCACCCCTGAACCCTGGCCTGGGGCAGGCCTCTGAGTCCCGAGGCCAGAGAGTCCCCGATGCACCCAAGTTCATGCAGCTGGCAAGCTGTGGGGTCTCAGACTTGGACACTCATCCTGTCCGACTCCTAAGCTCGTGGTCTTTAACCACTCCACTACCCTACGCACACACACGGGCGCCTGCACAAACACAGGCGCACAAACACCCGCATCCACAGATGCTCTTGAAGCCACCCAGGGAGCTGGCTGTCCAGGGTAACCTAGTCTCCCAAGCTGGGTACCACCCTCACCATGCGTTGGGGAACAGGGCTGGAACCCAGAGGTTGGGGCAGCCTTGCACCCTACCCCCCACCCAGGGCCCAGGCCCTGGCCCTGCTGCTCCCGAGATTGGGTGTCTTGGGACGCACTCGGCTTTCCGGGCTCTGGCCTCCAGGCTCTGGGCTTCAGGCAGCCAGTGAAAATTTATGGCTTGAGAAAGTTCTTGCAAGTCCAGTCTCTGCAGCAACAACCCCCGCCCCCCCAGCTTCGACCTTGCATGGCTTATCAAGATACTGGGTTCCCCTCCTCCTTCTGCTTCCCCTCCCTCTGCTGCCACCCCCCCGCCCCGGCCCTTTGTCTCTGGCCAAGACAATCCCCCTCGGCTCCCCCCTCCCTGCCTGCTGACCTTGCCTGCCTCGGTTGAACCCACCACACGGCCTCAAACTGCAGATAACATTCCTTCGGCTCTCCACCGCACCCCACCTCCCTTCCTGGCCATGAAAGCTGAGGAAGGAGTGTGTGTGTGTGTGTGTGTGTGTGTGTGTGTGTGAGAGAGAGAGAATGTGTCTGTGTGCCTGTGTGTCCAGCGGGGCTGGGGCAGATCATCTGGGCTCTGGTGAGGAAGCATCGGAAATATGTGGAGGGTGTGTCCTTTCATGTTGGTGGAGCCGACACTGATATATGCGATCTAAGTATCTGCGTGCCTGATGTGTGTGTGTGTGTGTGTGTGTGCACCTCTCTTGTGGCTGTGGGGCTGAGAGCTTAGCCCTGATTGCAAAAGAAGCTGCAAAGCTCTAGTTAGAGAGCAGTATGCGGGTGGGGCCCAGAGCATGGACTCTGGACTGGATGGCCGTATTTGCTGGCCCTACGACCTTGAAACAATAACTTCACCTTTCTGTACCTCAGTTTCTTGGTCTGTAATATGGATGTGATAATAATAATGCCTCCAGGAGTTCCCGTCCGTGGCTCAGTGGTTAACAAATCCGACTAAGAACCATGAGGTTGCGGGTTCGATCCCTGGCCTCGCTCAGTGGGTTAAGGATCCGGCGTTGCCGTGAGCTGTGGTGTAGGCTGCAGACGCGGCTCGGATCCCGTGTTGCTGTGGCTGTGGCGAAGGCCGGCGGCTACAGCTCCTGTTGGACCCCTAGCCTGGGAACCTCCACATGCCGCGGGTGCAGCCCTAGATAAGGCAAAAAGAAAAAAAATAATAATAATACCTCCATCTTAGGGTTGTTGTGAGAAACATAGGAATACAAATGCTTAGAGCAGTGCACAACACTGATCCATAGATGTAAGCTATTGCCGTGTGGATGAAGGAGAGAAAATTCACGCTGACAGGGCTCTTGTCACATGCCAGGCGTGGAACTTAGCACTTCACCTTATCATCTCATTTAGTTCCAGCACTTAGAACTGTGTCCAGCACATAAAAATGGCTTTGTACTCTATTTGCTGAATGAATAAACGAAGCCTCATAAAACCCTACGAAGTGGAGATCTTTTACTAATGGCAAAACTGAGACTTAAGAAAGGTTAATTTCCATACAGTGTCGGCCTGACGTCTCTGGATTTCGGTCCTAGAAATGTGCTTACACGTATGTTCACTGCAGCACTATTCACAATAGCCAAGACATGGAAACAACCCAAATGTCCATCGACAGATGACTGGATTAGGAAGAGGTGGTATATATACACGATGGAATACTATTCAGCCATAAAAAAGGATAAAATAATGTCATTTGCAGCAACATGGATGGAATTAGAGACCCTCACACTGAGTGAAGCAAGTCAGAAGGAGAAAGACAGATGCCATATGAAATCTCTTATAACTGGAGTCTAAAACACTGCACAAATGAACCTCTCAACAGAAAAGAAAATCACAAACATGGGGAACAGACTTGTGGTTGCCGAAGGGGTGGGAGGGAATGGGGTTAACTAGTGCTTCCATGATGGAAAAACAAGGAGATCCAGCTGTATAGTGTAGGGAACTATGTCTAATCACATGTGACAAATCCATATATGTACATGTAACCGGGTTACCACGCAGCGCAGTTGGAAAATTTGATAGAAATCTGTAAACCAGCTATAATGCAAAAAAAGAAAGAAAGAAAGAAAAAGAAATGTGCTTACAATTGCATTCGGGAGAAGGGGGTCAGAAAGTGACTTTCCCTGTCGTGGTACAGAGATGAATGTGAGTTGAAGTAAATCTATGTGTGTGTGCACATACACACTTCAGTAGCCTAGGCTCACCCAGAAGTGGAGGAGGTTCTAGGAAAGGTGAGTAGAAGGTTTGAATTTTGCACGGTGGAAGAGAGCTCCTTCCAGGGGTGGGAGGGCAGTTCAGACAGCAGAACAATTTGCCCAAAAGTCCAGAGGTGGGAGAGTGTTTTAGGAGCAGTGTTCTCCTAGAGTCTGGGCAAAGAAAACCAGCACCTGAAATATAATCTCCAACCTCTGGGATGTCCCAACTGGAAGCACCCTCGAAGTTCGCCAAGACCACCCTCCATGACGTTACTGATGAGGAAACAGAGGCCCCGGGAAGGCAAGGGTGTCGGACAGCAGGCCAGGGGCAGCTGGAGTCATCGAGGCTCAGAAATGGCAGAAAAAGCCAGCTTCTACGTCCTGACTGGAGGGACCATCCAAGAGAGAGAGGGGGCAAGGGCTATGCTCTGTCTGCACCTGCTAGAGACAGGCTTCATCCTCAGGTCTGGCCCAGAGACCAGAGGCAGATCCCAGCATGGCTTTCTCTTACATCCAGGCTAGCTCTTAGAGGGGAGAAGGGCAAAACTGGGGGCAAGGGGCCTCAGCAGCTGCCCAGAATCTACCTAGGTTCGCCAGGGTTCCCAGGTGCACTGCCTGGCCCTGGCAGCCTGCACAGGGCTGGGGCTGCCCTGGCCTCGTTTGTTGACTCTCACTCCTGCCAAGGGGAAGCTGTTCTGGCTGGAGACACAAGAGGGTGATTTGTCACTGGTTGCTGCCGGCTCCCACTCTGACACGCCAGCCAACAGGGGTGGCTTCCTGCTCCACACTTACCCCACCTGCAAGGTGGCTGTGGGTAACGCACTACTTAGAGGGCCTGGAGCCAAGCCCTGGCTGCGTCGCCCCCTGCTGGAGTGTCAGATCTGGAAGCTTCTGCTCCCCCAGCTGTTGCTCCTCCACCTTCTTGCACCCGCGGAGTGGCCAAGGTGAGTGGTATCTCGGAGACCACTGGCACAGCCAGCTCTGGCCCCACCTCCACATCATATATGGGATCTGGAACTCAGCCAAGGGCACACGGAGTCGCCAGCAAATCTGAGACTGGCAGTCAGGCTACCAGAAGCCAGGCCATGCCATTCCTGCTCCTAGAGCTATTCCTGAGGCTAAGGCCCCAGTCCCCTGACCTCAGTGACGGGGCCAGCCTGAGCCCCTGTGAGCCCAGCTCCCCGAGGCCTGCCAGAGAGCACGGGAAGAAACCCAGAGGGGACACGAAACCCTGCAGTCCTGGCCCAGCTCCCCCTGCACAGAGCTCCACCCTGCCAGGCACAGGAGCATCTGGGCTGCTCTGAGGGGATTCAGATCTGGGCTGGGCCAGATGGGCTGGGGGAGATGTGGGGACATGGAGGCGGGAGGGGTAAAATAGTAGCCCAACATATTGAGTGTCTACTATGTGCCAGCACAATGCTTTGCACACATGATCTCATGTCAGGGCTCCCAAGAGCCAAATAACATGACCAAGTAAGCTGGGGAGTGGCTCTCAGTCAGGTCTGCGTAACCCCCGATTTAGTGTTCTTTCTGCTATATCATATATTTTCATAAGTAATCATACATTCTGATGACTCTGGACGATGGGAGATTTGAAGTGTTGCGTAATCCATGCCCCTGACTTCCAGCTGGCACCCACTAGAGTCTCCGTGCACCCAAGGGCGCAGAGACTGGGACCTGTCATTTCTGGGAGCTGACACCAGACTTCCACTGCTTTTATGGACAAGGGCGGTGCCATCCCCGTGGGTGTCTCCCGGGACCCTGCGAAGCCCCAGGCTTTAGGGAGCTCACCTTCTGAGATGAACCACCCCGAAACAGGGGGCAAGCGTCAAATGCCAACTTAATGGGTCAGTTTTTGACTGTGGGGGAAGCTCCTTGCCAACAGATGATGACGATGTCTTTGAAAGCATCCCATCTTGTGACCCTGCAGTCCTCTGGGCCACCCGCAAGAGGCTTCACCCAGGAGAGTCTAGAAGAGAGGAGGAAGGAACTTAGCTATAAGGATGTGAGAAGATATTTCAGACCTAGGAAACAGGAGAAGGAAGAGAGAGGAAGCTGCCATCAGTCCAATGGGCTGATCCTCAAAGCATGCTGGGGGGCAAAACGGCTCCAGGCAGTGGAACGAGGAGAGGGCCAACACTGCCTGCAGCTGAGGACTGTCTCCCGAGAAGGGTAAGAGCCGACTGACCGACAGTGGTTCAAAAGCGGAGGGCAAGTTGCGCTGACCAGGCAGAGGCTGAGTGGAAGAGCGGAGGTCTAGAAGCAGAGCTGCTGTTTCAAGTTGGGCCACTGGCACCCATCCCGAATGGCTCTTTTTGCTGAGACAATGAGAGCCCTGATGGGGACTAGGGAGAAGGGGACAAGGGGAAGGAGCTGGTGAGAGCAAGGCCCTCCCCCTGGTGGGGGTCAGATCCGGGTTTAACTTCTAGCAACAGGCCATGCCATTGATGTCTGTTTCCCCAGGTGGCGGGCGAGGGGGGGAGTCAGTAAAGAAGATGCCAAATTGGAGTTCCCATTGTGTCTAAGTGGTTAACGAATCCGACTAGGAACCATGAGGTTGAAGGTTTGATCCCTGGCATCACTAAGTGGGTTAAGGATCCGGCGTTGCCGTGAGCTGTGGTGTAGGTCGCAGACAGGTCTCAGAGCCGGATCCTTAACCCACTGAGCAAGGCCAGGGATCGAACCCGCAACCTCCTGGTTCCTAGTCGGATTTGTTAGCCGCTGCACCACGACGGAAACTCTCCCTCTGACCCCATTTTGAACAAGTGTTTCCCCATCTATGAAATAGCAAGAATAATACTTCCCCTCACTGAGTACTTACTGAACTGCTTTACTTGAAGCTTCTCAACAAGCCAGCAAGGTAATTATTACCAGTATTCTGTTGTGCAGTTGGGGACATGGCGGGACAGAGATGTGAAGTCCCTTGACCTGAGGTCATCCAGCTAGGAAGTTGTTGAGGCCGAGCTTGGATGTCTGGCCACCATGCTACAGTGCCCCGTCCTCACAGTCACTCGAGGTGACAAATGTACAGTGCTTAAGCCCCATGCCTGGTCCACAGGGAATTCTCCTTAAATGACAGTAGATGTTCCAGTTGAGCATGTCACTGACGGTTGACCCCTCACAGCTGCTGAGCTGACAGGGAAACCTTAGAGGACGCAGGATAGAGTGGCCCTGTTTGTAGAGCAGAAACCGAAATTCAGGGAGAGAGGCCCACCCCGGAAAGCCAGGAGCAGGATTCCAGGAAAAGCAAGATTCTCTGAGGGCAGAGGCCCTCGTACAGGTGCCCAGAGATGACAGACTGAGCGGGACAGCTGAAAGTTGGTGACAGTGGTCTACACCTGCAGGAGTCCCCCGGGGTAGCACCAGGCACGTCCCCCAGCCCCTGGGAGGGGAGCGATGCAAGCTGGAGGGAAGGCAGAGATAGCGCCCTGTGAGGCTGTTGTGCCTGCCAGGACCATCTCCCAAGTCCCGCCCACCCACTGCTCCCTCCCAGCACTCTCTTCCTCGACTTAGCTCCTATCCATTCGTTTATTTGGACCTCCCAGCTCTAGGATGTTACCTATCTCTCTTTTTTTTTTTTTGTCTTTTTGCCTCATCTAGGGCCGCACCCGCGGCATGTGGAGGTTCCCAGGCTAGGGGTCTAACAGGAGCTGTAGCCGCCGGCCTTCGCCACAGCCACAGCAACGTGGGATCCGAGCCACGTCTGCAACCTACACCACAGCTCACGGCAACGCCGGATCCTTAACCCACTGAGCGAGGCCAGGGATCGAACCCGCAACCTCGTGGCTCCTAGTCGGATTAGTTAACCACTGAGCCACGACGGGAACTCCTGTTAGCTCTCTTTATTATCCCCTTTTTCAGAATGGGAAACTGAGGTCCAAGGTCAAACAGGGAGGAGGTGGCCAAGCCAGGAAATGAACTGAAATCTCTGCCTTCCAGGCTGCTGCTTAGCCGGGGTCCGCTGTTGCCTCCCAGCTGTAGCCCACAGCCAGCCGCTCAACCAGAGAACCAAGGGCACTTACTCCCAGCCTCGGCTCTGGGGTTGCCGCATGACCCTGGGTAAGTCCTTTCTGTTCTGTTTGCCTCCTTCCCCGAGGTGTACCATCAGGGGTCTGGATGTATTTCCTTGCAGCTTCCAGAGGCAGCCAAAATATTCTCCCTTGTAGCCTCATGATCATAGTATGTCCCATTTCGGCCTTTGAGTTCATTGAGTACATAAACCATGGCTTTCAGTGAAAAGTGAAAGCAGCTCCCGGGTAATCCCTACCCCACCACTTCCCTCTGATCAATTTTTTTGTTTTTTGTCTTTTCAGGGCCACACCTGCGGCATATGGAGGTTTCCAGGCTAGGGGTCTAATTGGTGCTACAGCTGCTGGCCTACACCACAGCCAGAGCAATGCCAGGTCTGAGCCACGTCTGTGACCTACACCACAGCTCATGGCAAGGCTGGATCCTTAACCCACTGAGCAAGGCCAGGGATCGAACCCGCAACCTCATGGTTCCTAGTCGGATTCGTTAACCACTGAGCCACGAAGGGAACTTCCCTCTGATCAGTCTTAAACGGGTCGTTATTCATCTTGCAGCGCTCCCCCCATGCCCAGCTGTAGTAAGTCCTACTTTAGGTGTACCCTTCAGAACTGCTGTAGGCTTCACAGATAATGGTGGTGGTTGCAGGCCTTGCATACTGTAAAGCACTGTGCCAGGGGCAGGCAGGCACTGTCACTTTTCTCTAGCTCACATCTTCCCCCAGGCAACGGTCACCTTGGTTAGTTCCCTGGATGCTTTGGCCCTGCTCTCTCTGACTCTGACCACTCCCACCTGCACCCAAAGGTCCCTGGGCCCAGAGTTGCTTTATCCTACTGTGGGATCAGGCTAAATCACGGGTCGGTAGTGTCTCTGACATCCATGGCATAATGTAACCCAAAAGCCTGGGGATAGGAAGTGACAAACCCTGCCAGGCTGAGCCCATAATACCCATACCTACATTTGCTATGGCTCATAGAACCTAACACATGCTGATCCCTCTGCTGGGAATACTGTTCCTTTCTGCCCTGTCTTCTTCTAGATAATGCTATCTCACCTTTCAGGTCCCAGTTTAGACATCACCTCCACCAGGAAGCCTCCCTGACCTTACATCTGGTTTGGATCTTCTCTACCAAGCTCCCACAGCTCTCTGACCAAACTGTATTGTAATTACTTACCTGCTTTCCCCATTAGATTGGGAGTCCCTTGAGAATGGGCCCTGTTTAGTTCACGACTGTATCCGTGGCATCTAGCACAGAGCCAGGCACATAGTAGGGGGGTGAATTATCAGTGAATGAATGAATGGATGGTGCTCCTTTGAGAGACCTGGGCTTTTCTCCAAGAGCGGGGAATTCCTGAACTTAGATCTTTTCTGGGCTCCTTCCACAGCTCAGGTTTGAGGGTATCTGTTTTTCCCATAGGCAACTGGTGGGGGTGGGAGACTAGGCTCTCTAGTTGAAGCTCTCTCTCCCTTCAAGATCCACCCTTCAAGCAGGCTAGCCTGATGCCCTCATTGCTGCTGCTATCTTCTTCCACCCAGAGTTTGACCTCCATTCAGAGCTACCGAACCCATTTCCCAGTAGGCTTATCTGAGCAGGCTTAAGGGCTATTGCCCTTTCCCCACCAGAATTCTACTTCTTGGCACTCTGACTCACTTCCTCGTCCCCGGACAACACCCTCCCCAAGTCACTTCTCCAGGCCTCACCTCAGTCTCTAAGGCCAATTCACAGACCTCCTTTGGGACAATGGTTCTCCAGGGGTGGTCCAGGGAATAGCGGTGGTCTGTGGGGGCCTTTAAGTGGCCCATGGGCAGGTCCAAAATTCAAGGCATGCAAAAATGTGTGGTGGGGTGTTTGGAGTTTTTTTTTTTTTTTTTAAGTATATTTTATATGGCCGATTTGAATCCGTATTTAAAAAGCCAACAATGGCTTGCTTTTCAGTGCAGTCACAATAATGGTTATTTATCCAGTCAAAAGGACATCAGACCATTTGGAGTTTGAGGATGGGCCAGGATAAAATTGACAAGGCCTCCAAAGAAACCCCTGAAACTAGAACATAAAAGCCCCAAGAATATTGCCCCCATTTTGCAAGTGGAAAAACTAAGGCTACAGTGCAGGCAAGGAACCCGTCCCAATGAACCTAGTCAACCAGGCCCTATGGTAGGGGTGGACCCCAAAGAAATTTGCCAATAACCTTCCGAAGAGGGACTGTGGTGGACTCAGTAATTCTAGACTGAGTTAGAGAATACATAGCTGTGTTCCCACCCCTGACCTAAGGCTCTAGGGCTAAAGACATACATGCTGCTGCCCTCTCTTTAGCTTCAGCCTCTAGCTCTCCCCAAAGCCCTCAAACTGTGGCCCTTTGGGGGATCCTCCACCCCCCCCACCTCCAGACCAACCAAGCAGGCAGGCCCTCCCCCCACAACACACACAAACACAACCTGCATTCTTGAACAGCTGCCACAACTTCATTGGCTTCGGCCCTAAGAAGGAGTATGGAATGTGCTTCCCTGAGCCATTAGGGAGTGGGTAGTACTGGGGGGGGGGGGTCCTGCAGGGAAGGAACTGAGAGTAAAAAGACAAGCTGTAGAGGCAGAATAGTGAGGATCCCAAGGTCCGAAGCCTCTGGGGGCGGAGGTCCATCTGCGGTAGCCCCAGGGAAAGGCCAGGAAAGACACACTGGGCCTGAACTTTTTAACTGTCATCTGTGACCATACTCACAGGGTAAAGGAGGTTAAGGTACCCGGATTCTGTGGGCCACTCTTAAGCCTAGCCCCAAGCAGAAACGGGGTAGGCGTGGGTAAGGGGAAAGGCTGGAAGCAGCTTTAGAAGGTGAGAGGGGTTAGGCTCTGTAGGTATTGAAATGAAATCACTGTCCCCGCAACCTTCTTTCTGAGGATTAGAGTCTAGTCCTTCTCAATCTCATTATCAAGACACTCTGGGTGTTACAAGCTATTTATCATTCACTAATCACAGTTAAAGAGCTGAAGATTGTAAATTATTTTGCTTTATTTTCCCCTTTCCTTTTGTAAAAGCCAATTAGAGCAGATGCATGCTATCCCTATGGACTTTCTTAAATGGGAGGAAAATATAGTAACAAAGGGGGACTTCTTCCAGATGAGAGAAGTAGACATCCTTCTCCTGATTAGTACAGCTAAAAACTCTGAATGTTTTATATAAAACAAATATAAGAAGGTTCTGCAAAGTGGAGAGAAGAAGGCAGGCCAGTAAAGAACTAGGACCCAAGGAACAATATGGTGATGAGGTCCCTGAGTGCTAGGGAAACCAGCAAACAGAAACCCCAAAGGGCACAATCACAACATAAAATTTAAAAAACACAGCCTCAACAATAGCCTCTTTTATCTGATGGATCAGAAAAACGAGTACTATAGCAAGACAGAAAACTTTTAGACAATAACCCCTCTACTCCAATATAACACTACAGAAAAAAAAAAACAAAACTGTGACTCCATGCCTACTTATGACAGCAAAGGCTGAGTAGGGAACCTAGACTTTCACTCTCACCAGACTGAAGCAAGGTGCCCTAATCTTGCCCCCTCTCCCATGACTGGGATTGTATCAGACAAGGCCGTGTAGGGAGCCAGGACTTTTACTCCTGCCTGGCAGTAATGAGGCCTTCCCCACTCTTACTGTCAGTGGAGGTCTGGTGGGGAACCTGAAACCTTATTAACTGTCTAGGAGTACTGAGGCACTCCTAACTTGGGGTATCAAAGGAGGTAGATTGGGCAACCTAGACTTTTACCCTACCCTGGCAGTAAGAAAATGGTATCTTTCTTCCTCAGCTAGTGTAGCATTAGAGGACTCCTGCTTAAAAAAAAAAAAAGAATATTTAAATAAATCCAGAGTCACATAGGAAAAATATATGAAATGTCCAGATTTCAATTAAAAAAATCACCTATCGGAGTTCCCTTCGTGGCTCAGTGGTTAACGAATCTGACTAAGAACCAGGAGGTTGCAGGTTCGATCCCTGGCCTTGCTCAGTGGGTTAAGGATCCGGCATTGCCGTGAGCTGTGGTGAAGTTTGCAGATGCGGCTCGGATCCTGTGTTGCTGTGGCTGTGGCGAAGGCCAGCAGCTACAGCTCCTGTTAGACCCCTAGCCTGGGAACCTCCACATGCCACGGGTGTGACTTTACATAAAAAGGCAAAAAGACAAAAAAAATCACCTATCATACCAAGAACCAGGAAAATTTCAACTTGAATGAGAAAAGAAAATCAATGGATACATAAACCAAGTTGACACAAGTATTAAATTCATTTAGCCATAATTTTAAAGCAGTCTTCATAAAAATCACTCAACAAGGAATTACAAATGTATTTACAACAAATTAAAAAATAGTCTTAGCAAAGAAGTATATATAAAGAAGGATCAAATGGAAATTTTTGAGTGGAAAAATATAATCATTGAAATGAGAAATTCATTGGATGAGGTTAAAAAATGAAGGCGACACAATAGATAATTAAACTTGAAGACAGAACAATAGAAATTATCCAGTCTGAACGATGGAGATAAAATATATTGAAAAAAATACGAAGAGAGGCACAGGGACCTGTGGGACTAGAGCAAAAGATCTAACATTCATGTCCCTGGAATCCATGTCATGGAAGAAGAGGAGAATGCAGATAGGGTTGAAAGCCTACTAAAAAAATTAATGGCCCCCAATCCCCCAAATTTGGCAAAAAGACATAAACTTACAGATTCAACAAGCTGAGTAAATCCCAAACAGGATAAACCCAAAGAAAGCCACACCAAGACACATCAAATCAAACTTCTGAGAACTAAAGACAAAGAAAAAAAATCTTAAAAGCAACAAGAAGGAAATGATATGTTAATTAGGGGAGAAAAACAACTCAAGTGGCAGTGAGTTTCTCATCAGAAGCCATGGAATCCAAGAGGAAGTAGCACAGTATTTTCAAGAGCTGAAAGAAAAGAACTGGCAACCCAGAGTTCTATATCTAGCAAAATGATCCAGCAGGAGTTAAGGGGTAAAGAAAGGAAATCTCGGTTGAAGAAACACTGAGAATTTACTGCTCATAGGCCCACACTAAAAGAATGGCTTAAGGAAGCTCTTAAAATGTAAAAGAAATAATAAAAAAAAACAAGTATTGGCATGAGTGAAAGTATAGGTAAATACATGGTCTTTCGTTTTCCTCTTGGATTTTCTATATTATGTTTGACAGGAAGTTCCCTGGTGGTCAAAAAGGGAAAAAAAAGCTATATGATAAACAGGGGCATACTGGGGGACATAAAAGGAGGTAGGGTGTCTACACTTTACTCAAAATGGTAGAATGTCCATCCCAGTTGACGATGATAGGTTATGCATGTATGTAATACATTGAACTGAATAAAAATGAAAATACAACACGTCAAAATCTGTATAGTGCCGCTAAAACGGTGCTATGAGAGAACTTTTTAGCACTAAATGCTTACATTAGAAAAGAGAAAAAAGTCAAATCAACTATCTAAATTCCCACCATAAGAAATTAGAAAAAGAGTGAACTAAACCCAAAAGCAAGCAGATAGAAGGAAATAATAAGCAGAAAACAATAAAATTGAAAAAAAAAACAGAGAAAAATAATGGAACAAAAAGGTGGTTCTTTGTAAAGATTAATAACATTGACTAACTTCTAGCAAGACTGATGATTAAAAGGAAAAAGCACAAGTCATCTTATATCAGGAATGAAATATGGGGTATCACCATAAACCCTGAACTAATCAAAAAGATGAAAAGGGAATACTGTGAACAACTGTAAACTCATAAGTTTGACAACTTAGATGAAATGGACCAATTTGTAGCAAATCACAAACAACAACAACACACACAATATGAAATAGATAATTTGATTAGCCCCAAAACTACCAAAAAATGACTTTGTGATTAAAAACTTCCTCCCAAATAAATCTCCAGGCCAAGATGGTTTTACTGGAGGGCTCTACCAAACGTTTAAGAAATCAACATCAAATTCTATACAATTTTTTCCTGAAAATAGAAGATTCATATCATACTCAACTCATTTTACAAGTCTACTGTTACTTTGATACCAAAACCAGGCAATGAAAGTACAAAGAGAAAAGGACAAAACAATATCCTTCATACTATAGAAACAAAATCTTTAACAAAATGTTAGCAAATAGAATTCGGCAGTTTTTTTTTTTTTTTTTTTTTTTGTCTTTTTAGGGCTGCACCCAAGGTATATGGAAGTTCCCAGGCTAGAGGCTGAATAGGAGCTACAGCTGCCAGCCTACACCACAGCCACAGAAACATAGGATCCCCGACCCACTAAGCAAGGCCAGTATTCAAAGCTGCATCCTCATAGGTACTAGTAGGATTTGTCTTCACTGCGCCACAATGGGAACTTCAAACGTAGCAATGTTTTAAAAAGTTATATAACTTGACCAAGAGGGTTTACTCCAGGGAGGTGAGGCTAGTTCAAAATTTGAACATCGATCAATAAAATTCACCATATTAACAGGCAAAAGGAGAAAACTTGCATCGTCACATCAATTGATACAGAAAACACATCTAGCAAAACTGAACGCCCATTCCTGATAACAGCTCTCAGACAACTATAAATAGAGAATAATGTCCTCAATTTGATGAAGAATATCTACAGCATACTTGATGGTGAAAGACTGAATGCTTTCCTCCTCTGATCAGAAATAAGGCAAGGATTCCCACTGTCACCGCTCTTAACATAGCACTGGAAGTTCTAGTCTGCACAATAAAACAAGGAAAGGAAATAAAAATCATGTCAGTCTGGAGTTCCTATTGTGGCTCAGTGGGTTAAGAACCCAACTAGTATCCATGAGGATGCAGGTTCGATCCTGGCCTTGCTCAGTGGGTTAAGGATCTGGCATTGCTGCAAGCTGTGGTGTAGGTTGCAGATGTGGCTTGGATCTAGCATTGCTGTGCCTGTGGCATAGGCTGGCAGGTTGCAGCTCCAGTTTGACCCAGGAACTTCCATATGCTGCAGGTGCGGCCCTGAAAATAAAATAAAATAAAATCATGTCAATTAGAAAGGAAGTCCCTATTTGCAAGTGATACTACGATTAACATAGAAAATGCTAAGGAAGCTTAAAAAATACAAAACAAACTTCTACAATCAATAAGTGACTTTATCAAGGTCTCAGTATAAAGTCAACATACAAAAAAAATGCAATTTTATTTTTCTGAACGATTCATGAACACGTGGACACAGAAACTAAAATCATAGTACCACTTAAAATCACTCAAAAAATGAAACACCTAAGTATAACTCTAACAAAACATGTATAGTACTTATGCATTGAAAACTACAAAATGTTCATGCAAGAAACCAGAGGAGAGCTAGATAAATGGACAGTCGCAGTGTGTCCACAGATTGGAAGACTGAACATGGGAAAGATGTCAGTTCTTTCCAAAATGAAATATAGGTATAATGTAATTCCTATAAAAATACCAGCAAGATTTTTGGTGGCTATATAAAAGATTATTTTAAATCATATGGAAAGGCTAAGGAACTGGTAGCTAAAGCAATTTTAAAAAAGAATATAGTGGGGAGTTCCCTTCGTGGCTCAGTGGTTAACGAATCCGACTAGGAACCATGAGGTTGCGGGTTCGATCCCTGGCCTCGCTCAGTGGGTTAAGGATCCGGCGTTGCCGTGTGGTGTAGGCTGCAGACGCGGCTCGGATCCCGCATTGCTGTGGCTGTGGCGAAGGCCGGCGGCTACAGCTCCTGTTAGACCCCTAGCCTGGGAACCTCCACATGCCATGGGTGTGGCTCTAGATAAAGGCAAAAAGACAAAAAAAAAAAAAAAAGAATACAGTGAGAGGAATCACTCTACCTTATTTTAAAACTTATTATATATGAACAGTAATCAAGTCTGTGGTGTTGGTGGAAGCGTAGACACAGATCAATGAAACAGAATAGAGACCTTAGAATTAGACACACAAATGCACCCAAGTGATTTTTGACAAAGATGTAAAAGGAGTTCAGTGGAGGAAAGATCGCCTTTTTGACAAATGGTGCTGGAGCAATCGAACATTCATAGGTGAAAAGATGAATCGACCTAAACCTCACACGTTATACAAAAATTAAATCAAATCGGACTATAGATTTAAATGTAATATGTGAAACTAGAAAACTTTTAAAATAAAACAGAGGAGATAATCTGCAATATTTAAGGCTTGGTAGAGGGTTCCTAGACAAAACAGCAAAAGCACAACAATTGATTACAGAAAAAAAGGATAATTTGGAATTCATCAAAATTAAAATTTTTCGCTCTATGAGACTCCCTGACAAGTTATATTGTGGGAGAAAATATTTGCAAACCACATATCTAAGAAAGAACTTGTATCTAGAATGTACCAAGTCTCAAAATTAAACAGCAAAAATTCAAACCACCCACTTCAAAGATGGGCTAAAGATATGAGACATTTCCCTAAAAGATATGTGGATGGCAAACAAGCACCTGAGAGAGGTTCAACATTAATAAGCATTGTGAAATACAAACTGAGGACGCAATGAAAGATATCATTCCATAGCTATTAGAACGGCTAAAATAAAAATGATACCAAATAATAATAACACCAAAGGCTGACGAGGATTAAGATAAACTAAATCCCATACATTGCTGGTAAGAATGTGCAATTGTACATCCACTCTAGAAAACAGTATGGTGGCTTCTTCTTCTTTTTTTAAGCATTTAATTAATTAATTAATTAATTTAGTCTTTTCTAGGGCCACACCCGCGGCACATGGAGGTTCCCAGGCTAGGGGTCTAATCAGAGTTGTAGCTGCTGACCTACGCCACAGCCACAGCAACGCTGGATCTGAGTCGGGTTTGCAACCTACACCACAGCTCACGGGAACGCTGGATCCTTAACCCACTGAGCGAGGCCAGGGATCGAACCCACCACCTCATGGGTCCTAGTCAGATTCATTAGCCACTGAGCCATGACGGGAACTCCTATAGTGGCTTCTTAAAAAGATAAACATATACTTACCATCCAATTCACCAATTGCATTCCTGGGTATTTATCCCAGAGAAATGAAAACTTGTTCACACAAAAACTGCATAATTATTCACAGCAGCGTTATTTGTAATAGCCAAAAACTGGAAACAATCATAATGACCCTAAATAGGTAGGTGGTTTAACAAGCTGGTGCCTTTATACCATGAAATACTACTCAGTAATCAAAAGAAGCAAATTCTTGATACATGGATGGATGAATTTCTAGGGAATTACGCTGAGTGGTAAATCCAACACTATGTGATTCCATTTATATAACATTCTCAAAATGACAAAATTACAGAGTTGAAAAGTAAATTAGTGATTACCATGGGCTAGGGATGGAGGGCTAAAGGAGGACGAGTGTGACTGTGATGAGGCAGCATGAAGATCTTTGTGGTGATGCAACAGTTCTGTGTCTTGATTATGGTGGTAGTTACACAAATCTACGTGTGATAAAATAGCATGTAACCATGTGCATCCACTGTACCAGTGTCTGCTTCTTGGATTTCATATTGCTCTATATTCATGTAAGATGAAGCCACTGGATGGAGGATTATATGAAACTTCCCTATACTCTTTTTTTTCCTTCCCCTTTTTATTGAGATGTGAGTAATATGCCATAATATTCAACCTTTAAAGTGTGCAATTCAGTATTTTTAGAATAGTCACAGTGTTGTACAAATATCATCACTATCTAATTCCAGAACATTTTCATCACCCACCAAAGAAACTCCGTACCGATTAGCAGTCACTCCCCATTTCCTCCAAAACCCCAAATGCCTGGCAATCGCTAATCTACTTTCTGTCTCTATGGATTTGCCTGTTCTATGTACTTCATGTAAATGGAATCAGACAATTTGTGGTCCTCTTGACTGGCTTCTTTCACTGACAATATTTTCAAGATTCATCCGTGTTGCAGCATGTATCAGTACTCTGTTCCCTTTTATGGTTGAATAACATTCCCATGTGTATGTATGTATATGTGTTCATCAGTTGATGGACATACAGGCTATTTCCATATTTTGGCTCTTATAAATAATGCTGCTATGGACATTCATGTACAAGCTTTCATGTGAACATGTTTCCAATTTCCTTGGATATCTACATTAGGAGTAGAATTGCTGGGTTGTTCAGTGACTTAACATTTTGAGGCATACCCATAGCTAGACTGTTTTCCAAAGAGATTGTAATATTTTATATCCCCATTAGCAAAGAATGAGGGCTTAAATTTTTCCATACCCTCATCAACTTTTGTTACTATCTGAATTTTTTATTCTAGCCATCCTAGTGGGTGTGAATTAATATCTCATGTTTCTATTTGCATTTTCCTTATGACTAATGATGTGGAGCATCTTTCTGCTGCTTGTTGGTCATCTGTATATCTTCTTTGGAGAAATAGATATTCAAATTCTTTGCCCATTTTAAATTGTGGCTTTTTATTGTTAAATTTTGTGTTCTTTATATACTCTGGATTCTAGTCTCTTATAAGACATGGTTTACAAATATTTTCTCCTATTCTGTGGGTTGTCTTTTCCCTTTCTTTCGCTTTCTTTCTTTCTTTCTTTCTTTCTTTCTTTCTTTCTTTCCTTCCTTCCTTCCTTCCTTCCTTCCTTCCTTCCTTCCTTCCTTCCTTCCTTTCTTTCTTTCTTTCTTTCTTTCCCTCTCTCTTTCTTTCTTTCTTTCTTTTTTTTAACTTTTTACAGTCATGCCTGTGGCATATGGAAGTTTCTGGGCTAGGGGTTGATTGAGTTGCAGCTGCAGTCAATGCCACAGCTATGGCAACACCAGATCCAAGCTGCATGTATGACCTACACTGCAACTTGCAACTACGCCAGATTCACTGAGCGAGCCCAGGGATCGAAAACCACATCCCCACAGAAGCAACGTCAGGTCCTTAAACCACTGTGATGGGAACTCTGTTTTTTCACTTTCTTGATAGTGTCCTTTGAAGCACAGAAATCTTTATTCGGATAAAGTCTAATTTATGTTTTGTTGTTGTTGCTTATCCTTTTGGTGTCACATCTAAGCAACCACCATGTAACTGAAGTTCAAAAGTTTTACACCTATGTTTTCTTCTAAAAGTTTTATTGTTTTAGCTCTTAAATGTAGGTCTTTGATTCATTTTGAAGTATTTTTTGTACATAGTATGAGGCAGAGATCCAAATTCATTCTTTTGCATGTGTATTTCCCTTTGTGCAAGAACTATTGAGAATACTATTCTCTTCCTCTCAAAAGGTCTTGATACCCCTATTGAAAACTAATTAAACATACATTTATAGGTTTATTTATAGACCCTCTATTCTTTTCTATTCATCTATATGTCTATCTTTATGCCACTACCACAAAGACTGGATTTAATGTAGCTTTGTAGCAAGTTTTGAAATTGGGAAATTTCCAAAAACCAACTTTTTATTTTTCTCCTTTTAATTTATTTTTTTATTAAAGTATAGTTGATTTACAATGTTGTGCCAAGTTTTGCTATACAGCAAAGTGGCCAAGTCATACATATATATATATACATTCCTTTTCTTATATTATCTACCATCATGGTCTATCCCCAGAGACTGTATATAGTTCTCTGTGTTAAATAGTAGGATCTCATTGCTTATCCGTTTTAAATGTAATAATTTGCATCACCTAACCCCAAACTCCCAATCAACCCCACTTTTCCCACCCCTGGCAACCACAAGTGTGTACCCTATGTCCTCGGGTGTGTTTCTGTTTTGTAGATAGGTTCATTTGTGTCATATTTTAGATTCCACATGTCTTTCTGACTTACCTCACCTAGGACAAGAATCTCTAGTTACATCCATGTTGCAGTAAATGGCACTAATTAATTTTTTTTTTTTTTTTTGCTTTTTAGGGCCGCACCTGCAGCATATGGAGGTGCCCAGGCAAGGGGTCTAATCGGAGCTACAGCTGCTGGCCTACACCACCGCCACAGCAGCACCAGATGCAAGCCACATCTGCAACCTACACCACAGCTCACAGCAATGCCAGAACTTTTTTTTTTTTTGTCGTTTTGCCTTATTTGGGCCATACCAGCAGCATATGGAGGTTCCCAGGCTAGAGGTCTAACAGGAGCTGCAGCTGCTGGCCTTCGCCACAGCCACAGCAATGCGGGATCCGAGCTGCGTCTGCAAACTACACCACAGTTCATGGCAACGCTGGATCCTTAACCCACTGAGCAAGGCCAGGGATCGAACCCTTAACCTCATGGTTTCTAGTCGGATTCGTTAACCACTGAGCCACGATGGGAACTCAGGCAACGCCAGATCTTTAACCCACTGAGCGAGGCCAGGGACCAAACCCACAACTTCGTGGTTACTAATTGGATTCGCTTCCGCTGCACCACAGCGGGAACTCCTGTACCACATATTCTTAATGTATTCATCTGTTATTGGACATGTAGGTTGTTTCCATATCTTGGTTATTGTGAATAGTGCTGCAATGGGCATGGGGGTGCATGTATACTTTTGAATGAAAGATTTGTACAGATATATGCCTAGGAGTGGTATTGCTGGATCACATGGTAGTTCTATATTTAGTTTTCTGAGGAGCCTCCGTAATGTTTTCTATAGCAGTTGTACCAATTTACAGTCCCACCAACAGTGTAGGAGGGTTCCCTTTTCTCCACACCCTCTCCAACATTTGTTATCTGTAGACGTATCAATGATGGCCATTCTGAGTGGTGTGAAGTGGTTTATCGTTGTAGTTTTGATTTGCATTTCTCTAATAATTACTGATGTTGAGCATTTTTTTCATGTGCCTACTGGCCATCCATATGTCTTCTTTGAAAAAATGCTATTTAGGTTTTCTGCCCATTTTTTAATTGGGTTGTTTGTTGTCGTTGTTGAGTTGTATGAGTTATTTGTATATTTTGAAGATTGAGCCCTTGTCGGTTTTCCAAGATTGTTTTATTAGTCAGGGTTCTTCAGAGAAACAGAATTAACGGGATATATATCTATATTTCTATAAAACACAATATTGGCTCATGTGATTATGGAGGTTAAGAAGTGCCATAACCTGCCATCTGCAAGCTGGAGACCCAGGAAACTGGTGGTATAGATCAAAGGTCTGAGAGCTGGAGAGCAAACTGCATCCATTCCAATCCAATCTGAAAGCCTGAAAACCACGAATGCTGAGAGCAGGAGGAAATCAGTGTTCCAGCTCAACAGTCAGGCGGAAAGTGAACTCAACCTTCCTTTGCTTTTTTTGTTCTATTCAGCAACTCAACAGATTGGTCAATACCCACCCACATTGGCAGGAACTGTCTGCTTTACTCAGTCTATCGTTTCAAATGCTAATCTCTTCCAGAAACACCTTCACAGACACACCTAGAAATAATTTTAACCAGCTACCTGAGCATCCCATAGCCCACTTAAGGGGACACATAACATTAACAACAAAGACTGTTTTTGCTATACTTGGCCCTTGTACTTCCATTTGAATTTTATGATCAGCCTGTCAATTTCTGCAAAAAAAAAAATGCAGTTGGAATTTTCTCAGAGACTGTGTTGAATCTGTAGGTCAGTTTGGTAAACATTGGCATCTTAACAATATTGTCTTCCCATCCATGAACATGGGATGTCTTTCCATTTATTTAGGGCCTAATTTCATTCAGTATTTTGCAGTGCTCAGTCTTACACATCTTTTAAAAAATTGATTCCTAAGTATTTTATTCTTTTTGATGGTATCGTAAACAGTACCATTTTTTTAATTCCATTTCTTATTGTTATTCCAAGTGTATGGAGATAAAATTTTTATATTGGCCTTGTATACTGCAGCCCTGCTGAATTTGATTATTAGCTCTAATTGTGTGTGTGTGTTCCTTAGGACTTTCTTGAGTCAGTTTCAGTGGTTTGTGCCTTTATAGGAATTTGTTCAATTTGTCATCTAGTTTTTCTTGTTTGTTTTTTCTAGAGCCGCACCCACGGCATATGGATGTTCCCAGGCTAGGGGTCAAATTGGAGCTGCAGCTGCCAGCCAACGGCCAGAGCCACAGCAACGCAGGATCCGAGCCGTGTCTGCAACCTACACCACAGCTCATGTCGAACCCTTAATCCACTGAGGGAGGCCAGGGATCAAACCCGCAACCTCATGTTTCCTAGTCAGATTCATTAACCAGTGCTCCATGATGAGAGCTCCTAGGTTTTTTAATAATACAATTATCCATGGTGTTACCATATAAACACTTTTATTTCTGTAAGATTGGTAGTAATGTACCCTCTTTCATTCTCAGTTTTAGTAATTTTATGTTTCCTTTTTTTTTCTTGGTCAGTCTAGCTTGCTAAATATTGGACAATTTTGTTGATCTTTTCAAAAAACCAATTTTTGGTTTCCTTGATTTTCTCTCTCTCATGTATTATTTCCTTCTTTCCACTTATTTTGGGTTTAGTTTTCTCTCTTTTTTCTTGTTTCTTGAGTTGGAAAGTAGGTTATTGATTTGAAATCACTGTTTTTATATGAAATATTTTTATTCATAAATTTTTGTTAAAGCACTACATTAGCCACATCTCATAAGTTTTGGTATGTTGTGCTATGTTTTTTAAATCCCAAACTACTTTCCAACTTACCTTGTAATTTCTCCTTTGACTTATTGGTTATTTAGGCATGTGCTGTTTAATTTTCATATATTTGAGATATCATCAAACTCTCACTGTTATTGATTTCTAATTTCATTCAATTGTAGTTGGAGAATATATTTTTTTGTGATTTAAATCCTTTTAAATTTATTGAGAGTAGTTCTATGACCTAACATAGAGTCTGTGTGGAGAATATTTCACGGACACTTGAGTAGAATGGGCATTCTGCTGGTGTTGGGCAGAATGTTCAATAGATATCTTTAGGTCCATTTGCTTTATAGTGTTATTGAAGTCTTCTGTTTCCATGTTGATCTTCTGTCTTGTTATATCCATTATGGAAAGCAGGGTATTAAGGTCTCCAACTATTATTTTCCCCTTCAATTCTGTCAATTTTTGATTCATATGTTCTGAGTCTCTGTTCTTAGGTACATGTATTTTTACAATTGTTATATTTTCTTGATGGGGTTGACTCTTTATCATTGTAAAAATACTCTTCTTCATCTCTAGCAACAAGGTTACTCTTAAAGTCTGTCTTATCTTATGTCAGTATAGCCATTCCAGATTTCTTTTCATTACTATTTGCCTGATATATCTTTCTCCATTCTTTTACTTTCAATCTATTTGTGTCTGGATCTAAAGTTTTTCTCTTGCATATAACATATAGAGCTAGATCATGTTTTTTAAAATCCATTTGGCCAATCTCTCTCTTTTAATCGGAATGTAATCCATTTGCTTTAATGTAATTACTGATATGGTAGAATGTGTGTCTGCCATTGTGCCATTTTTCCTATATATGTTGTGTCTTTTTGTTCATTTATTCTGCCAGTACCACCTTCTTTTGTATTAAAGGGGTATTTTCTGGTGTAACATTTTAATCCTCTTTCTGTTTATTTTACTATGTATTTTATAGTTATTTTCTCATTGATTGTCCTGGGGATTATAATTAACATCTCAGTTTATAATAATCAAGTTCAGATTAATACAACTTAATTTCAATAGTGTACAAAACCTTTACTCATATATAGCTCCCTTCCCTTCTCCCTCCTTTATGCTTTTATTGTCATACAAGTTACACTATTATTCATTTTATACCCATCAACACAGATTTATAATTACTTTTTATGCAGTTGTTTTTTAAATCAAGTGGGAAAGAAGAAACATTGCAAACAAAATACTGGTGCTCTTTATTTCTTTACGTGGATTCAAGTTAGTGTCTAGTGCCTTTTCACTGACACCTATATTACTCTCCTTAGTATTTCTCATAGGGAAGGTTTGTTAAAGATAGATTCCCTGTTTTGTGTATCTGGGAATGTATTAATTTTTACTTCATTTTTTGAGGGATTGTGTTGCTGGATATAGAATTCTTGGTTGACATCATTTTTCTTTCAGCCCTTTGTATATGTCATCCCACTTTCTTTTGGCCTCCATTGTTTCTATTTAGATATTAGCTCTTAATTTGTTTGTTTGTTTATTTTTTTGTTTTTATGGCTGCACCCATGGCATACGGAAGTTCCCAGGCTAGGGGTCAAATCGGAGCTGCAGCTTCCAGCCTATGCCATAGCCACAGAAAGGCTGGATCCCTAACCCACTGATCAAGGCCAGGGATCAAATCTGCATCTTCATGGACACTGTTGGGTTCTTAACCCACTAAGCCACAACAGGAACTCCCTCAATCTTAGTTTTATTGAGAATTCCTTTTATGTGATGAGTCACTTCTCTCTTGTGGCCTTTGAGTCAAATTCTTTGGCTTTTGACTGTTTGATTACAATATGTCTAGGTATGGATCTCTTTGAATTTATCCTACTTGGATTTCAGTAAGCTTGTTGGGTATATAGATTATAGCTTCTCCTCAAATTTAGAAAGATTTCAGCCATTATTTCTTCAAACATTCTTTCTAGCCCTTTCTCTGTCACCTATCTTTCTGGGATTCCTATCAAGAGTGTGTTGATATGCTTGCTGGTTTATCAGAGATCTCTGAGACTCTGTTCACCTTTCATCATTGTTTTTTCTTTCAATTCTTCTTACTTAATAATTTTAATTGGCCTATCATCTTCAAATTTGCTGATTCCAGAGTTCCTATGTGGTTCAGCAGGTTGGGGATCCGGCATTGTCATTGCTGTGGTGCGAGTTCAGGAATTTCTGCTTGCTGTGGGTACAGCCAAAAAAAAAAGTGTTCTGATTTCTACTACCTGCTTAAATCTGATATTGACTCACTAGTACATTTTTCATTTCAGTTATTGTAACCTATATTTGGTTCTTATATATAATGTATCTATTTTTAAATTCTCTATCGGCAAAGCATTGTTATTATATTTTCCTCTAATCGTTTAGTCTTGGTTTTCCTTAGTCCTTTGAACGTATTATAAAAGTATTTGTCTAGTAAGTGCAATATCTGGGCTTTCTCGGGGACAGTTCCTATGTATTGGGTTTTTTCCTGTTTATAGTTCATACTTTCTTGATTATTTGCATGTTCATTTTTGTTGCTGTTGAAAACTGAACATTTTAAATAGTATAATATGGCAGCTATAAAAAATCAGACTCTCCCCTTTCATCAGAGTTTGTTGTTTTTGCTGTTTGTTGTGGTTGTTGCTGATCTCTTGTTTAGCATGTTTTCTGGAATTAATTCCATAAAGTATGTATTCTTTGTCATGTGTGGCCAGTGTTGTTTCTGCTTGGTTAGCTTAGTGGTCAGCTAGTGATTAAACAGAAAGTTTCTTAAATGCCTGGAACTAATAAATTTCCCAGGCTTTGCCACAGGGCTCTGTGTGCATGCTGGGGGCACATCTTCAATAATCAGCCAGGCAGTTTACAACTCAACCTTAGCCTTCACTTCTTGTTTGTGCTGAGACTCAAAGTCAGCCAGAAGTGAATGCTTAGGACCTTCTCAGTTATTTCACAAATAGGTGCAAAGTCTTGTGTGTCCTTCTAGATTCCCACAATTATGTGAGGGCTTTCCCAAGACCCCGTGATGTATTTAGCTATTCCTTTTTAAGTTTTTTTGTTGGCGTATTATTTGTTCCAACTCTTATCTACTACCTCAGGCAGCCATGCTATTAACCAATTAAACAATTTCCACTGATTATTTTTAACAAATGCCTCAGCAGAAAAAGCTGATTGAACTGGGTGAGCTCTAAGTCTGATTAAATAAAGACAAGCCTTGCAAGTGGTGTCTTCATGTGAACCACCAGATAGGTCAAACAATGACATTTCTCTGAGAATGGGGCTTTGAAGGACCTCCAGTCCTATTCTTCTTTCTCCAATGGTTGCCAGCTTGCTGATTTTCACTGTGATTCTGGGCCGTTCATTTTCAAGGCTACTGTAGAGCTAAGGATCATGGATGGGAATAAATCAAGTTAAAATACCAAAAACCTCACTGTTCTTATTAAGATTCACTCACTTCTTGATTTAACAGTCTTTTGATTGCTGAAAGCCTTTGGTTAATTTCCAGAGTTCTGAAAACGTTAATCTTGTTTTTTTTAACCAGTGTTTTGGTTGCTTTTATGGAGGAATGGTTTTTTGGAGATCCTTACTCTGCCATTGTTGCTGATGTCTCTGTATTGCCTTTGCAACTTCCTATGAATTTATGATCATTTCAAAATAAAAAACTAAACAATTGTTAGGGGAAAGCTAAAAGTAGAGTCTAGGTAAAATAGCAAATGATCAGTCACCTGGCTTGGCTGCCTTGTAGGACTCTCTACAACCTATTCTTGAACAATCAGTCAGTATAACAACCCTCTATGTGAACATTTCTAGGCCCATTTAACAGGTGTGAAAACTGAAGATTAGAAAGGCTCATTGAGTTGCCCAAGCTTACAGAACTAGAAAAAACTGAGCTGGAAATTCCAATCTATATGGGCCCAGTTCTTAAGATTCTTCTGCTATTGCTTTGTTTCATTTGCTTACCCAACAAATCTTTATGAAACATTTACTATGTTCCAAGCACTATTATAGATGCTGGGGATATAGCAATAAACAAAACAAAGCTCTGTCCTTCGTGGAACTAATATCTTTGTGAACGGAGACAGACCAATAACCCAACAACTGAATAAACAAACAAAATGCCTGGTAGGGATGAGTGCCATAAGGAAAATGAGGCAGAGCAGTGGTCAGAAAGCAATGGTGATGGAAGGTGATAGTTTAGCTTGAGTGAGTAAGGAAAGCTCTGAGAAGGTGATATCTAAGCAGGAATCTGAATAAAGTGAGGGAGCTGGACATACAGGTAGCTTGAGGAAAATCAACTCATACAGTCAAAGCAGTAAGTGCAAAAGCCCTTGGGCAGGAGAGTTCCCAGAGTGTGTGAGGAACAGCAGGGGCAGTGTCTACAGCAGAGTGAATGGGGGGAAGTAAGAGATAAAGAAAGAGAGGTAAGACTGGTTGTAGAGACTAATGACATGGGCAGTGGGCAGCACCTAGACACTTCTGGGGAGCTTTTTAAACTCTCCACACCCAGACTGCATCCCAGATCAATAAATCTAGAACTTCTGAGGATGAGACTCCCTACATGGCTCCAATGTGCACCCAAGCATGGTTTGGAAATCCATGGTTTAGTGTCTTATAGGTCATTGCAAGACCCTTGGGATTTACTACACTTGCTGAGAAGCAAAGGGATGATTTTGAGCTGAGGCATGACAAGATGTGGTGTATATTTTAATAGGGGCCTCCTGGCTTTTGCATTGAGAATAGACTGAGGTGGGAAAGCTCGGAAGAGGGAGAGGAGTCACGGACCAGTGCAGTCATCCAGGTGAGAGATCATAGAGGCCTAGAGTGTGTCATGAAATTCAACATCTGAAGGTCAAAAGGAGAAGGGACTGGCCCTGGGATTTACAGTCAGGCATCAGCAGCGTGAGAACCATAGCTAGGCCTCTTGCTTTCCTAGGCATTCTGCATGGCTCCAAGTCTGTCCACCTGTGACTCCTCATAAGGTGAGGCCAGATATAGGGACGTTCTCCAGTTCCCTTGATGCAGGGAATGGGAGCGGGGCTGGCCCACAGTCCGACCAAAGAAGCAGCTTGGGTGCAGCCATGGAGAGCTGGCAGGCGGCCCGGAACCCATGGAGAATTCTCAGGAATTCCCATGAAAGTGAGTCTCACGAAGGTTATTGGAAGAAAATTGCCAGAAGGCGTTGACTCAAGGTGGCCACCCATCCTCAAACAATGGCAAATTTCATTTTAAGAAACACAGAGCAGCTGGTCATGTTCTGATCAGATCAAGTCATTGCTGTAAATGCTAGAGGCTGGACCAGGGAAGCACTAGGGAAGGACACAGTCACCTGGGCCTGAGGATATGGAAAGAGGTCAAGACACTAATGAAATACCTCCCAGGCCAGAAGTAGACAAGCCTCAGCCCATAACTGCCAGGGCTCCTCTCTAGCTCCTCAGCACAAAAGGGTAAGAGATGAGAGCTCCTACTGTGTGCCAGAGAGTTCACACTCTTTTGAGCCCACCCTTTAAAAAAAAAAAAAGGTTATGTAAGGACTATTTCAATGTTGAGGAAACTGAGACTTAGAAAGGCTAGGTCCGAGGTCACACAGCTGGAACCTGGCAGTGCTGAGATTTAAAGTCAGTCTGATGCTCAGACCTGTGCTCTGTTGCCTGCACCATATCACCTGCCTTTAACTTGCTTTGAGGCTACTCAAGGGCATATGCACACACTGACTACTAAAAAAAAAAAAAAAAAATAGACTGACTAGGGGGAGTTCCCTGGTGGCTCAGTGGGTTAAGGAGCCAGCGTTATCACTGCTGTGGCTCAGGTCCACTGCTGTGGTTCACGTTTGATCCCTGGCCTGGGAACTTCCACATGCTGTGGGTGTAGCAAAAACGAAAGACTGACTAGGCAGTCATGGCTGAGGATGAAGAGAATGCCAGTGGGATTCAAGGGCAGAGGACAGAGGGCAGAGAAAGCCTTCCTGGAGGAAGCAACGCGGACAGCTGAAAGCCTTGAAGGCTGGGAGAGTTTGGCTAAGCAGAGAGAGTGACGGAAAGGCCACCGCAAGTCAAGGGAACCCAGTGAGCAGAGGAACCCTGAAGTGGGCGGAGATCAGGCAGGTCCACATATTTATCTTTGTATCTGCTTAACAATGCTGATATGGCCCTTGTCTGTGCCAGGCACTGTTCCAAGGGCTTTACATAGAGCAACTAATTTAATCCTCACAACAATCCTACAGAGCAGGAAACCAATCTTTGATGAGTTCTGTTTTGGCTGCCACATAAGATTTATTAGCAGGAGAAAGGAGTTAAAACTGGAAAAGTGGATTGGAGCTTTATGTGGAAGGCCCTGGATGGCAGGCTGGAGAGTTCGTATTTCATTCAGTGGACCACAGGGAGTCACTGAGGCTTCCTAAGGAAGTGTGCAATAGGATACAAGGTGTACATTTTGAAGATCAATCTTGAAATTGATCGGAAGCCACCGAGGGAGCTGAGGCAGCCACTCCAGGTGGGAGGAGTAGGAGAAGATTTAATCCCAAGGGTGGCATGGAGGTGAGGGGAAGATGCTAATGGACTGGTGGCATATCAAAGAAGCAGAATCGACAGCCTGGCATGGATGAAGGAGAGGCAGAAGCCCCAGGAGAAGGGATTTTGCTCCAAATGAACAGACCTAGGAGTCAGTAAGCTGGGTGCCAAGCCTAGAACTCTCAGGAACCTACAGTATGGTCCTGGACATGTCCCTGACCTCTCTGGGTCTCAGTCGCCTTATCCACAGTGGTGGTGGGTACTGAATATGTTCATCACTAATGGCTTAGCCAGGGCTGGATGTCCTTTGCCTGTGGTTCTAGATCTTGGGAAAGAGAGTCAAGCTGTTTGCAAGATGGAGCCTCCCCAAATAAAGAGAAGCTGTCCCTTATTTGGTGGTTGAGTGCTTGGGCTCCAAAGTGGGGCCTCCTTGGGTTCAGTGCTCACTCAGTAATAACTGCCCAGTAACCCAGGTTCTGCTTCTGTGAAGGAGGGGCAATAAAAACAATCCCTGCCTCAGGTGGGATCGTGCAGGGGACAAACAGCAGCCACTCGGTACGCAATGACTTCCATCCTCATTAGCTCTCCCTCCTTGGTTGGTGGAGGCAGAGGGTATGAGAACCAGGCTTGGAGGCACTCGGGACGGAAAACCCCAGGAGCTGGTGGATGACTTCCCTTTCCCATTTTAGAGATGAGGCCCGGCTGGGATGTCAGGGAGCACGATAGGAGAACCAGCTTTCACAGTAAGTCATGTGTGACTTGGGCGATTCCATCAACGCCCTGGAGCTGTGAGGTCCCCCGGAGAACCACCAGAAAACCCCTCATGGTACATCTGGGGAAGCTGAGGTCCCACAGGATATCCGCTTGGCCATCCCCAGAGCCACCGGGACACTAGAGCCTGGGCAAGAGCAGGTGCCACCAGGAACCCAGGCCTGGCTTTCATTTGCCACTGGGCTGGGTGCCATTCGTCTTGCCCAGGGCCATGGTTTGGGCCCAAATTGGGGTGTTTGGTTCCTTTCTTTATGTCTCCTCTTATAACTCCAGCTTAACTCTCCCCAGATGGCCATTCCAGCCGGCTCCCTGCCCACTCCGCCATTCAGACGGGAAAACAATCATTTTGCAGCCCCATTAATTAAAGACTAATTGCTGATTGGAAACACATTGACTGGGCCCTGAGCACTTGTGGGCCCTCTGGCCTTGGTGAAGGCCTGGCCCTAATGAGCCTCTGGTCCCCTAGCAGCTCGCTTGCTCACTGCGCAGCAGCAGAATTGAACCTGGACTTAGGCTAACGAGGTGTCAGCTGACTATTAGAACCACATTGATGAGGGAGGCTGGCTGGTGACTGGACCAGATAGGAGCTGCCACATGCAGCAGCCATTAGCTCTGAAGTTGCTCCCGGGGCGGGGGGGGCACGTCTTCCCCCCAAACCTTCGCAGCCACTTAGTTAGGGGCTCATCTTCCACTGAGGCCTCCCTCCAAGAAGGCCACGCTCCCCTGACCCGTGGTAGTCTAGGCCCCCCATCCAGCCACCGAACTCCCACTCCGTGCCAGGCCCTGGGGCTACAGGAATGAGTAATAATAGCTGAGTTTATTGAGCACTTACTGTAAGCTGCACACTGTCCTAAGTGCTTTCCGTGGACTCCTGTCTTTCTCACAAAAGCCTTCTGGCCGGTTGATGCTATTATAATCTGATTTTACAGAGGGAAACCGATGCATAGAGTGGCAAAGGGAAGTCAAGAGCCCACAGCTACTACATGGAGAGTACCAGCGTTCAAAGCCAGGCAGTCTGAGTCCAGAGTTCATGGTCTGTTTTTTATTTATTTATTTATTTATTTATTTATTTAGGGCCACCTTCACCGTGTGCAGAGGTTCCCGTGCCAGGAATTAAACCTGTGCCACAGCTGTAACCAGAGCCACAGCAGTGACAACACCAGATCCTTAACCCATGGAACCACCAGGAAACTCCTGAATCCATGCTCTTAATCACTGCACTAATGGCCCTTGGGTCTGCCTGGGAGGAACACCCCCTCTTGCAGGAGACCACGGAGGAAGGTGCTGTTCTTGCAAAGTGCACACAAAAGGCCCACGGTGGAGGCGAGCCCAGGGAGCTCTGGGAATCCAGGGCGGCGCTGCCTAACTCAGCTGCGGAAGAAGGAGAGAGAAGTTTTGACAAGTTTCCAGGAGAAAGCAGCACCTGAACTGAATCCCAAGGATGTACGGAGTGAGCCCAGCACTGAAAGATGCGGAAGGAGTGAAAGGACAGTCCAGACGAGGCAGGCAGGAGCTGATGGGAAAGCAGACCCTTCGGGCAACGGGGAGTTGTTTGGAGGATTCGCAGCAAAAGAGTGGCTGTGAGCATGGGGCGGGGGTGATGCAGTCAGCTCTGACCTTTTGGAAGTTCACTCTGGCTGCAGCCAGAGAATGGATGGGAAGAGAGAAAGAATGTGAGCGGGGAGGCTCATGTGGAAGATTCCTGGTTCAGATGAGATGAATGAGGGTCTGCATTAACGACAAGGCAGCAGGGATGTAGAGCTACTTAGGAGGTGGCGTCGATAGGCTTGGTGAGTAAGCTGTGGGGGGAGAAGGAGGCAGAAGAGACTGGGATTCCCTTTAATGCCCCCTGGGTCACCTGCCCATGGCCCAGAAGGCATGACAGACCGGGCTATTCATCTGCTCAAAACCTTCACTGGCTGGAGTTCCCGTCGTGGCTCAGTGGTTAACAAATCCGACTAAGAACCATGAGGTTGTGGGTTCGATCCCTGGCCTTGCTCAGTGGGTTAAGGATCTGGTGTTGCGGTGACCTGTGGTGTAGGTTGCAGACGCGGCTCGGATCCCACGTTGCTGTGGCTGTGGCGAAGGCCGGTGGCTACAGCTCCTGTTAGACCCTTAGCCGGGGAACCTCCATATGCTGCGGGTGCGGCTCTAGATAAAAAAAAGGCATAAAAGACAAAAAAAAAAAAAAACCTTCACTGGCTGCCCAGCCCTCTTTCTCCTAATATGGACCTGGGGGCAGTTCTGGCCCTTCCATTAGTTGTGTGCTGTGGGGCCAAGGGCTCAACCTCCAAAGCTCAATTCACTCATTTATAATGATTGCCTCTGTAGTCTTGGGTTCACAGGATGGCTGTGAGAGCTAACTGGGTTACTGCATGCGTGTCCCTCACAGGGTTCCAGGTAGGGACCTGGATCTCCAGAGATGAGGGGTCTGCAAATGTTAATTCCCATCCCCCCTTCCCCTGCTACCTTCCATCATTCCAAGACTCAGTCGTATTCAACCGCACAAGCATCTCAGCACACAACCCAGTCATGGCCACCTTCTCGCCTTTGTTACTTTTTTTTTGTCTTTTTGCCTTATCTAGGGCCACACTCGCAGCCTATGGAGGTTCCCAGGCTAGGGGTCTAACAGGAACTGTAGCCGCCGGCCTATGCCACAGCCACAGCAACATGGGATCTGAGCCGCGTCTGCGACCTACACAACAGCTCACGGCAATGCCGGATCCTTAACCCACTGAGAGAGGCCAGGGATCGAACCTGCAACCTCATGGTTTCGAGTCGGATTCGTTAACAACTGAGCCACAACAGGAACCCCCACCTTTGTTACTTCTGATGTTAATTCTACTCTCCCTTCTCCTCCCTTCTCCATCCACCCAAAATTCTGCTCATCCTTCCAGGCTGTTCCTGGAAGCTCCCCCTGATTTCACTCTGGCCAGAAGAAATGCCCCTGTCCTCTACCATCCCCAAACCCTTTGTTTATGAGCAAAAAAACCTGTTTTTTTTTTTTTTTCTGTCTGTTTCCTGCCAGATGGGGTGGAGAGAGAGAGACCTGGATGGACAGGTCAGAGGATAGCTGAATAGGTAGCTGATATTGGTGAGCTCACGGGGGTAGGCAGCTACCTTGGCTCCCAGGACTTCCCTTGGGCTCATACTGTACCCCAGGAGGCACGAGCCCAGATGCCCATTCAGACCAAGTCACAGGAAGCCATAGCACAAGCGGGTTGAGGAATGGCAGCTGGGGCTCTGACAGGGAGTGCCCAGGGCTGGGGTGAAATAGCAGCCACGTGCCCTCTTCCATGTATTGACGTGAGCCCAGGGTTGCTAGGGCTCGTGAATTTTTAGAAAGGAGCAGGAAATTGGGATTTTTCTATGAAAGCATCCCGTTTTGCAATCTTTGTGACTAATCTTCGCTTCCTAGAAATATTCCACAAGCTAAAGAAAACCTGTCTCTAGGCTGAGTTTGGTCTATGGGCTGTGCCCCATTGGGCACTGGACTCTCAACCAGGCACTGCTGGACACTGATAGGCAAAGAGATGCAGAGGTCTTGGGGGCTTGGGTTGCTGTTGGGGAGACTGACACGTCCACAGACCTTCAGAGGCCATGGCTAGAGTGGTAGGGGGTGGGGAGAGGTTAAACATCTCCATTTCCCAGGATTGTCATGCCTACCAAATGAGCTAATGGCTGGTGAGTCCTTTGTGAATCATGAGCTATGCAGGTGTGTGGGGATGTTCCAAGGGCCTTGGATTACAGGGCCGGGGCCACTCCCGGAATGGGCTGAGCCGCTGATGCACATCCAGATGTGCATGCGCATCTGGGAGCTGACGAAGAGCAAAAGAGGGTGAGAGGCCCCGGCCCAATGCCGGGTGGCAAGATGCTGCCCACTGCCTGTTTCTGTCACCATCCTGGCAGCGTATAAGGATTTCCTGACCAGATGCTGGGACAGGCAGAGATCCAGAGAGAGGAAAGTGCCATCCTAGAGTGAGGGAGATCCTGGAAACCCAGAAATTTCATCTCAGTTCCTCAGCCACCACACCGCTAGCAACAACAACCTGCACTTACACAGTACTTACTGTGTACCAGGCACCGCTCTGAACACTTTCTCGAATACATCGGTTCATTTAACCTCCCCACAAGCCTGTGAGCTACGTACCACTGTTCTCATTCCTAGCTTATAGAGGAGGACCCTGAGACACAAAGTCAAGTAACTTACTCAAGTCAAAGAGCAAGTAAACAGCAGAGCCAGGACCTGAAGCTGGGCCGTCTGACTCCTGACCCTCTGCTACCCAGGTTAAATCCCCAGCGAAATCTCCTCTGCTCAGAGACCTACCTACAATAGTTTCTGTTTTCCTGACACATTTTGCCAGGCACAGTCCCCATTGTTTGGAGTTGTCGGAGTGCTTCAAAATGAATAACCCTTCACGTTCTGACGGTGGCAGCTTATGCCTGATCCCAGGCCCCCGGGAACACCACCGTGACGGGTTTCAGGGTCCTGGGCTAGTGTGTGCTTAGCTCCCTTACAGTGGTCTTGAGGGAGAGGCTGTGAGCCGGGCGGGGAGTGACAAGAAGGCTCAAGTCACCGCAGAGAAGCCAGGCGATCTCTGATGTGGGCTGCAGAACTGGGCCAACAGGTGTGCCCCAGGTGGGCAGGGCAAGCTGAGGCCAGCCAGATCAGCAGAAGGGCCCAGAGGTTATCCCGCGCTCCGGAACTTCACACGCCCATCCCCACACGCAGACACATGCACACGCCCAGCCCACTCCCATCATGCACCGGGAACACACACACTCACATCTACTCACCCCCTCCCGCTGCAGTCACACACACACACAAATATCAGTAACTACGAACACACCCAGACAAGCCACACACAGAAGCTCCTTCACACACTGTCCCCCCACACCTTGTTCATCCAGACACATGTGTGAGAACACAGGCACACATGTGTGAACAACCACAAACATGTGTGTACCTTTCGGGGAAGCTTTGGGAGGGATTGTTCCAGCCCAGCCCACAGCGCTCCTTGCTCAGATCGCTCCTTTAGTCTTTGGGGGACAAAGATACTTACTGAATGGAAAAATGCCTCCAGCAAATGCCACCCACTTGTCGGCAGCCCAGCCTCCTCTCCTGACCTCTGCCGTTCAGGGCATGGACTGGTACGAAAGCCAAGTTTCTGCTTGGAAACATGCAAGTGGGGGAGGGGCGATGAGGCAAAAGAACATTTTTTAAAAATGAAGATAAAGTCTAAAGACAATAGCCGATCTTCAGAGCCTGTGTGAGCTTGGAGTGCCAGGGTGGAAAGCTGGGAAAATGCGGGCCAAGTCAGTGGCATTGCTGGGCTGTGAGTCAGGTGTGTTGGCGCAAAATGAACTTCGCCGCAGACTTGCTGTGTGACCTTGGGAAGCCTCTGCTGTCTCTGAGTTTGGTTTTCCTCTCAGCATAGACGTTAAGAGCACAGACTCTGAAGGCGGAATGCTTTGGTTTAAATGCTGGCTCTGTCTGTTATCAACTGCGTTACGCTGGGCAAGTTCTTTAACACTTCTGTACCTCAATTTCATCACATGTATAAGGGGGATGATGACAATATCGACCCCCTAGGACGGTCGTGAGGGTCAAACGATGCACGAGAAGAAGCGCCTGCCTTATAGCGAGTACCACGCAAGTTGCAGTTACTGCTGCGATTGCTGTTGCAACATGGGGATGTGACCATCCGCTGCACAGCACTGTGGGACGGGCATGTAAAACGCTGGCTTGGCAAGGGCTCCGGGAGCTCTAGGACGGGTGTGTATTTTCAGCCTGCACCTGGCCCAGATCGCTACTGGCTGGATTTGGGGGCCAGGATGGGGCTAGAGCCTTGGCCCGAGCAGAAAGGGCTCCATACACATCTTAGGCTTTCCCTGTGCCTGCCTATGTTCAGTGGCCAACTCAGGGCTGCCTGCCTGCCTTTCTGTGGCCACTCCTCTGCTTGCCAGCGATGATGATACCTCTGTGGTCCCTGCCTACCTACCCAGGTTTTAATACACGCAAACCCCATCCTAGCTCTCCTCCCATTTGATCCAGTTGAGCTTGCCTGGATCACTGCAATAGCTTCCCGACTGGTTCACTGTCTCTGCCCTTCCTCTCCACCCCGACTCCCCCAATGGAAAGCCCAAGAGATCCTCTTACGATAAAGCTTGAGACCTTCCCAAGGATCCCCAGCTGACTCAGAGTAAAAGCGATCAAGCCCATGCTGGCCTCCAAACCTCATGCAATCCAACCCTTAGAACCTCCAGCCCCTCGTTCGTTGGACTTCAACCACCCCAGCCTCCTGGCTGATCTGAAACCATGCCAGGCACACTCCCACCTGACAGCCTTGGCGCTGGCTGTTCCCTCTGTGTAGAATGATCTCCCCCCACATCGCTACATGACTAATCCTCTTACCTCCTTGAAGTTTTGCTCAAATGTTACCTTCTCCATGAGGTCTAGCTTGACCACCTTCAGTGATTCTGCATCCTGTCCCTCACTCTGACATCCCCAATCCCTGGTACTTTTCTGCTTTGATTTTCCTAAAACATGTACCAGCTTCTAACGTGGCAGATAATTTGCATATTATATTTATGTTTGTCGTTCCTCTCCTCTTGCTCTACTGTTAGCTCCAGGAAGGAACTTGCTTTGTTCACTGATGTATCCCAAGGTTCTAAAACTGTAGGGCCGCAATGAATTCTGTTGAATGAACACAGCTATTTCAAGCTCCCTTAGCTGCAGTGCTGCGCTGGACGGGTGAGCCTAGAGGTGGGCGAGAAGTGAAGAGGCTGCCAGAATGCTGCCCAGACCCTGATGCAGAGCCGCGGCAGGGACGGCAGCACCGAGGTGGGACCGATGAGATCAGGAACCCGGGCCCACTTGCTCACGGCTGCCTGCCTGGGGCCAGGCACCGGGCTTAGCAGAGTGCAGGCTCCATGACTATTTGTGGAGTGAACGCTTACATGCATAAGCCCTTGCAACACCTGCCAACTTGATTGGATGTGGGGCAAGAGGAAGCAGCCAAAGATAACACCCACGGCTCAAGCCAGGAAAACCAAGAAAGTCAGTGGAAATGTTCTCAAGTGCCGGAATCAGAAACCCAGAGAGATTTTTCCCACAGCACACCTTCAGCCTAAACATCTCTCCCTCACGAAGGTCTCTACTGCTTCTCCAGATTAAACCAGGTCCGCACGATTGACTCTCCCACAACCCCCCGCCCCCTGAACTTGGCCTTCTGGGTGCTGACCTCATTTGGATTCACTGCATCTCCAGGGCCTAAAAGAGTTATCCCAGGGCTCAGGCAAGTCCTCTGATTGGCTCTCCATGCTCCACTCTCCCTCACCTCCTCTTTCTCTTTCCCCTCCTCTCCTCCCATGCCTCCCCTCCCCCACCCTCCCTGCCCCTCCTCTTCCCACTGCTTCTCCTCTACTTCCACCCACCCTGGTCATCAGAAGCCGAGTATTCAGGGAACTTCAGTGGATGGTTTGGATTAAACCACAGGAACTGAAGGGGACGACCTGACCTGCGGGGCGGGGGTGGGGTGGGAAGCGGGACAACTTCCACAAGAATTTGGCCCTAATTCACCTGAAATTGGAGACTCTGAGCTACATACAGCTGCTGGGAACTGGGTTTGGGGTTCGTGAACTTCACACCGCACAGGTCACAGCCTCCCAGCAGACACCTGCACCTCGTGACACCCAGCGTATCTACGACCCACCGGCACCGTGACACCCAAGTTCCCAAGCAGCCAAGTGTGAGGCAACCCCCCACAGCGCCCCCCGCCACCTCAGTGAGATAACACATCCTTCATAGCACCCACCAGATCCTGGGCCACTGGCCCAGCACACATCTCAGCCACAGCACGAGCACCCAAAGGGCACAGCGACACCTGACGTGCACACCACCTCCACAGCATGGCAGCTCCCCAGCCTCTGGCACACAACACCCAGAATAAGCGCTCGACACCTATATACCACAGTAATAGCCCAACAAACACCCCTGTGGCACCCAGCAGTTTCTGATACAGTGACACAACACATGCGACACTATCACCCCCATTCAACACACACATACCACACGTGCGCGCGTGCACACACACACACACACACACACACTCTGAAAAGAGAGGAAGAGCTTTTTTCTTCTCGCCCCCCCTCCTTTCCCTCCCTCCTCATATCTTGGCTGCTGGGCCATGCCAGGCCTGCCTTACAACCCTGGCTCCAGAACCCAGCTGAGCTGGTGGGCGCCGTTTCCTAGAAGACTGCGGATTTGGCCTCAGCTGATCAAACACAGGCTAGGAGGGCCACGTTTGAACTCCGGCTCCAGGGGTGGCTGGTATGTGGTCCCCACCAATGAACGGCAGGCAGCAGCTGGCTGCTGTGGGACGCCCGCGGGGAGGGGCCAACTGGACTGAGCTTGGTGGGTGGGGGCCATGCGGCAGGGGGTGGGGGGGCCCAAGCTGACTTGGGGTGAGGGGGCGTCTGGAGGTCAGGCTGCTTGTGGTGGGAGGAGCACAAGAATGCAGCCGCGGCGGCAGGGGCCGGAGATGGAAGCTGAGTCAGGAGGTGAGAGGAAAGATGGGAGCATGGGGTGAATGGACAGCCTCCAGGCCCCTCTGGCCCATCCGCAGGGAAATGAGAGGCTGGCATAGGTGCTCGGAAATGAGGCTTTCAAAGAAAACTGAGAGGCCGGGAACAGGGTAGGCAGGGAATAAAGGACAGAGAAATGTACTTGGAGGCTGTGTTTTTTAGCCCCGGGGCTGGCAGGGGTACCCTTGCCTCCCAGAAGTGGGGGTGGAGCATCAGACATCGGCTGGGAAGAAGAGGACCCACTGATGAGAGCTGAAAGTGGGAAGGAGTAGGCCACTATGGAAGGAAGAAGGAAGAGTAGGCTGCTGGGGACAGCAAGGGGATGGAAGGATGTGTGGGAGAAAGACCGTGGGCGACAGCAACAGACATCAGGCCCACGGTTGTGCAGGCAGAGGGTACCACAAAGAACTGCGGCCCATCAGAACTCCCAACTCAGCCAAAGCCCTACTCTGACTCTAGGTCTTCCGGAAGGGCCTGGCCCAGGGTTGCCCATAGCGAGTGGGGAAGGAATCACCAACTTCTGACACTGGTCAAGTTCTGATCATCGTAGAACCAAAGGTGGCAGGGATAAAGAGAGGGAGGCCTTTTGGCCTTTGGGGATTGTCATCTGGCTCAAGTCCCCAGAGGCGGTTGATGGGAAACCCCATAATTGGTATATTTACCTGTGACTTATGCCAAGGGACATAAATGAATGCTCCCCTGTCCCCACTCCACCCAAGCTGAACATGGCTAGCCTCATGGCTGGATTCTCATTCTTTGTCCCCGGCCGCCCTGGAGCCCCTGAATACTTTGGCCCTGATATCCCCTATGAGGGAAAAAAAAATCTCTGAGTTGGGCACCCGTCCAGGGTCCAGGGACTCGTCCTCCGCTCCCCCTTTCTGGATGATATAATAACCCCCACATATTTCCAGCACTTTGCACTTCCCAAAGCATGATCTCATTGGAGTCTCATTACAACCCTGTGGGGCCGGTGGAGCAAGAATTATTATCCCTATTTTCAGATGAGGAAACTGAGGCCCTGAGAAGCTAAGCCATGACCAAAGTCACACTGCCAGCAAGTCCCTCCGGCTCCAGACTTACTACCCAGGCTGGAAGGGGTGCCTGCCCCTTCGACCTTTCTGGAGACTTTGCAAATCTCATGGGAGGAAGCTCAGATGGCAGAGCCAGACGAGAATGATCTGTGCCCAAGGAACCTGGTAAGGGATTAGGCCATGCCCCCATCTGAAAAAGACAGGGGTTGGAGGAAGGGCAGGGAGAGAAAACAAATGCTTCTTGGAGTTCCCTGGTGGCCTAGGGGTTAAGAACCCGGTGTCCCTGTTGTAGCGCAGAATCAATCCCTGGCCGGCCCAGGGAAGTTTTACTGTGGGCACAGCCAAAATAAATGTTTCTTGAACATCTCCTAGGTGCCAAGTAACATATTAGGTATTTACGTAGGTACCTAGTACATATATTAGTTCATTTAATCCTCATAAAACTCTATGAGGTAGGTCCTCGTTTTACAGAGGGGAAACTGAGGCAGAGTGCCCGTTGTGGAGGGGCAGAAACAAATCCAACTAGTATCCATGAGTATGCGGGTTTGATCCCTGGCCTCGCTCAGTGGTGTTGCCATGAGCTGTGGTACAGATCACAGCTGTGGCTGTGGCTTATGCCAGCAGCTGTAGCTCCGATTCGACCCTTAGCCTGGGAACTTCCATGTGCCACGGGTGCAGTCCTAGAAAAGAAAAAAAAAAAAAAAAAAGAGGGGAAACCGAGGCTCAGAGAGTGGCCTCACCAGGTCTAAAGTCACACAGTGATTAATTAACGAAGTTAGGACTTGGCCCTGGTTCTGATTCTAAAGTCCATGCTATTTGGAAAAAATTCTGTGCCCTCTTCCCTTGGCATTGACCATTGCCTTGGTACCCATCCAGTTGCTACAGGAAGCCTACAGTAAGTGGCCTTTAGAAATCAGGGAACTGAGACGAGTGAGAGGAAAGGAAAATTGCGGGGGAGGTAAGAGCTCCAAGAATCTGTGGGAGAAGGCAGACTCCTCCTGGGAACTGTAACAGTGTCCCTCCCTTTTTCCTTCTTCTCTCTCCTTCTTACCGCAGCCCGGCTGGGGGATGGGACTCATGGCCCTGAAGGGCGGGCCCTTGGCAGATGCAGGGCTGGAGGCAGTGCCACAGAGGCCCACATCCTGGGTCACCTCCCACTCAGAACCACAAGGAATCTGGACGAGAACACCAGCATTTCTCTAAACCACCAGATTGCATTCATTGCCTCTTTCTTCCCTCCCCAAAGCTTCTCATTTCCTCACCATTCACTGCTGAGATGAAACTCCAGGGTTCAGGAGACAATTCCGCCTCCTTGCCCTGCCTATCAAGCCAATGAATCACTCTGCTGTAGTTGGTCCAGATCACCAAGTCCTTCCCCTTGCCTTTAGGCACAATTCACGTAGGCCAATGGGATCTCTCTCTTGTTTTACACCGTCTCAGAAATAGGACATTACTTAGACTTTGGGTAACTTACCTGCATGGCATTCCTCGCCTTAAGATGTCCTTCATAACATCTGGAGTTCCCATTATGGCTCGGTGGTAACGAACCCGACTAGTATCCGTGAGGCCTCAGGTTTGATCTCTGACCTGGTTCAGTGGGTTAAGGACCTGGCGTTGCTGTGAGCTGTGGTGTAGGTTGCGGATATGGCTTGGATCCCGCATTGCTGTGGCTGTGGTGCAGGCCGGCGGCTACAGCTCCATTTCAACCCCTAGCCTGGGGAACTTCCATACGCCATGGGTGCGGCCCTAAAAAGCCAAAGAAAAAAAAAAAAGAGATGTTCTTCATAATATATAACTTTAGCCCATGATGCAAGTCTTTGCTCTTTTGACTTAGGTGGAAATGGGGAAAGTCACTGCCTGAACTGTGACTCTCTCAATAACAAATCAGACTGGTGGACCCAGCTACTCTTTTGAAAACCCACAGCTGTACAGTGTCTTTACTGGTTGGCCCAGTTTTTTGAATTCCTTAGAGAAAGTGAATGATGGGAAATAAGGTAAAGCTGAGATGGAAGGTATTGGAAGGAAATATCCAGAATAATATAGAGAACCATTGACTTTGTGAGTAGACCTTGTTAGACTCTTGGCTGTCATAACTGTCACCTCCGTCATCATTGTCAGTTACTCCTGTCTTCATCATCATCACCCCTGCCACTGCCATCTCCACCCCTATCACCCTGTTTATTGCTATCACAATAAAGGCCGGAGGTGCACACTGAAATGAAATCTCAAGACCCCCCAGGCTGCACAGCCAATAATAGCATCCTTACCATAATCTCCACTTCCACTTTCCCCACCACCTGCCGCCACCATGACACCACTACTCTCCGTATTACTAACTCCTCCATCAGACACTAGCATCGCCACCTCTACTGTCACAAGCACAATATCTACCGTCACCATCCTCTTCCCCGCCACCATCACTGCTTCCACATTATGATCTCCACCTCTATCATCATCACTGCTATTATCGCGTCAACCATCATCCTCTTCCTCTTCCTCACCATTTCTATCTCTGACATAGCCATTACCACCTTCAGCATTGCCACGATTTCTCTAACCATTACCAAGTCCATTAACACCATTGTCACATGTGCCATCACCATCGTCACCTCTGCCATCACCACCGCCATGGTTATTCTCACCATTGCCTTCATCACCACCATCTCCATCGATGCTGTTATGATAAACACCTTCACGACCGCCACTGACACTGTCGCTATCTTCACTGGCAGTAATATTATGATCACTACCAACACCACTCTTATCATCAATGAGATGTACTGTTGTGGTCCATGCCTTCAAAGACCCACAGGCAATTGATAGGTACTCAGGTAGAAAATAAAGAAGATGAGAGAGACCAAAAGTTTGGGAATTTTTGAAGTCCCCAGATGTCCATCTCAACTTGTGGCCAAAGGAGCGTCAGGGGTGTTGGCTCTATTACGAAGAATGCAGGGAAGCAGGACAGGACTTCGGACCTATAGTAGCAAGTAGTGAGGGCAACCAGCTGCCCACTCCCAGAGTACATGGCAGACCGGACCAAGTCGAGCCTCAGAAGTGACCAGGGGCCAGGCCAGACGAGATGGTGCCCTGAGAGACAAAAGCCAAAGGAGAGAGCACAGGGGAGCCTGAAAATGCCATGGAGGGGCACTAGGGAGCTATAGGGTAGTCGACTCCTGGACTCAGTCCCTGATTAAGGAGCATCTCTTCTATGTATCCAGGTGTTGCTGCATCTCCCTGGAGATAGGGTCACCTTCTATGTTCTCAACTAGAAGTCCAGTCACTGAAGCATGGACAAGCCCTAGAACTAGCTCCCGTGATTCACTGAGAGGCTGCAACACCTGGCCTAAATGAGATTCCACCAGGCCCAGGGAGAGGGAGGAGATTTCCCAGTGCTACTGCAATTCTCTTCCTCTCCCTCCTTCTCAGAACCCATCCATCCTCTCCCAACCCCTTCTCCTAGTGCCCCTTGAAAACTTGCCATCCTTCCCAGTCTCTCTTCCAGCCTGCCTCTCAGCATCTGCTCCCCGGTTCCCTGCTGTCTCTTCCTCAAGTGCCCAGCAGTTGAAATGCATTGGATGAGACCCATGTAGGGTCTTGAGAGAGACTGTCTCTCAAGCTAAAAAGCTGTCCTGTTGAGAGCTGCTGCCTGAATTTCCAGCTAAATTGTCCTTTGCCCAATCTCATGCCATGGATCCTGCTGCTGAGAGTGGAAGAGGGTTATTAAGTCATCAGCTCCACGCACCCGAGTCTAGTCTTCTCTCCGTGCATGTGGCCTTTGTTCTGCTTCCTTCCAGTTGGGCAGCCCCAGGTTCTGCCCAACACCTCCACCCTCTTCCACTGGGTCTTCCTTCACACACTGTGCCCCGCAGTCGCATGTACCTGCACGTGCTCGCATTCCCCACATGGCACAGATGCCCCTGACCACCGAGCTCTCCACAGACCAATCATCATCACCATCAACAGTGATCATCTGTTGTACACTCACCGTGTGCCAGGACTTTTGCCTAAAATAGTACATTTCATGCCATGTACCTGGGAGTTTGGCATTTGTACCCTCTTTTTCTACAGATGAGGAAACTGGGACTTAGATAAATTCAGGGAGCTACATACCACCATGAAAAACGTGCAGAGCTGGGATGCCAACCCAGGTCATTCTGACTTTAGAGCTTGTGCCTTGAACTCCAAACTACTGCACTCTCTGGCCTGCATCCATTCCTATGTAGATATACACAGCAGCATGCCGTGCAATCTTACTCACATGCCAAGAACATGCAAGCATGCTCTCAGAGCACGCCACACCCAGAGTGCACACATTGCACATACCACACACACACACGCACACGCACACGCACACACACACACACTCTAGCTAGAATTAGACCTGGGCCTGCCACTCCTGGAGTCCTGAGCCCAGGGGAAGACAGAGGAGGCGGGAATAGTATGTGATCTAGGTACTGAGAGGTGGTGGATAGGCAAGAGGTGCCTGAGAACACTGAAATGAAATCTCAAGACCCCCCAGACTGCACGAGCTGAGAGAAAAGGACCTCAGAGGTCTTCCACCCTTGCTCCTCCTGATGATTTATACTTGTTAACAAAGGCGGTCCATGTTGGGGATCACTCATGTCCTGCCAGGCTCTGAAGCCCAAGCTACCTCTCTGGGCTCCGGGGACCCGGGGTGAGTATCTATGAGCTGTCTCATGCTATCCCATCACTTTTGGCCTGACTTCACTCTGCTTGGCTCTCTAGTAAGGGAAACGGACAGGAAATTAAAGATAACTAGGCAGTTTGAGAGGATTAAGGATAAGGGAGAGCAACGCAATTATGTCATAGTTGCGCTGGACAGGAGAGCAGACCCAAGGAAATGTAAATGGCCTAAACCAGCCCATTACAAGAGCAAGGGCAAGGCCAGCACACAGATAAGAGTCCTGAATGTGGGACAGAAGCATTAATCACCCAACAAGGCTGCCACCCCAGCCTGGCCTACCAGAGCAAGGGACCCAAGGATAGAAAGCCAGAGAAGGGTCCTGATGGGCCAAAGATGCTGCTCTGTGCCAGCTGACCTCTGACATAGTGACAGAAGAATGTCCCCGGGCTTGGCAGCTGACATTCCTTGGCCTGGGAGCTAAGCTGGCTCCTTCCATGTCCCGAAGGAAGAACTTTGAGCCTAAGGCCTCCAAGCACAGGGGGTCCCTGGTCAATGCCCTGCACTAGAAATTTCCCTAGACTGGGAGCCCATGGGCCTGGGTTCCACACCCAATTCTATACCGCCATCCTAGCTATATGGCCTTGGACAAGTCATTTTCCCTCTCTAGACTTGTACACCCATTTTTTTTTTTTATTACAATGCATGGGCTTTTTAGAAGAATGAAATGTAATGAAATAATAACAGCTCGCATTTATTGAGCAATTCCTCTACAAACTAGCCCAGAGACTGGCAGATATTTTCCGCCAAGGACCGGGAAAGAGTCTCTTATTGCCACTACTCTCAACTCTGCTGTTGTAGTACAAAAGCAGCCAGAGACGATGGATAAACAAATTAACCTGGCTAGATTCCAATAAAACTGTACGTACAAAAAACAAGCAGAGAGCCCAGATGTGGCCTGCAGGTTGTAACTTGCTGACCCTAGAACTGAACGCTGTCCTAACTGCTTTATTTACATGGACTCATTTGATCCTGGAACAACCCTGGGAAGTAGACACTTACTCTTATCATCCCCATTTGTTAGATGGCAAAGTTGAGGCACAGAGAAGCTAAGAAACTTACCCGATGTCGTACGGCTGGAACGTGGCAGAGCCTGTGTTTGAAAAGCAATCAGTTTAGCTTCTGAACGCATGGTCTTAACGTCTGTACCACATGGCCTCCCGGGACGGGAACAATGGTAATTCATATAAAACCATGCTAATCATGGCTTGCATTGCCATTGGACTTACAGGTTCGCAAAAGCCCTCCTAGAAACACCAGCCATTCTCCCCGAGGCGTCACGACCATGACCTTGCTGGTGTGTCACCATCAGTAGCGCAGTGTGTGGAAAGCCATTTGTTGCTAATAATAGTTTTAAAAAAATGATTTATGGCTGTTTTAATAAACTAGAGCTGACCCAGTGTTAGCCTTCTAATACCATCCCTCTCACTCACTTGCATTCAGATACGTTTCCTGGAAAGAGAATGAAAGGGCTGGAGTTCCAGCAGCCTTGCCAGGAATGCCTGGGAGGACGGTGGTCAGAGGCTCGGCGTCTGTCAGTCCCTGGGGAGAAGCAGGGGGCAGGCGAAGAATGGTTGATATGGGCAACTGCCCTGGATTGTCATCAAGGCCTGGGCAGTCGAGATAAGTATTCCCACTGGGCAGCTGAAGAAACCGAGGTTTATGGAGATGTAGCAAGGGACCCAAGGCCACACAGTTGGAATGTCAGACATACGCTATTGTGAATCATGAGTCAAGGGTGACATTAAAGAAAAGGGCAGACAGCCAGACAGTATGACGTTCGAGGCCCGCCTCCAGCACTTCGGCTGGGACCTGAATCTCTCTCCTTGTGCCTCAGTTTTCCATCTCTGGAAGATGGGGACATAGATAGCACCGCACGTGACAAGGCCCGTTGTGAGGCTCCAATGAGATAACAAGGAATGGTTGAGGCTGCTGGGTTGTTTAGCCTGGACAAGAGAGGACTCAGGGAGAAGATAAGGAAACTGAGTCCTGAGAACGCCTGGCCAGAAAGCGAGATAAACTGAAGTGGTACCCAGCTTTGCCTGTTGAGTCCCGGGCACTCTGATCTTTGGCAGTCTTGAGTCATGTGGGAGAAGAGCCAGACAGGACAAGCAGAGGGCTTCATGCAGTCACAGATCTCTCTTGAGCTCTTGCTGTGTGCCAGGCTCTGTTTTAGGCACTGAGTATACAGCCCAGAAGAAAACAAATTCCCTGTCCCCAGGGAGCCACAACGCTGAATGGTAACTAGGCACACTTTGGGGTTTCTGCCGTTTTGTGGGGCCGTTCCAACTCCTCCCGTGATCCTGGGCCAAGTGTCTGCTCCCTTCCTCGATTTACCCCCATGGACTCTTCTCAAGGGAAAGAAAAAGGAGAACTGTCTACCCCAAGCCTTCACTCCACCAAACCACGGCATCCTGAGTGCCTGCCTGCCCAGCCAAGAACAAAGGCTGGAGGAGACATCGTGTGTCTCATCCCAGGATATGGGGGCTCGGGACATCTTCCTGGCCTAGACCTGACCTTGGTGAGCTGTCTCTGGGAACAATGGTTCAGAGGCGTCTCCCCCAGGACTCCCACCAAGGATGGGAAGTAGGGCTGGGGACGGGCTGCCCTGGGCATTGTTTAGAACGCACATTTCCTGGCTGAGTCGGCGACCAGAGTCCCCGGGATACTGGAGTGGGCTCAGGGGGGCCGGCCTGCATCTTTCCTCCTATCTTCCAGAACAAAGCCACTATTTCTACGACCACCTTCCTGCCCTTGGAGGGGGCCACAGGGGCTGCAGCACTGAACTCTGCCTCCTCTGGCCCAGGGCGCAGCCTTGCACCCACGCACACCGCCACACAGGAGGTGCTGCCCTGAGCCAAGAGGATGGGAGTCTCAGACCCACCCACAGCACTGGCCGTTTCTCACACGCGCTGGGAGGCTGGTGAGCGCCAGACAGAGGGACGGACAGTGAGAGGGTGCCGCACATAGACGGGTCACGGGCAGCTTGCTGGCAGGACTGTCCTCCAGCAGGGAGTCTAGGAGGCTTGTGGCCCGTGGGTGCACACATCACAGCTAGGTAAGGTGGCAGTCAGCTAGGCGGGGGCTCTGACGGCTGGCCAGGCGGGTGATCCACCCACCCGCTCACTAGAGGCCGGGTAAGCAGCCTGCCCTTCACTCACATCAGGCCCGAGTGGGGACTGTGGGCACAGATCCGCGGTGAACACTGGAAGGACAGACGACCAAGGCATTCAGGCAACTAAGAGAAAGCACTAAAGCCTCAGCAATGCAAAGAACTCACCCCCACCCCAGACCCCACCCCACCCTGTGCCTTTGATCACACACACAGGCCAGCCCTGGCCCTGCCTTCCACATGTCCATATTTCTTCTGTCCCCTCCACCCCCCACCCCCACCCCTCAGCACATCTGGGAAGGGCGCTGGGCCCTTGGGCCTCACCTCTCCGTGAACCTCTCCTTGGATCACACCAGCCCCACGGAGAGGGAGCCCGAGAACTGGGGAGGAGAACGAGCACAGGAATTCTCCCTTTCTTTGCCCCTCTGTACACAGCTCACCAAGTCTCAGACAAGTCCAGCCGCTTGCTGCAGGTCCTCCAGCAAAACTATGTGACCATCAGTCTGAGCCCTGACCTTGCATGGGCCAAGGCCTCAAGGAATCCCCCAGTATCAAGTGGAAAGGCCTAGAGAATGTGCCCCTGGATGACAGAAAAGCGAAGAGCCACCTGTTTCTTTTTCTCCATCCTAGCCCTGCAGATAAATATAACACCCCTCGCGTTAGAGCTCTTGACTGTTTACAAAGAGCTTTCTACTGGCTCCTCTGTTTAATCCTCCCCAGCAACCCTGGGAGGAGGGTGTTATCCTCTCCCCATTGTATAGATGAGCAAACTGAGGCTCATTCAGACAAAGTGACTTGCTTGCCCAAGGCCGCTCAGGAAGGAAGAGGTGGCACCTCTTTGAGGTGAGGCCTATTGGTGCCTAGAACCTTTTTTTTTTTTTTTTTTTTTTGTCTTTCTGCCTTATCTAGAGCCGCACCCGCGGCATGTGGAGGTTCCCAGGCTAGGGGTCTCACAGGAGCTGTAGCCGCCGGCCTTCGCCACAGCCACAGCAACGCGGGATCCGAGCCGCGTCTGCAACCTACACCACAGCTCATGGCAACGCCGGATCCTTCACCCACTGAGCAAGGCCAGGGATCGAACCCGCAACCTCATGGTTCCTAGTCGGATTCGTTAACCACTGAGCCACGACGGGAACTCCGGTGCCTAGAACCTTTGAGTGGCCCCTCAATTTTCAGTGGCAAACTCTAAGTTTCAAAGTGAGGAGATCCGGCCTGCTGCAAACAGGGTTTGAGTCTGCAACTTAATAAGTACTTATTGACAGGCTGCTTCCTAAGCTACGGTCATGTCAGACGGCTGATGCCAGCCTGCCAGGCCTCCTGGCCACCCCCAGCCCTGACATACTGTCTGCAGTACCACCGGCCGCTGTGGATGGTACCTGGCTAGCAGGGACCTGGGTCTGCCTCCTCAGCTCCCGGAGTCAGGCTGCACCCCCCAGCCCCCCACACCCCCCCAGCTCCTCTCCCTGCTTGGCCTGTGGCATGGCTCAGGGGCTGGGGGTGGTGCTGGGGAGGGAAGACTGAGTCATCCCCAGGCCAGGAAGCACAATGTTTGGCAGGGTTCCTGGGCCCAGCTAAGGAAGGAGCGGGAGCATTGAGTTACAGAGTCCGCCTAGGGCAGGGGAGAGGCGGTGGGGAAGGGAGTGTCAGTGAGTCCACGGAGATCGGGGGACCCACAGGCAGCTGAGGTCCGCAGGCTCCAGCTGGGGTAAGGACTCGGGGGGCGCCGGGGACATCTATGGGGGCAGAGCACAGAGTGACCAGGGGGACTTTTATATTCAGTCCAGCCCTTCTTCCTAAGCCAGGCCCTCCAGCCAGGGGCCTCTCTCGAGGCGGAGCTGGGGCCCTTCCCGAGGCGGGATCCCCTCAACGCCACCGGGGGAGGGTGCCACCTCCTACTGCCTCCCTCTGCCTCTTCCTGTCCTGTCCTTGGCCACCAGTATTTCAAAATACACTGGTTCTTGGCTGGCTGTTTACTTGGGAATCAGAAACATCGAGTTTCAGATTCATTCCCACAGCTTCTAGCTCTTACCTCGCGCGCAGCAGACCGGGCCGGTTCAAACTGCTCCTTGAGCTCCAGGCCCGCAGACTTGACAGCTGACTGGATACGCCCCCTGCGGTGACCCTCCAATAGCCCCAGCGCGTCTGGACCTCCTCGAACGTCATCTCTCCCCAGCCCCGAAAATAAAATCCATCCTTCCGCTGGCATTCACTGATCCACGCCACTGCTGGGCATGGAGTTGGGGGACAGTGGGGAACAAGTGACAAGCGATCCCTGCCCTTCCCACAGCCGGACAGGAGGAAAATCCCTGTCCGGGTCACTAAGAGCCAGAATGGGAGCGCTCCAAGGGGCTGAGGGAGCGAGTAAGCTGGGCACCCGTCCCCCACCACCACCACCCTCCCCGCAGGCACACCGGAGGCTGGGGCCCTGTGTGTGGGGGTTGCCGGGCTGAGGGCAGGGAGGGTGTTCTGGAGACTTCCAAGTGGAGAGGAGCCCGTGCCAAGGGCAAAGGGGTAAGCGAGAGCGTGCAGCTAGCAGGTGATCCAAAGGAGCTGTGTATAGCGTGCCTGGGAGGAGAGGAGGTTGGGGAGATGGCTACACACCAGGCACCTGGAAGGCGTTTGGACTTTATTCTAAGAGCCATCAGAATGCTTTCAGCAAGTGGATGAAACTCTGATGAAAGTTTCCGACAGCCAGCCCGGCCTTCCTCATGCTGATGTTCAACTAGTGTAGCTCTCCAGTGGCTCTCTCTGCCACCTCTGATGCCTTCTGTCATCAACCTCGTGGGCCGACACCCAGACCATTGCACTGGCCTCCAGATGGTCCCCTTGTCTTCAGGTCTTGGACCCTCCCATGCCCCAGTCCAGCCTCCAGCTGGGAGTGTGGGGGGGGGGAACATGTTATGTCTGTCAGATCCGATCAGATCACTTGCCCCGCTTCGAGTACATTCAGAGCTCCCCATGGATTTCAGGAAAAAGTCAAGTTTCTTATCCGCGTGAACACACAGACCTTCCCACTCCAGGCATACCCTCCCCCCGCTCTGCCCCAGCTCCATCGTCCTCATCCCTGGCCTGTTCACACCACGTGTTCTATCCATACAAGCCTCTGTGCAGTGAAGTCCCAGATACGGCATTGGCCTCCGCTTGTCCCCCCACTGGATCACTCTTCTCTGTCTTCCGCAATTTCCTCCTCGCGCTTCAGGCTCTGACATCAATGTCCGCCGTTTCCCAGCCCCCTTCCTTGGCCCTCACCAAAGCAGGGCAGTGAGCACCCCACCTCCGTGTTCTTGGGGGCCTCTCTTGGCATTTTTAGCTAGTTCCTCCCAGGCTGAACTCTGGGCACCTTCATTCTGTTGGCACTGTCCCTCTGGCAATGGGCTTCCCAGTTTAGACCCCAGGAATCCACCGCAAAGTCCAGATCTGGCCAGAAGCCTACTTACTTCCTTGCAGGCTTACTGTCAGACCCTGGCTGAACCGTGGCCTCGCTAATATTGAATCCCAGCAACCCCTGGGCTGGAGGAGTCTTTCTGGTCAGGGAGTCCCACGAAACTGCTGTCCCCTTCTCCCAGTGCTCCGTGCTCAGCAATGTTGGCTGGCCTAGGCTGGGATCAGGGCTTGCGTGACCCAGGAGAGCAGTGGAGGATGGTGGGGGCCCTCCCTGGAGAGGAAGGTCTGCACTCTCATCTTGGGGAGATGATGGGGGAGCCAGACTGGGTCTGCCTGGTAGAGTCACTGTTTGTTTTCGAAGAAAAGCTTGATTTTTTTTTTTGTCGTTTTGCCTTTTTTATCTAGAGCCGCACCCGCGGCATACGGAGGTTCCCAGGCTAGGGGTCTAACAGGAGCTGCAGCCGCCGGCCTTTGCCACAGCCACAGCAACGCGGGATCCGAGCCGCGTCTGCAACCTACACCACAGCTCATGGCGACGCCGGATCCTCAACCCACCGAGCAAGGCCAGGGATCGAACCCGCAACCTCATAGTTCCTAGTCGGATTCGTTAACCACTGAGCCACGAAGGGAACTCCAAGAAGAGCTTGATTTTTGTCCCATAGCAGAGGAACCCATTTTTCCTCACCCACCCCAGTGCCTGCCTTTCATCAGACCGGGGAACCTGCTCAAGCTCAGGGGTTGATCAGATTTAAGAGCTGCAGTGAAGCTTCACACCCATTCCCCAAACTAGGGTCCGCTCAGGAAGTGATGGGCTGCTGACTCTCCTCCCCAACATCCGCGCCGCTGAGCCCCTTCTCCACATCAGCTTGGGGCCTCTGGGCTGCTTTCAGGAAGGGGGTGCTCCTCTCGACAGCCCAGCTTGGAAGGGGGGAGAAGGGGGAAAGATGGCTTGATATGGATTTTTGTGGTCGGGAGGTGATTGGAATCCCAGCTGTGCTCCCCTGGCCCCTCCCCTCTCCTTCGCCAGCACCCCTCCCCCTTCGGAGATGGGGGAGGGGGCGGGGGGAGGGAAGGAGAAGAAGAGGGCCTTTGCCGGCCCCTCCCTGCTCAGAGGTACTCCATGAGCGCAGCGCCCCGATTTTCCAAAATGACCAGCAAGGCCCCAGGACCTGGCCTTAGGGCCAGATGTTCGAAGCATCTGGGTGATTTGGGGGTTCTGTGCTGGTTCCATCCTTGGAAGCTTTTGCCCAGAAAGCAGGCTCTAGTCAGGAGGCTCTCAGCGCCGGCTTCGCGTTCGAATCACCTGGCGATGATTATAAAAACGCCTGGGCCAGAGGTTCTGTTTCGATTGGGCCAGAGCCCAAGCCTTGGGTGTTTCTAAGGTGCGTGCAAGGCTGGGAACCCGTGCTTTAGAGCAAAATGTCTCAACCTCAGCACTACTGATAGAGGTGCTCGCTTCGGCAGCACGTATACTGACATTCTCAGCCGGATCATTTTTGCTGTGTGTGTCTCTCCTGTGCCTTTGCGGGACCTTAGGCAGCATCTCTGACCTCTTCTCACTAGTGCCACTAAGAGCTATCTTCCTTCTCAGCCCCTCATACGGGACAAGCAAGAATGTCTTCCAGGCACTGGAAATGATTCCCCAGGGGCACAAAGTAGTCCTTGATTGAGAAGCGCTGCTTCAGGGTCAGGGACGGCCTCAAAGGAGCGCACATATTCCACAGGGGTGGAGCCCCCTTTCAGGACAGCCCCAGGGCCCTGCCGTCCTCCCCTGAGCCCTTCAGGTGGTCCAAGGTGACAAGTAGCCTCTCTGTCCTCTGGGCCTGGCCCAGTTCTGGGGAAGGCTCGGTGCACACAGGGAATCTGACCACGTTCTGGCCACCTAGGGACCCAGAACCGAGAAATCCAAGGTCACGGCCTACTTGCAGACCCAGGGGACCCTTGGTGGGCCTCAGACTTACTCTCTGACTGTATATGCTTTGCACACAACTTGACAAAGGTATCCCAACCACCTGCCAACCACCAGCCATTGGGCTGGCTGCCATGAGTCCAGCAATATCCATACAGACCCTGTCCTTGCCCCCGTGGGCCAAATGGTTAGAGCAGAGGACAGGGACCTTTTCTACAAGGGCCATATAGTAGTTATTTGGGGTTTTGCAGTCTGTCAATGCTACTCAGCGCTGCTGCTGTGGTGTCAAAGTAGACTTAGACACTATGTAAGGGAACAGGCATGGCTGTGCTCCAATAAAACTTTATTTACAAAGCCAGGCAATAGGCCAGACTCGGCCGGTGGACTACAGTTTGGTCTAGCGGGAGAAACAAATACCCAAGTATTTACCATGCGGGAAGGTATACTCTGTGGAGACCTGCAGGGTGGTATGGGAGAGGGAACTCAGAGCCCACAGGAGGGGCATCTGACTGGTGGGACGGTAGCGAGAAGTCTGCAAAGGCTTCCAGCAAGAGGTGGCACCTGAGTGCGGTCCTAAAGGACACCGATACAATGAGGCATAACCTGAGAACCAGAGGCCGAGGAAGAGTTAGGCAGGCGAAGGGCCAAGTATCTGGGCAGAAGCAGTGACCTGGGCAAGGCTCGGGAGCAGAAGATGGCCTGGCACATTCAATATGGCAGGGGAGGAAGAGAGCAAGCTGAGATCCTGCATGCTCTTGAGTTCTCTTGTTAACCCCTGGGCTTTCTGAGCACGACAGTGACACGATCTCTTGTGTCTTTGGAAACATTCCTCTTGAGTACCTTGTGGGTAAATGGGTTGGCTGGGGGTGGGGGGGGGGTGCGGGGAGGCAGGAAAAAAGGAAGGAGGCAACCACGGGCAGCAGATGATGAGGCCCAGATCAAGGTGGAAACTTTGGAGCTGCTGCAGTGAAGTGGGTGAATTCAGCCTGTGCTGGAAGTAGGATGGGCAGGTCTCGATGGCTGATTGGTTGTCATAGGGATGGAGTTGGGGCGGCGGGGAGGATGCCTCCAGGATTCTGGTGGGGACATAGTGAAGCCATCCATTGAGAGGGGGACACTGGAAGAAGTGCAGGTTAGAGAGGAAGGCAGCTGATGGATTTAGTTGGGACGTGTTGAATCTGAGGTAGGAGGGGACATCCCGGTGGAGGTGACCTATAGGCCATCAGAAATACTGTCCTTGAGGCCTCATCGTAGATGAGCTCCTCTAGAGAGAGAAATGAGGAAAAGAGGTGGCAGGGAGCAGGGAGGGTCCAAAAGCCCTGAAGGCCTCCCATACGAAAGGGACTGTGAAACTGTGGCCAAAGGGTTGAGGGGAAAAGCTGGAGGGTATTGGAGCCCCTTCCTCTCTCTGATTCTCCTAGGCTCTGTCTCAGAGCGCTGACAGTCGTCTCCAAGTTCTCGCTGCTTCTGCAGGCACAGCAGCCAGAGGCAAAAGACAGGAGTCCAGCCAAGCCCTCTGTGAGAGCACAGGAAGCCCTTCAGGGTTCGGGAAGCAGAAACGTCACCACAGCTTTGCAGAATAAGGGGGATTTCCATAGACCCACGGAGGCGAGAAGGGGTGGGAGTGGGAGCGGTGGGGCACGGCAGGGTGGAATAGACGGTCCAGGCCAGAGGAACCAGGTCGGGGGGAACCTGGAGGCAGGAACCTGGAGGCAGGAATCTGCAGGGAATGCTGTGGAAATCCTGGTCTGCCAGAGCCGGGGCACGGGATGCTGAGATGAGGGGAGGCAGCAGTAAGTTGATGGAGAGCAGACTGAACGGAAAGTGAGTCCCCTCTTGTGAGGTTGAAGTCTGTGTCAATCTCAGAGCTGTGTGACCTTGGGCAAGTCACTAAACAGAACCTCGGTTTCCTCTTCTGCACTAATGGCCGCCCTTCCCTCTGGGGAGAGGATGGAAGAAGAACTTTTTAGGTGTGGAGTTGGTGTGTCTTCAGTCTCTGACTGGGTTTATAGGAAGATCTCAAATGTGGAGAATGTCAAGAACCCTCAGCTTGCAGCCAGGACTGGCCATGGAGTCACGGGGACGCCAGCCCTCACCTCTGCCACCCCTTACTGTCCCCAGTGACAGCTAGGTTTCCCAGCCTACAGAAAGAAGCCCAGGAGAAAAGATTTGGCTCAGGACAAGCCTGACAGAGACCTTCCAAGGCAGTTTCTGTTCCCAGCTTTGCCAGCCACCATCTGCCCCCTTGGGTAGCATCAGACAGAAGGGACAGCAGAGGGACCTTCCATTGCCTGGGTAGTATACCACGGACCTGACCTGATGCTTTCTCACAACTGAGAAAACAGCCATGCAGCCGAGAAGAAGCCAGGGTAACCAAGACTGGAACCCAGTTTGTCTAGCTCCCAAAGCCACCTTGCACTTGCCACTTAAGCAACTGCATGGATTAGCTCTGCAAAGGCTTCGTCTGTAGCCATGTGTCTGGAGCGGACTCTGCTGGCTCCCTTTGCTCAAGGTGGCCCACGGTTTCCACCTGTCCTTCCTTCCCTTCACTGGACCTGACCTTCCCTGGTACACACTCCCTCTAACCTGCCCTGAAGCCCACTCCACTGGAACCCAGACAGATGATGGTGGCGTAAGTGAAATGCCCTTGCCGTGACCTTGAGCTCTGGCAAGGCCAACTTCCCTTGTGGTGCTGGGATTGATGACAACTGAGTGGCAAGGGGACACAGAGAGATGGGCCATGTCAAAGCGGGCATGGCCAGGATGCCGCAGCGGGCATGGCCAGGGCAGCTGCCTCCCTCTCCTCATGTGGACAGCTGGCAACACCCTTGTCAAGTGAGAGGGTTTGGCTGTTCTCCTCTTCAGCCAGCCAGGAATACTCATGCCAACTGACAGGGCACAGTCATTCCCTGCTACTTCAGACAGATCCCCACGTCACCCCTGCCACTAAATAGGCTATAGCCGCCTCCTCCTGCTTCTGTTAGACACCAGGGGACACCTCCAGCAGTCACACGCAGACATACACAACATTGGTGAGTTGTGTGCAGAGCTGTGAGAAACACGCAGGGCTCCCAGGAACCCTGGGAGGCTGGGGTACAAGATACCAGCCTCCCTGGGTCTTGGGCACTGATGAATAGCAGGCCCACCAGGCCCACACGCTGGGGCCTCACCATGGCCACTGTAGCCAGTACAGGGAGGAGGCTGCCTGAATGTGTATGAATAGTTGAGACCCTTCCGTCTCAATATTTGGGCTGCAGGCCCATATGTACCTACCCACATCCCCACACGCCCTCACTGCCATCCAAGCTCAACATGCAAGTTGTCATGCAGAGTCTGGGCAAGTCCCTGGGCTGGGCCCTGGGGTAAGAGAAAAATCAAAGAAGCCCTCCACCCTCACAGAACTCACAGGCTGGGGAAGACCCTCTAGGTGATAAACCCAATGGGAACTTGGGTTCAGCTGCAAGAACTATTGTGTGCGGAAGAAGCAAGTTGATATTCTGGCCTTCAGCAGCCTTGCCGAGATCCTACCAAGGGGACTGTGTCCAGTTATGGACCTCGTATCCAGGGGTCACAGACCAGGCTCTGGGAGATCAGTCAGAGCTCAAGAGGCTATTTGGCTTGAAGAAAAGTAGACTCAGAGGAACTTGAACTCTGAATTCAGACCTCTTAGGGGCTGTCCCAGGGAAGATGAGATGTGTGGCCCCAGACAAAGTGAGGATCCACTGATGGAAGCCACAGAGAGAACAATTCAGATGAAACATCTAACAGCCGGTTATGCTGAGATAAAACAGAATGCCATTAGAGGAAGTGAGCTTCCCATTACTGGAGGTATGCAAGCAGAGTTTAGGTGATCATTATGCAGGATGCTGCAGAGGGGACTCAAGCTCTGGGTTGGGGGATCAGACTAGAAGGCAGCTAAGGGTACTTCCAGCCTCAAGAACCCATGACTCTGGGATTCTAATCCAACCCCTTTACGCTACAGATGAGGAGATCGAGGCCCAGAGAGAGGCAGGGTTATGCTCAAGGTCACACAAAACGTTAGTGACACTCAGAGGACCAGACCCAGGATCGCTCACTCCCCACCTTGGGTTCCCCGACTCCTCAGAAAACTTCCTTGGAAGATCCAGAAGGTCCTCTTCCCACCTCACATCCTGGGTGGCCTGACACCTTGTGTCTTCCTTCCCATCTCCGGTCTGGGCTCAACTGATGGATGAGCGCCTCTGGCTCTGGCTCCAGCTCCACAGATGGACGCTCTCAGGCCGGCTGGCTGAAAGGAAATCCACATTTGACCTGGAGCCAGATGTAGAGCAAAGGGAGGTGGGGAAAATGGGAGATCCAGAGGCTGGAGGGGGAACCAGCACCTGGGGGCCAGGCTGCGACCCACAGACCTCACCAACCCCTCAATGCCTAGGTGTTGCTGAGTGAGGCAGTGAGAGCCTTTGGCAGCGGGGGCGTTAGAAAGTCCCATGGGTAACACTAAGGGCCCCATAGACCACCAATAGAAACTTCAAAGACACGGGGAACCTATCTCATTCATTGCAAGCTTCCCTAATCCTCCCCCTGGATACTCCTGGGCCATTCCTCCCTGAACAGAACCCTTCAATCCAGCCCTTTCCCTCTGCCTTCATCCTGCCAAACACAGGACTTCTGACTGACCTGCTTATCAGGACATGGCAGGGCGACCTGCTAAACCAGGAAATGATTTCTGTGGGAGAGGTCCTTTTCTTAGGAACATTGCTCCACGCCTCCCCCCACCCCCCCAAATCTATCCATGCATGCAACGCTCCACGTTTCAAAAATAAAAAAGGAGTTCCCTTTGTGGCTCAGTGGTTAACAAATCCAACTAGGAACGATGAGGTTGCGGGTTCGATCCCTGGCATCGCTCAGTGGGTTAAGGATCCGGCGTTGCCGTGAGCTGTGGTGAAGGTTGCAGACGCGGCTCGGATCCCGCGTTGCTGTGGCTGCGGCTGTGGCGCAGGCCGGCAGCTACAGCTCCTGTTAGACCCCTAGCCTGGGAACCTCCATATGCCGCGGGTGCGACCCTAGATAAGGCAAAAAGACAAAAAACAAACAAAAAACAAACAAACAAAAAAAACCAGAGGCTTGGCGGGTTGGAGAGTAGAAAGGGCTTGGCCAAGGTGAACCAGTGACAGAATGGAACACTGACCGCCCATCTCTGGGTCCGTGGATGTTTTCCCACCATCCCTTCAGCATGTTGACGTTGACAAACTACTTTCTATAGTCCCTGGGTCCTTTGCGATTTGATTACCCTCATTTTAAGAAAAAGGAAACCAAAACCAAGAGACTCTCCGTGACTTTCCAGCTACTTTTCATGGACAACCAGTAAGCTAACACACGTTAATTGTGGGGAAGGAGGTAATCAGGTTGATGACTTAGAAAAGCGTCCCTGGGGAGCTCCCTTTGTGGCTCAGCGGAACACGACTAGGATCCATGAAGATGCGGGTTCAACCCCTGGGGCTTGCTCAGTGGGTTAAGGATCCAGCATTGTCGTGAGCTGAGCTGTGGTGTAGGTCGCAGACGCGGCTCGGATCTGGCGTTGCTATGTCTGTGGCGTAGGCCAGCAGCTGAAGCTACGATTTGACCCCTAGCCTGGGAACCTCCGTAAGCCTAAGAATCATCGGAGGAATTAACAAATACATGTTTCTGTGTGCACATATGTATTCTTGGGCTCTGTTCTAAATGATTCTGATTGCATAGCCTTTAGGTTGGCCCAGGAAACTTTATTTTTAAAAAACATCTCATGGAGTTCCCATCATGGCTCAATGGTTAACAAATCTGACTAGGAACCATGAGGTTGCAGGTTCGATCCCTGGCCTCGCTCGGTGGGTGAAGGATCCGGTGTTGCCGTGAGCTGTGGTGAAGGTTGCAGACGCGGCTCGGATCCCGCGTTGCTGTGGCTGTGGCGAAGGCCGGCGGCTACAGCTCCTGTTAGACCCCTAGCCTGGGAACCTCCATATGCCGCGGGTGCAGCCCTAGATAAGGCGAAAAGACCAAAAAAAAGAAAAAAAACATCTCAGAAGAATCTAATACACAGCCAGTTTGGAAGCACCAGCTTTAGAAGAGCCTTACATTCTAAGGGTGGGGTTGAAAATCTCTGGAGGACACATGTTTGCATGGCTTTAAACTGCACTCCTGGTGCTAATGTGAGACAAAAAGTGTGTTTGGATATTGAGTAGCTAACAGCCACTGGGCACTGTTTCCTCTTTTCTATCAGAACCAGCACATGGAAGGCTGGGCTACAGTGGTTGAATCTTGGTTAGTCTAAGACTCGCTTGGAGAGCTTTAAAACAAAAACAATAGTCATCAGGGGAGTTCCCGTTGTGGCTTGGTGGTAAGGAACCTGACTAGGATCCATGAGGAGGTGGGTTCGATTCCTGGCCTTGCTCAGTGGGTTAAGGATCCAGCGTTGCCCTGAGCTGTGGTGTAGGTCACAGACGTGGCTCCGATTGTGGCTGTGGCGTATGCAGGGACTAGAGCTCCAATTCGACCCCTCGCCTGGGAACTTCCATATGCCACGAGTGCAGCCCTAAAAAGAAAAAAAAAATACTAGCAATCAGGCCCCATCTCCAGAGATTAAATTAATGTGGGAGTGCAGTTTGGGTACTGGTAACTTTTCAAAGCACCACAGGAAATTCTCCTGTGTAGTTAAAATTGAGAATACTCCTCTAAGGAAATCATGATGATGTCAATCTCTTGACCGCATGGTTGGATTCACTTGGACACGTGACACAATTCTGGCCAATGAGAGGCATGAACAGAAAGTTGCTGAGGGATTCTGGAGAAGGCTGCTTTGTTTTCTTCCATTTTATTTGTTTTATTTTTGGTGGTGCCTGTGGCATGTGGACGTTCCCAGGCCAGGGATTGAACCTCAGCACAGCAATGACCCCGAGCTGCTGCAGTGACAGTGTAGGATCCTTAACCTTCTGCACCACAAGGGAACTCCTTGTTTTTAAAAGGGGACCTAAGGGAAAGCTGTTATGGCTTCCAGCTCGGATTTGTTCAATAGGAGTGTGATAATCAGAGCTGCCACAGCCACCCTACAACCATGAGTGGGCAGAGCTAAAGACGAAAGACAAGGGCTGAGAATGGTGGCACTGAAAAACAGGAAGACTTGGAGTTCTTGATTCTGAATAAATCAAGCACTAAAGGATTTCCCCTCATGGCTCAGTGGTTAACGAATCCGACTAAGAACCATGAGGTTGCGGGTTCTATCCCTGGCCTTGCTCAGTGGGTTAAGGATCCGGCGTTGCCGTGAGCTGTGGTGTAGGTTGCAGACGCGGCTCGGATCCCGCGTTGCTGTGGCTGCGGCTGTGGCGCAGGCCGGCAGCTACAGCTCCTGTTAGACCCCTAGCCTGGGAACCTCCATATGCCGCGGGTGCGGCTCTCGATAAGGCAAAAAGACAAAACAAAACAAAACAAAAAATCAAGCACTAAAGCACCCGTCTTTAAGACTTTCCTTGTGGGATAGTAGATGTGCTCATTGCCTAAGCCATTTTGAGTGTTTATTCTGTTACTTGCAGCGAAATGCTACCCCCATTTAATGGAAGAGGAAACTAAAAATAAGAAAGGTTCAGTTACAAACCAAGATCGCGGAGCTAGTCAGTGGCAGAGCCAAGATGAAGGCTATACTCTTTACTACTCTCAAATACACATACAGGGAGTTCCCATCGTGGCTCAGCGGAAATGAATCCGACTAGGAACCGTGAGGTTGCGGGTTTGATCCCTGGCCTCGCTCAGTGGGTTAAGGATCCAGCATTGCTGTGAGCTGTGGTGTAGGTTGCAGACGTGGCTAGGATCCCGCGTTGCTGTGGCTGTGGTATAGACCAGCGGCTACAGCTCCTGTTGGACCCCTAGCCTGGGAACCTCCATATGCCGCGGGTGTGGCCCTAAAACGACCCAAAAAAAGAACAAAAAAATACACACACAGGTACCCACACCCCAGCCCTCAAACCCTAGGTGGTGTAGTATAATGGAAAAAGCATTGAGCTATGAGAGGAGGCCTGGGGTGGAGAGATGGGAATAGAGGCCACTTAGTGGTGATTATCAGGTCAAGCATCCTGTGGGTGTCCCCTGCTTCTCAGCAGGGGAGTGGCAGCTGGTGCCTGCTTTGGCTCCCTCAACCATTAATTAAAACTTGACAGGAAGATTAATACACAGGGGACAGTTTTAATTAGAGACTCCTGGAACGTTAGAGCTGGCACGGCCTTCCTTAAGAGACCAGGTATGCTGGTCTCCTTATTGTATAAACGGGGAAACTGAGGCCCAGAGAGAAGGAGGGAGTGGCCTAGGGTTCCTCAGGGAGTCTGTGGCTCAGCAGTCTAGGTACCCTGGCCAAGCCTCTTTTCCTTGTGCCCTGGGATGCCTCGCATATGGGACAGTTTTAATTAACTTATTATCCCATTCAATTTGTCACTGATTCTCAAGGCCCCGGCAAAGGCCTACGACTAAAGCTCCCTTTTGTGCAAACTCTGTCTGGCCCCAGGGGGCTGATGGGATAAGGACAGCCACTGAGGGACCCAGGGCAGCTGAGTCTGACCACTGCTTCCCAGGATTCGGCCCGGCCAGGGCTCTGCGCCTGGGAATGATCAACCCTCAGACATTTCACATTTTCCTTTTTCACAAGGGAGATAGAAGTATCATGAACGAGTCACCCTAACCCTTCAATTTGCCTAAGATCCCTGAGGACACGGGTTCGATCCCTGGTCTTGCTCAGTGGGTAAAGGATCTGGTGTTGCCGTGAGCTGTGGTGGAGGTCGAAGATGCGGCTCGGATCTCGTGTGGCTGTGGCTGTGGCTGTGCCGGCAGCTGTGGCTCCAATTCGACCCCTAGCCTGAGAACTCCTTCTTCTTCCCCCTTCTTCTTCTTCTTCTTCTTCTTCTTCTTCTCCTTCTCCTTCTCCTTCTCCTTCTCCTTCTCCTCCTTCTCCTTCTTCTTCTCCTCCTCCTCCTCCTCCTCCTCCTCCTCCTCCTCCTCCTTCTTCTTCTTCTTCTTTTGTCTTTTTGCCTTTATCTAGAGCCACACCTGCGGCATATGGAGGTTCCCAGGCTAGGGGTCTAACAGGAGCTGTAGCCGCCGGCCTTTGCCACAGCCACAGCAACGCGGGATCCGAGCCGCGTCGGCGACCTACACCACAGCTCACAGCAACGCCGGATCCTTAACCTACTGATCAAGGCCAGGGATCGAACCCGCAATCTCATGGGTCTTAGTCAGATTCATTAACCACTGAGCCACGAAGGGAACTCCTAGCCTGGGAACTTCTGTATGCCGCAGGTGCGGCCCTAAAAAAAAAAAGAAAAGATTTTCTTCTTTTTAAAATGACTTCTGAGGGTTCGGAATGGAAATGCTATAAAATTTGGCTGTGATTATTATTACACCTATAAATGTAATAAAATTCATTAAGTGATTAAAAAAATGAATGAAAAAAATAAAAATACTTCTATTTTTCTGTTCAAGGACACATTGTTCATTGTAAGAATATTCACACCATGCCTAAGCGTATAGGGCACAAAGTTAAGTTCTCCTCGTCCTCTCTCTCCCCAGCACAACCACTGTTGGCAGTTTTCGGTCTATCTCTAGACTTCACACGCATACACACACGAGTGAACGCACATGCTGCGGTTCCCTCCATTGCCACAATCTGCCCCACCTTGAAAGAAACTCCAGGGCACAGCAGGAAAAGGTCATGAAAGGGGCCTTCTCAGAAGCCTCTGGAGACCGATTGCCTTTCCCTCGCCCAGGCATCGGGACACACAGCTTGGCAGGAGAAGCAGGAGCCCAGCAGTGGCTCTGTCTTCATGACCCAAAGGTCCCTCATCTCTGCCCCTTTCTCTCTACAGTCACCATCACTGTCCTCAGTCAGGCTCCCACCATCCCTCCTCGAGATCCCAGTTGCCCCAGCCTTCTCTCGAGTGTCCCCTGCCTTGCATCTGCCCCTCCGAGTCCCTTCCTCACTGCTGCCAGACAGATTGTTGTCTCAGGCAAAGCAGATTATGTCCCTCCTAGGCTAAGCCACTCAGTTACTGCCTTTGGCCACAGGATCAAGGCCAGGCTCAAGGGTGGCACTTAAGGACCATCGCTCTTCCGGCTGGGCACCAGCTGGGTTGGGTATGAATCCCGGCTCTGCCACTTACCAGCTGATGACCTTGGGTATTCCATATACCTCCCCGTGCCTCAGCTTCCTTATCTGGAAAATGGGAATGCTGATGATAATAACCCTATCTACCTCATGGGGTTGTAGGGAGGAGAAGAGGAGGTAAATCAGATAACAGAGCCCGGGACAGTACCTATGAACTGAGGCCCCAGCAACACAAGAGCACTTGTGGCTTGGGCATCAAGGGGGCCTTAGCCTGAGCGGGTCTCAGTCGCAGTTCCATGCAACTCAGAAAACAGAGCTGGAGGCGGAGGGAGAGAATGAAGGTGCTGTGAGAGAGTCTGATCACAGCCTCATTTTCAGGAGCTGAGAGATCTGAACTCGCCTAGGCAGTACACGGAGGTGACAGAACTATAATCACAGGCTCCCAAGGTCCCTGCAGCCCCCAAACTGGGTCCTGGAAGGCTGGAATGCCTGGTACCTCCTCAGCTTCAGTTTTCTGATCTGCAAAATGGTTCATTTGTGCAGTGTTTTAGACTCCAGTTATAAGAGATTTCATATGGCATCTGTCTTTCTCCTTCTGACTTGCTTCACTCAGTATGAGGGTCTCTAATTCCATCCATGTTGCTGCGAATGACATTATTTTATCCTTTTTTATGGCTGAATAGTATTCCATCATGTATATATACCACATCTTCCTAATCCAGTCATCTGTCGATGGACATTTGGGTTGTCTCCATGTCTTGGCTATTGTGAATAGTGCTGCAGTGAACATGTGTGTGCATGTGTCTTTTTCAAGGAAATTTTTGTCTGGATATATGCCCAAGAGTGGGATTGCTGGGTCATATGGTAGTTCTACGTATAGTTTTCTAAGGTACCTCTACACTGTCTTCCATAGCGGTTGCATTATTTTTCAATCTAACATTATTCCTCAAGGACCAAACCCAGGTCTTCAACTTCTAAATTTCTTTCCCCAGATGCATACAGATGTATGCAGGCATTTAGCCCCAGGGCATGCATACATCTGGTAGTCGATAAATCCCTTTTAGTGAAGAAATCCTCAGCTCTCACGGACTCTCAAACCTGGAGGGACTGTCGAAAATCGATTATTTTAGCCAGCTCATTATACAGATGGGTAAACTGAGGCTCGGTGAGCAGAAGTGACAGGCCTCCAACAAAACATATAAGCATCACAGCTCAACCCAGAACCGAAGCCTCCTGACCAGAAGCCAACACCCCAGGCCCACCAAGGTAGCTTCTTCTCTGGGGTTATTTCTAAGTGGGAGCAATGTCCCCTAAAGGCAGGGGGACACCTTCCATGCCCCGCCCCCGGAATCCTGTCAGCTAAGGACCTGTTCATCTCGCGTCGCTGGCCTTGCCCTAGGCCACACCTAGCTGGCGGCCTATCCCTGCCTTGGCCTGCCCTCCCTCCGCTCTGAGCTCCTCGGCAGCCTAGGCCGGGTGGTCCGTAATTGCTTCCTGTCTTCACAGGCTCTGTTTGTTTGCTCTGTGGCCGCTTCCTCACACCCCAGCACACCGGAGGTGCTGACCAGCAGTGCAGGACTCCTGGGGCCCGGCCCCCAGCCTGCTCTCAGATGCTGGGCCAGCCCTCCCTGGACCCACCACCTGGAGCCCAGGAACAAGGCTCTGGAGACACCCTCCCTCGGCCCTCCCCTCCCCAACCCCGGCTTCCGCCCCCCGCCCCCCTACCCCCAGCAGCTGGTCCTGCCCCCAGCTGGGGGAGAAGCCAAAAGAATCAACAGGTGGCAGTCCAGAGCGGAGCCCTTTCCTCTAGCCCGCTTCCACTTACCCAGGGGGACCCGGGGAAGTCATTGGCGACAACCACCTCAAATCTAGACTTTGAAACTCCGTTGAGGTTGGAATAGTGGGGGCGGGGGTGGGGGGAGGGTTACCAAGCTTGTTCCTGAAGGTCTTAGAGTCTAGGATGAAACCACTCGATGCAGTGGAACAACAGACCCGGGGCTTCAAAGCTGCCGCTCACCGTGTGACGTTAAAGCAAGTTATTTCAATTGTCTCAGCTTCCATTTTCTCCTCTGGAAAACGGGACTCAAACACTCCCCCCCACACACACTCCCCCACCACCAGGGTTGTTGTGAGACTGACAGGAGCCGTACTGCCACCCTGCCCGGTAGGTGGGGTGGGTGGGGAGGGTGACCAGCCATCCCGGTTTACCTGGAACTGAGGGGTTTTTCAGGATGGAGGACTTCAGTGCTAAAATCTTCACAGTCCTGAGCAAACTGCGATGAGTCGGTCGCCCTAAGAATAGGTGGGAGGTGTTCCCGTCATGGCGCAGCGGTTAACGAATCCGACTAGGAGCCATGAGGTTGCGGGTTCGATCCCTGGCCTCGCTCAGTGGGTTAAGGATCCGGCGTTGCCGTGAGCTGTGGTGTAGGTCGCCGACGCGGCTCGGATCCCGCGTTGCTGTGGCTGTGGCGAAGGCCGGCGGCTACAGCTCCTGTTAGACCCCTAGCCTGGGAACCTCCATATGCTACGGGTGTGGCCCTAAAACGACAAAATGGCAAAAAAAAAAAAAAGAAAAAGAAAAGAGTATGTGTGAATATTTGTTCCTGAAAGAAGGCCCCCTGTCCACCTCTGAAGATCCTCTCACTTCTCCCCGTCTCTTAACTGTTTGAGGGGGACCGTGAGAAGATTCTTCAACATGAAAAACAAGTGTATGACATTGCTGCAAAATTTGGTGGATTGGCAGCTGGAGAAGATAACGGACAGAGAGGCTATTTGCTGACCTATGTGATTGCGTACATTCGAGACTTGGGTTTGGAATACTATGTTTTAGGAGAGTCTTTGAGACTTCTGCTCCTCGGGACAGGGTTGTAGATCTCTGTAGAAATGTAAAAGAAAGAATAACAAGAGAATGCAAAGAGAAGGGTGTTCAGCAGGGGAATCAGTGACCCACTGACTGTGTTTGAACAAACTGAGGCAGCTGCTAGAGGAGAAATCCTTGCTAATGGAGGGAGCCTGGAACAGTGCTTGGCCCTAGTCAGCACTCTGTACATCGGATGAATGAAAGAATTTTGGTAGAAAACAGAGTGGACTGTGGAGGATCTTTGTTCCTATAACGTTATTGCAGCGAGGCCTGGAGAAGACTGCTCGTGTGGATGCATGAAATAGAAAGTCAGTTCCCAGCATCATTCTATCAGCTTAATCTTTTGCATCCCTCTACCTGGTTCTTAATCTGCACAAATACATTTCTAACCTGACAAAAACCATTCACGCTCCTCAGTCTGAAAGGTGTCTTCTCTCAAATCTGCCTGCCCCCCAAGGCTACTTCAGGAAGCCTCCCAGACTCACAACATCTGGTGGCTTCTTCTGCGTGCCCTCCCTCAATGTTGGTGTCCCACAGCCTCTCTTGCCCTATGGGGCCTTCTCTCCTTCAGCACCTCTGCCACCGAACCCCACTGTCTCTCGCCTGGACTATGGTACCAGCCTCTCCTCCAAGCCCCAGCCCCCATCCCAGCTCACCTCCCACCCGTGCCATACACCCTCAAATAAACGATCTCTTTTCCACTTGGTCTAGGCCCATAGCACCACACTCATGCGCCATACGCCATGCACATCAAGGAACACCCACGCTCTTTCTGAATCTCGGTTAAGAAGGATTTCAGTTTGATTGAGGAACCTTCCGACACGGGGATAAGGCCTCGGAATAGGTGGGGGTGGGGGTGGGGGAGTCTGACAAACTTTTCCTCTGAGGGTAGAGATTTTAAAGGTAAAAAAACTGGAGTTCCCGTCGTGGCTCAGTGGTTAACGAATCCGACTAGAAACCATGAGGTTGCGGGTTCGATCCCTGGCCTTGCTCAGTGGCTTAAGGATCCAGCGTTGCCGTGAGCTGTGGTGGAGGCTGCAGACGCGGCTCGGATCCTGTGTTGTTATGGCTGTAGCGAAGGCCGGCAGCTACAGCTCCTGTTAGACCCCTAGCCTGGGAACCTCCACATGCCGCGGGTGTGGCCCCCGATAAGGCAAAAAAGACAAAAAAATAAAAAATAAAAAAATAAAGGTAGAAAAACTGCAAAGAGTGGGGTGTTGTCTGGATCCAGAGGCAGGGCTTGCGATGATCTCTAATGGGTTTTTGCGTCTGCTGCCCTGCTTCCAAGGCCCCTGGGGTGGTTCTCCTTCTCAAAGCCCCGGTCCTTGAGGCCTGAGCAGGCCAGGCCAGGAGAAACAGAACTGAATTCCACTTAGTTGGCTCCAGCACTGCAGATACTGCAGGGAAGTGTGTGTATAGTGTGTGTGTGTGTGTGTGTGTGTGTGTGTGCGTGGTAGGAGAAGTTAAGCGGGCAAGGCCCGATGAGCAGTCCCCTGTGACCTATTCCTTTTTTCCAGCTAGGGACACCGTGCTGGCTGAGGGGCTCAGAAGGCAGGGACATGAGCCTGGAAAGGACACTGCCGTCTCTTTGGGGCCCCTGGCCGCCAGCTCACCACTGCCCCTCCTCAGCCCCCGAGGAAAGCGCTGTCAGCAGAATTCCTCACGTCCTGCTGTTGGGGCCGTGTTTATCCAGTAGAGCAAACCTCCCCAGAAGTGTCCTGTGGCAGCCTCAGAAACACAGACTCAGAGCAGGCCGGAGAGACGTAGAAAGAGAGACAGAGAAGCGAAGCACAGAGAGCTGGAGAGTGAGAGGAAGAATAGGGGCCGTGAGAGAGAAAGATGATGACAAAACCAAGCCAGCAAGAGACAGAAGCAGAGCCAGGCAGAGAGAACAAAGAAAAAGGCACAGAAGGGAGAGAGGAAATCAAGGAAATGGGAGCAGGGGGAGTGGTGGGGAGACAGAAGCAGGCCTGGGGTGGTCACAGGGCTGGGCGGGGAGGGAAGCCCGGGAGGTGGCGGGGTGGGCTGCCGTGTCCACTTCATGCACACAGACACACGGCCAGCCCAGCCCCAGCCCCAGCCGGGGCTGTTTGCAGAAGGAAGCCAGCTCTGTGGTCAGGACGCCCCAGGCCCGGCGGCGGCCGCCCCCTGCACTTAATGAGATTCTTGTTCGGAGCTGCGGGAGATGGGGCCGGGCTGCGGAGGCCCCGCAGTGCCTCTGCTCTCACCCGAAGGGGGCCTGGGCCAGGGCTGGGGCCCTGGCGGCTGAAGGGGCTGTGCAGGAAGGCGACCAGACAAAGCCTGGCCTCCAGGCTATCAGGCCTCAGGAATACAGGGGATGGTGATGGCAGAGAGAGGCCTTGCAGCCTGTGCAGAGCCCGGGGAAGGGGGCGCGAGGCCACAGGGAAAGGGCCCCGAGCTGTTCGACAGGCAGGAGGTTCGGGGTCTAATCTTGGCTGGGTCCCCTACCCTTATCCGGGTGACCTGGGGCCTCCTTTCTCTCTGGACCTCAGTTTTCCCATTTGCCTCCATGAAGGGCCAACTTGGGCAGGTGGAGACCACGGAGAAGCAGAGTATGGACCCTGGCTAAAAGGACAGCTGCTACTCACCTCCAGCTGTCGCCTTGCGAGAATGTGGGCCCGGTGTTACTAGATCTTCAGATTTTTTCTTTTTAGAAGTTATAAATCTGAAATTTTATGTAAAACCCTCCTGAATTTTAAATGATGGCAGCTAATGTCTTCTCAATGTAGGCCCTCTGTGAGCCAAAGAAAACACTCTGAGGGCCTTAAGTGGCCCGGAGATACCTGTTTATGGTAGCCTCGAAGGCCCACAGCAGCTCTGACAATCGTCACATCTGTGGCTCCGCCACCATCCTGAATGGAACCCAAACCCCACCCAAATCTCATGCCTTCGGAGGATGGCCAGAATGTACCACCAGTAGGAGGCTGCCTTGCCCTGGCTTTGGGTGGGTGGGGGTTAGGTTTCTGGATGACCCCAGGAGCTAGGCTTCTGGATGACCTGTTCACCGGCTGGTGGCCTTGCTTCCAAAGCTCCCACCTCAGCTGAGCACTTCGGGGCCTTCCTTTGAGAAAATAACCTGCCTGTGCCTGAACCAAGGACCAGGCAGGTATGCAAAGCCGTAACTGATCTAGTGTTAGCCCTTGCGACCGGGCTAAATAGAAGCAGCGCCCCGGCACCAGATCTCTTTTTACTCTGCCACTCTGACTCCAGAGCCCAGGCTTGGTAAGCACCATCCTGGCACGGGATTGGAGAAGGTGGAGGGTGGGGACACAGAGGGGAGGAAGGGGGCGGAGCCTCCTGATGCAGTGCAGTCCCCAGCCCTTCCCACTCCACAGCCCTGGAAGCCCAGCCAAGCATGACAAGGGTTAATTGGATACCTCCAGCTGGAATCATAGAATCATAGGGCTGGAACGGACCTTGGAGGTCATCCGTCAGGGGAAGAGAAGAGATTTTAATTACTGAGTTCAGCTGCGTTAGAAGCACCCCCACCCCCTACCCTCAGCCCAGGTTGTTTATCGAGTAGGAGGGAAAACTGGGAAGAAACTGCTAGACTGGGAGCCACTGAGGGGTAGGATCCGGCCACTCGTGTGACTTGGGTCACATTCCTGTCAGTGCAAGCCCCGCCCCCAGCAGTGCTTCACTCTGGGATCACCACACAGCCCTTGGTTGAATGACTGACTAACAAACAGACAGGACTAATAGTACCAGGAAAGACTGTGAGTGACAAGACCCCGAACCGGGAGGCAAATGACAAGGGTTCTAGGACTGGCTCCATTCAAGGTCATGGGATTAGTAAGAAGCTGCATTGAGTAATTTCCCGTGATGTCTCTTTTCACAGGACTAGGGCAGGAACTTCAAGAGCAGCCAAGAGGGAGGGGCCGGCCACCTTAGTCCCCCACTTTAGCAGACTCTGAGCCCCTTCAGGCTTTCTGGTCTAGCCGAATGCTTTCTAGTCTTCTACGCTCTACTCACAGTGTGATCGTAAACCAGAAAGCTTCCCCTCATGATTCTCTGGACAGAAAAAAAAAAAAAAAAGGTTGTTTACAGCAGGAAGGCTTCAGGTCAGACACCAGGAAGAACTTCCTCAATGTAGAACCCCACAGAAGCAGTAATCTAGGTGGACTCTGGAGTCTCCTGCCCTGAACTGGAAGCCCAGCAGAGGATGTGGAAGTCACATTCAGAGCTGGGCAAAGGCTCTGAATTTTCCACTTGTGTCCCTCAGCCTAGAGCTCAGCATCGGTGGGTCAGGAGAGTCCCCCAGATTGGGGCAGCGGAATCAATTCACCTCATTTCCTATCTTACTAGTCTGGAGCTAATGGCACTAGAAATGTTCCCAGCCCAGCCCAGCCCTGAGGCTGCTGATCAGAGGTGGAAGCTCAGGGTCACCATAGCATTTTTCTCCCCATAAGCTGTCCGAGAAACCAGCTGGGGCAGACAGACCCAGTCCATCGTCTGTCTTTGCTACAGAGAAGGCCAGAAATCAATGGTGGCCCCTTGGCCCAGAGTCCAGAATGGGGTTAGGCTGGAAGATGGAGAAGGGGATGGCAGCCACGACCATCAGTGTGGATGGGGGGGATGGGGGTGGGGGGGAGTGGGGGATGGGCTTACCACATGTCTCCATCCCAAGGCAGAGGGGAGTGAGACAGACACAGAGCTCCCTTGGGAACTCTCAATATCACTTTAAAGGCTGTTCAGAGTCACCTTGTTCTCTGCTTTAAAAGTCCTGAGGGCTTAATAACATTTTTTAAGTGGCATCTTCTGTGGGGAAGTTCCCCTTGGCTATAGGCCCGGCCCGGCCTGTGTCATCTCCATGCCAATTCCTTTCCCACAGCCAAGAGGTGCGTTTATCCCAGCCCGGGCAGCAAAGCACAGACACTCTGGAAGTCCCCCTTGATATCTATCCTCCATCCTTCCTGCTGTTAAGTACCCACTCTCTTTCCTCTTGCCCTGCCCCCTGCCCCAAATGGAAATGAAGTCCTCTTCGGTTCATGAATGGACAGAAGCTCAAATTAGAAAACCTCCCACTGTTCGGGAGGTCATCCCAGCAGCTCGCCACCTGTCATTCCACCATTTCAGTCCCCAGCGCGTTGCCTCCTGAGAACTGGCCCCGGGCTGTGAAGACTAAAGGAAGGGCCTAGGAGAAGTCGGGACTATGGCTCCGTTCCTGAGGACACAGAGCCAAGGGAAAGAAGCAGGGAGGGGTGGAACTGGGTGGCCTTTGGGCTAAGTCAGATAATAAACCTAAGCCACCTGCCGTTTGAGCCCAGAGTATAAATCGCTAATCGGTTTGGGACTTGCACATCCGCTAATGAATTTCTCTCTATTCCCAGAAGATCTCTCTGGAGCCGCCTCACTGGCAGGGGGCCAGGCAGGGAGTTCCTGGGGCTAGGGGGGCAGCTCTTTGCAGCCTCCAGCCCTGCAGCTCCTATCCGCCAGCCCCTTTGGGCCCCTCCCGGCCTCTGTCCTCCATGCAGCTTGCCCTCCACGCAGGTTGGAAAGTTCAGAGGCAGAGAGGAGAAGCTGGGATCGATGGCAGCCAGTGCTCCAGGGACACCAGACAAGGGCTCCCAACCTCCGCTGCTCTCTCTTTTTTCTGCACCACCCCAACCCCCAACATCTCTCTAAGGCTCTCTGAGAGGCTCGCAGGAGCAATGGAGAGAGCACTGGCTATGGGGTGAGGCCAAGTTAACCACGCTCCACCCCAGCTCAGCCTTCTGTGTCCTGCATGGCTTTAAGGGAGTAACACAAGCTCTCTGGACGTTGTTTAACCAGCTATGAAATGGAGACCGTTCCGTCTGCTTCATGGGCTTGTTCGAGGATTAAATCAGATCATGTGAGAGAAGCGCCTACCCTAAATGCCTGACACATACCTCCTTGTCTGGTACCCTGTGGTCTGCACAGACTCAAGCAGCCAACACGAAGCTGCACCCCTGCTGTGACACACTCAGAGGACAAGCAGAGATGCTATAGGCACAGTAAGCTGAAGTCCCCATTGGATCCTGAGCCAGCCACTCCCTCTGCATGAGCTCAGCTCCAGGCTTCTGTGCAGGTGTGTCTGGTGGTGCAGGCATGCGGGCTCCCCACCTAGGCCTCAAGCTATGCAGCTGATGTGGCTAAAAGTGTTTTCAAACCTTTGCCTTAGAATAACCTCTCCTGGTTCCTTTCTGCTCTGACATTCTAAGATTTTTTTTTTTTTTTGTCTTTTTGCCTTATCTAGGGCCGCACCCGCGGCATATGGAGGTTCCCAGGCTAGGGGTCTAACAGGAGCTGCAGCTGCCGGCCTTTGCCACAGTCACAGCAACGGGGGATCCGAGCCGCGTCTGCATCCTACACCACAGCTCACGGCAACGCTGGATTCCCAGCTCACTGAGCAAGGCCAGGGATCGAACCCACAACCTCATGGTTCCTAGTCAGATTCGTTAGCCAATGAGCCACGACGGGAACTCCCGACACTCTTAAGATTTGATGAGCTAGTGCCTTACCAGGACGCTCATCTGCTTCTATAACCTCTATGCCATGCATCCTCTGATTCTGTTCACCCGTTATCTCTAGAAAAGCTAGAACAGTACTAACTGGTCTTCATATTCCACCAGGTAACACAGAAGAGATGGGCAGTGTGGACTAATCCTTTCTCCCCTTCTGGCCTCAGTCACCGATCTGTACAATGGCAAGAATCGGATTCAATGTTTTCTGAAAGCCTTCTCTTTCTGCAAGCAGGAAGAGAGCCAGCCTCAAGGACTGGCAGAGCCCCATATTAGATGCTGGCTCTGTCTTTGTAAAGCTAAATTGAGTAGCTGGTTCTGAGCCAGCATAAGGTGAGCTCAGTTCTGCCCAATGCCTGTCTCTGGCGGGCCAGCCTCCCCTCCCTGTGACTCTCCCCAAAAAGTGCCAAAATCAAATGCTCACATTTTCCAGGATATTGACAGACGCAACCCAGGCCCACAGAGAGCTCAGTGTAGCAGCAGAGTCCAACCTAGCCCTACTCAGGCAAGAGGTCCCACCAAGCCGGGGCCACATGGGAGCCTGTCTGGACCTCAGCCCCAGGGGGAAGATGTCTGTTAGAGAAAAGGGCTGAGGACCGCAAAGTCAAGGAGGTCAGAGGAGTTTCCAGCTTTTGCACAGCTAACATCCAGCCACATTCCCAGAGACTTCAAGATAAGCAGAGCTGGAGTTCCCGTCATGGCTCAGTGGTTGACGAATCCGACTAAGAACCATGAGGTTGCGGGTTCGATCCCTGGCCTTGCTCAGTGGGTTAAGGATCCGGCGTTGCCGTGAGCTGTGGTGTAGGTCGCAGACGCGGCTCGGATCCCGCGTTGCTGTGGCTGTGGCGCAGGCCGGCGGCTACAGCTCCTGTTAGACCCCTAGCCTGGGAACCTCCATATGCCGCGGGTGCGGCTCTACATAAAAAAGGCAAAAAGACAAAAAAAAAAAA